>OZ038450.1:9299626-9745712 GCA_964036195.1 Sphaerolaimus hirsutus | reverse complement strand
GGCTGAGAAATGGCCGAGATATGTAGTTTTGAAGTTGCATGCATGTGGTTAATTATGTGGATGGGAGGGAAAAGTTTGAAACGCCATAACTTTTGATCGGCATGAGATATCGATCTCATTTTTGTTTCATTGAGTTTCTCTCGATTAGGAGAATAGGATGGCATGTTCAAAAAGCACACTTTTGCGGAAATTTTGCATTTCGAAATCGGGCTAAATCGATATATAAACAAATGTGTAGCTCCGATTTGACCTCAGAAATGAACTCTCCGAACATTTGTGATCATTTTAACATTTTAATGACTAAAATCGGTTCACAAATGACCGAGATATTGATGTTCAAAGTTTGCATGTTCTCGGCGACACCCAAAAAAACGCAAATGACAGTGTTTTTACAGACCCCCCTATCTCCGGTCTGGGGGGTCGTAGAAAAAAATCGTCAAAATTGTGCGTAGCCCCAACCTATAACTATATCATATCCAAATTTCAACAATTTTCGCCAAGCGGTTCCCGAGTTATTAGCACGCGCCGGCAGGTGACCCCCCCCCAAAATGCTAACCCCAAAATCCCCTATGGCTGCAGCCCACCCGGCCCCCCCCCCTGGATACGGCCCTGGGCCGAAGGGACTATTTTCACCATAAAACAACACCGACCGCCAGCTATCTGATCCTTGGGGGGAGCATCATAAGCTTTCACGTAGCTGTCCGTGTTTACTTTCCTAGCTGCATCAATCGCCGACGCGAGCGGGAAACGGCCGGCGTTGGGGTGCGACGATTTCACCGCAGACACGTAAGAATCAGTTGGCACCTGCGTCGGCACGACAGATAACACACGCAGAATAGATGCTAACAGGCCAGGTGCCAGTGGCACTGTGCCACTCCCAGACCATGTAAAATGTCAAGCAAAATGTCAAAAGTAATGTAAAATGCCCTGTCAAATGGTAAACGAGTTTGCTACGTTACACGGCATTTCACATGACTTTTGGTACTTTGGATGTCGACACACGCTAGTTGACATCAAAATTCGTGTCCTTATTTATCAAAGTGGAATTTATTCAACTAAATTTTGGTTAATTATGTGATTTTAACTATCCTATGTGATAGAGCATAGTTAATTTAACAACGTTATACTTTAGTCCTATTGTTTCTCTGATGCTTTCAAAAATTATTTGTGTTATATAGTTGGCACGAATTTACGAGGCCGTAGGCCTTTTGCATGACATCTGACATCTCACAGGGCACTCTACACAATCTAGAAGTGCCACAAATCGACAGGCACCTGTTTCGCCGCGTCGACCACACTCCTCACGGGCATGTGTTTCGCCGCGTAAACGGCCGCCTCCTGTCGCCGCTGATCGGACCCGCCGCCGGACTCGAACAATGTGCGCGCGCGGGAGAAGTCAAACGCGGCTGAAGAGCGTATCAGAATCATGAAGCAATCTTTGAGGTGGCAAAGTCATACACTGTAAAAAGTCCTGGCTAGTGATGTAAAAAGCGCCATGAATTTGGCGTCATGTGCCAAGGTGCTTTTTCGACACCCAGCGCCAGGTGTGTTCTTCCTGGTGCCAAACACAACAAAAACGCTGCGGCGCTTTTACATACCTAACGGGCAGGCCTCCAACGCACATACGCCCGGCACGCACATACGCCCGGCCCGCACATAATGAAACTCGGCCCGCACAAAAGCCCGGTCCGCACATAACTGGTGCTATGTGCGGACCGGGCTTTTGTGCGGGCCGGGTTTCATTATGTGCGGGCCGGGCATGTGCGTATAAGTGCACCCTCATACAGAACTACTCCTGGCAAATTAGAGACTCCAAGAAAACTTTAAATTCTCGGTGATAATCTTACAAGCCATCTGGGATTTTACTTGGCGCTTGACCGCCTTTGAAACATTTACACTGTAATAAAATGTCCATGTACCTTGAATGCCCGAAATTAAAAATGTCGCAGTAATGTACGCCCCGCATGCCAAGCTGAAAGAAATCCGCCCACCCACACTTCTGTCCGCCATCAGAATCAGTGCCGCTGGTGCTGGCGCTGGCCGCCCGCTGCTTGGCGCTACTGGCCGCCTGGCCGGCCGCCGACGCCAAACTGGACACCTTGGCGCCAAAAGCCGACGCCAAACGCTTGGCTTCCGGCGGCACTGGCGGCAGCGGTTTGTCCGCACGGAAGTAGTCCATCGTTTACACGCAGACTCGGGAAGTTAAGTGGGATTAAGTGTTAGAAATCAATGAAAATGTTTAGTGTTTTATCTGTGCGAGTGTGAATAAACGTTTACATCATTAGCCTTTGAATGGTGCGCATAAATAACCGTACAAGAAATTATCAGCGTCCGGGGCCATGTGCGTCGCTCCCGGGACGCAGCGTGACTAATCCATAGCGGCTAACCATACGAAACAACGCCTTGCTGTACAGGAAATGAATACGGACGACCGACGACAACTATCGCGAACTTTTGTGTGACACAAGATGGTAAAAATGGCCTATTTTCCGAAATATTTTTATATCTATTTCAGATACAATTCACATTTTAAAAATTATCAAAGTAATCTTTCAAAATCAAGTACCACCGATAAAATAAATACCGTATTACCTCGAAATACCCCCATGGGGGTTTATTTTTTCGCCAGCAAAATTTGAGGGGGGTTAATTCGAGGGGGGGGCTTCTTCGAGGGGGTTTATTTTTTGGTCAGAAATTTTCGTAAGGATCGTAGTAAAAAGTAAGCATTTGCGTACCCAAAATGGGTAATAAATGTGTCCAAACAGGATATATTTGGAAAAACCACGTAGATAGCTACACAAACTAGTCTATGTGTAGCTGCAATGCAAATTAGCAGTAATAAATACATCATATACATTGCATACATGATGTAAATCATTCCGGAGGGGGATATTTCGAGGGGGTTATTATTTCCCCAGCCCATTTTGAGGGGGGGTAATTCGAGGGGGGTTAATTCAAGGGGGATAATTCGAGGTAATACGGTAAATGATTGCGAGATTTAGGAAAAGGGAAAATTCAAACGGTGCAGTCCAGATTTTTGCTAGTTTTTCTTTGACCCGGTTGAATTGGTTATACTCGACGGACAGCACACCTAAAATTGGAATTAAAAGCTACCATAATTTAATGAATAAAATCTTGTGATAAATTTCGTAATTAATTATTCCATAGTAAAAACGAAATATTATCATGAAAAAACTGTATAATTTTGGTTGATCATTCAGATGGGTTATAGTAGGTTTTCATACTAAGTGTGATGTCCGCCGCGTATACTTGATATCAGGCACAACGATGGTTCTACGATTGCCTCAGACATTTTTTTATTTTACCCTTCGCATTTTTCACGTGTGTAAAGAAACTTCATGTGGATGCAGAAATCAATTTGTTTTGTTTTTCTGGCAATATTGTTTGTTCTCCACAAAAAACACTTTCGAGTTTTTCAAAATTTGTGAATTCCCGCGTTTCCGTGTAAAACACAAAACACCGAAATTCAATGAGTTTCTGTGTATAAAATGTGTTTTCGCCACCATTTTCTCCGAGTGACCATGATCGATGGTGTCTTGGTGTTTTTATATTTGAAAATTATGGGGCGGTGACGTAGAGCGAGTTGCAAGTTGCCGTTAAGGGACCCAGTTTATTTCATGACGTAGTCTAGCCAACGGTCAGTAACTAGCACGGTAATAACAGATACTATATTTTAGAATAATGAACCATATAGATAACCTAAACTAAAACAAACTGAACGCAATGAAAGCATGACATGTGCACCACGGAATATGAGTATTTACCCAATTGAAAACAACAACCGTACCTGTCTGAAACAAAACTGACACCAATCACATTTCTTCTAACACCCTAACAAAAATCTTATGAATGAGATAAACCAGGTAAAACTTAATGTTAAAACCAATAATATCACGCGACGACTGATAGTGAACCTGCCACAGCATCGTTAAATTGTGAATGTGACCATCATATAAATTTCAGTTTTTGGTCGAATGCCAGATATTTTTGTGGCTCCCAACGCCTAGATGCCGCCGCAGTTCACAAGACGCAACCTTCTTGTTTATTCAATACTGATATACAAATAAATCTGTACCAGCTAGATCTAAGCTCGATAAAAGTTATTGCAGGTGACAAGACAGTTTTCTAACGAAGGATCTTAAAAATCCCAAAAACATGTGGTCCAATAACTGTACTTATTAGTGAAGTGATGTAAACAATAAACCTGTAAACAATACTCCAATCTATGCCCCTTTTTGAAAATGCTCAGCGTGGCATTGTAGTTCACACCATTCTACGTAAAGACGTAAATATGTAATTACGTACGCCATACAACAGTTTCGTGGCCGAGAAATGGCACTCAACAAAAAGCTAAAAAATTAGACACCAAAAACAGGGCATTGCATTGGAGCCTAGTTGTTAAATACAAAAGAACGCAACAGATCGTATGTGCACACCGGCCCAGCCCCCCCCCCCCAAAAAAAACAAACAAAAACACACTTCACTCATCAATGAGGTGCTTGTGCACCTCCATGAGCCCCTTGAAGTAGCGATGCGTCTTGACTCTCAGCTCGCCCGTGGCGTCCTCGTCGGCGATGATGATAGTGTTGGGGTGCATTTGGAAGGCGGACACGGTCCACATGTGGCTGACGCCCTCCTCGATCGCCTTGTGCAACGCGAACGACTTGTGCGCACCCGTGATCAGGATCATCACCTGTGCGTAACGTTCAGATCACTATGGGGGGTTGGGGGGTTCGCGGGGGTTCAACATATAGGCTTTTTTCAAGGTGTAGAAGGAAGAAAGGGAGAACTATCGCTAAAAGTAGGTGAAAATAGTTGAAAGAAGGTAATGTTGTACAAAAATAGCTGAAAAATAGGCAATAAAACAAATGAACAGGAGATTTTGAAGGTGAAAATCTATAAAAGGAAGAAAATTAGCGATTTTGAGAGAAATTGTGGTAAAATTTCGCAAAAATCGCTCCAGATAGCTAGATAACTGGCCGATTTGGGAGGGGGTCAGGGAAAGGAACCAAATAAATTGCCTCCGGGATAGATACCGTATTACCTCGAATTAACCCCCCCCTTGAATTAACCCCCCCCTCGAAATACCCCCCCTAAATTTCGGCTGAGGAAATAATAAACCCCCCCCTCGAAATACCCCCCCTAAGATTGAGTGTAACGTGAACGTACATGACAAATACCGCAGTTTGTGATCTGTACAATGCAGAACACACGTTAAAACTGATGATCAAGTGACGTTAGGGAAGGGTTTTTGTGTATATACAGTTATATATGCGTATGAACACATATACATCAATGTAATTGTTCGATTTTTCTACGTCCGCGTATGGGGAATTTCCGAAAATTTCTGGCGAAATAATAGACCCCCCCCTCGAATAAACCCCCCCCTCGAATTATCCCCCCCTCAAATTTTGCTGGCGAAATAATAAACCCCCTGGGGGTATTTCGAGGTAATACGGTAGACAGCTAGCTGCGCCGTTTGGTGGGGGGATACCCTTCGAGACCCTTGGTCGAAACGGAAACCATTGGCAACAGAGGAAGGCCCTCCTCTCCAAAATGGTCAGCCACGAATTACACATAACCCAACCTCATCGGCGTCCATGACGGTGCCCACGCCGACGGTGAGCGCCATGGTGGGCACGTTGGCCATGTTGTGGCCGAAAAAGCGCGCGTTCGCCTGCACCGTCTCGCGGGCGAGCGTCTTGACGCGGCTGCGCGACACCAGCGACGAGCCGGGCTCGTTGAAGGCGATGTGCCCGTCGGGGCCGATGCCTGAGCCGAGGATAATGGGTAGGTTGAAACGGGATCGTTATTCGAAGTTATTCGAGATTTTTCGGGAAGTTTGAAATTCCTAAATTTTTTGGTAAGTTACGTGAAGTTGAAATCACACAATAAACTAAAATTTGATTGAATTCAGTTGACACGAATTTTGATGTCAACTAGCTATGGATGGCCAAAAAACGTTTTTTTAACGACCCTGTTTTTTATATAAAAACGTCGTTTTTTTATTTAAAACGGGTTTTTTTCAAAAGCTTCCAGTTATGGTTATGGGTCAAAGTATACATTAGACAACTGGCAGTACTTTGTGATGTTATATATAGCCACAGAATGGCTGTGGACCCATGGGATAGCACTATAAGTGGGTATTTATGTCAAAAATGTCCGTTTTATGTCGACTTCTTACATATATCGCCTTTTGTCGAATGTTCGTGACTTCAAGTGAAATTGGGCACGGAAAAGTTAAAGGTTATAAGAGCAGGCAAATACATTGGCAGTGATGTATCACACTGCACAGCTATATGGGGGCACATTGGCTAAATATTATATACTACACTAACATATCACGGCTTATTATGACACAATAGCATGAACAAATGGAAAGTTTCACACTAAAAATGCCTCAAAACCAATGAAAACAACCACCAATGCTAATGGGCAGTGAAATTGCGCGCTTGCGCGCAAAAAAAATGCAAAATACCTAGTGTTTAGTACTAAAAATTTTGGCTGCCGTTTTTATTTAAAAAAACGATTTCGATGCCTGTTTAAAAAAACAACGTTTTTTTAAACGGTTAAAAAACACCGGCCATCCCTAGAACTAGCGTGTGTAGGCCCAAAGTACCAAAAGTCATGTGAAATGCCGTGTAAAGTGGCAAACTCGTTTGCCATTTGACAGGGCATTTTACATTACTTTTGACATTTAATTTTGATTTTTGACATGTCAACTAATGTGTGTGGGCCCAAAATGCCCGATTTTCAATCAGAGTTCCCACCGACCGCCAATGAATAATCTGATGCCGCCGGCCTTCTTGATCTTCACCTCAAATGCGTCGCATTCGGCCTGCAAACGAGTGCCGGGCGATGATAATTATAGAATGGAGATCGCAGTGATGATTATGTGGGGGGGTGTCGGTAGGGTTCAAACGGGATTGACTTTTCGGGATCGGGATTCACTTTTTGAGATTTCGGGATCGGGATCGGGATTGGGGTTTCGGGATCGGGATCGGGATTGGTATTTTGAGATTTCTGGATCGGGATCGGGATTGGCCGGGATTGGGGTCACGGGATCGGGATCGGGATTGGCATTTTTTCGGGATCGGGATTGGGGTCTAGTGATAGAGATTTTCGTCACTGTTCTGGCATTCACAGTTGTTCATAAAGGTCTCAAAACACTGTTGGATGCCAGAAAAGTGACATAAAATGGACGCTGGGGGTTTGCGTTTACATTTTTGCACGCAAAAATGTCATTTTTTCACTTTTTATAATTTCCACTATTTTTTCCGGGATCGGGATCCCGGACATGGGAGATTCTCGGGATCGGGATCGGGATTTGAAAGTTTTCGGGATCGGGATCGGGATTGGTATTTTTGGATTTCGGGATCGGGATCGGGATTGGGGTTTCGGGATCGGGATCGGGACTGATAAATCCCGGAATTTCATGGGATCCGGGATCGGGATCCCGTTTGAACCCTAGGTGTCGGTGCACAAGTTAACCCGGTGCACAAGTAGCAAAACTAGTAGAAGCGTGCCATGGTGCGGCGTACTTTGGCGCCATTCCATCACTAATCGCAGGGACGTATCCAGGATTTTTGAGCGGGGGGGGGGCTGCTTGTTTACGGAGCCCGGCGAACGGGGGGGGCTCAGCCCCCCCCCCTAAAATTTTTCCCTATATAGGGACGGAAAGGCGTTTTGGCGCTAGCGCCATACAAAGGCGCCACAGCATGGCGCTATTGGCGTTGGCGCCAGCGCCAGGAACCGCTTTTTATGTATGTAAATATGCATACGTATACAGCGAAAGTCGCAAAAATATGCTCATTTCCAAGGATCTTTGTTTACAGGGACCGACCCGCTGAAAATACAATGCATGGGGAAGACATTGCGCGCTTGCGCGCAAAATTTTTGAGAAACATAGAAAAATATACATGAAAAGTTGCATTTTCCGGGACTTTTTAGGTCTCACCCCGGGAAGGGGGGGGGGGGGCTGCAGCCCCCCCCGCCCCCCCCCCCCTGGATACGTCCTTGACTAATCGTGTGTATATGTTGTTTTTGGAGGGGGGGTCGCAGGGGTTCAATATATGGGGTTTTTCAAGCTTTAGAAGGAAAAAGGGAGAAAAATCGCTAGATACATATGTAAACACCTTCCCGGTCAGGTCCGGCACCCTATTTTTGATTTCACTCCGGGTGCCCTAACTCCCGCTGCGGGCGGAGTATAAAACTGAAAATGGTGGGGTATATACTTGCAACCACCCTCTGCTGCATCAATGGGGGAGGCCACGGCGACCCGCTACAGGGTGGGTCGCCGTATACGCAAAGTTTTTTTTTGGCTTTTTGAGTGTCCCGCACAGGTCCGGCACCCACTTTATCTTGCGACACTTCAGATGCCGTACCTCCAGCTGTGGGGGTGATAAAGAGCTGCAATTTGGGGGGAGTATAGACAACACCCTCCCCTACTATACCCCCTCAGGGCGGCCTACAGCGACTCATTAAATTCCCGGTTGCCGCGGTTCAATTTCATTTCAAAAAATAAACTGTCCCATTGGGTCCGTCACTGGTTTCTGGTTCAAAAATGAACACAGTAGTGTAGAAAATGTGCGATTAATGTGAAAAAAAGCGATTAAAGATGCAATTTGATACATGTATCCAAATTGCAAAATGTACCATGAATGAAAAAATCAACTGTCCCATTGACATGACATTAAAAAACATGACCACCCAATAGATGGATGACAAATAATTCACTTTTTGGAACTTTTTTTTTAGACACTTGAAGAGCTGGTTTATGATACTTTAAAGGGAAGGGTTTGATGATTAAAGTTATGTAAAGAACCATACCACTAAAATGCCTCATTGCAAAATTTACTGGGGGGGAATTTTATGTCACCATAATGACATCATTTCAGGAACAAAAATTTACAAAATTTACACTTTGAAATTCCCCCCAAGTAAATTTTGCAATGCAGGCGTTTTAGAGGTGTGGTTCTTTACATAACTTTAATCATCAACCCCTTCACTTTTAAGTATCGTAAACCAGCTTTTCAAGTGTCTAAAAAAAAGTTCCAAAAAGTGAATTATTTGTCATCCATCTATTGGGTGGTCATGTTTTTTTTAGAGAATAAAAGAATATTTTAGACATTTTTCACATTAATCTCACATTTTTGAATAGTGTCTAGTAGGGGAGGGGTGTTGGTAACACTAGGGTTGGCCGATGTTTTTTTTTAAACGTTTTTTTTTTAAAAACGTTTGTTTTTTTTAAAAACATGACGTCCAAAATTTTTAGTACTAAGCACTAGGTATTTTGCAAAATTTTTGCGCGCAAGCGCGCAATTTCACACACAAATTGACATTGGTGGTTGTTTTCATTAGTTTTGTTGCATTTTTAGTATCAAAACATCCATTTCTATGTGCTACCATGGGTGAATAAGCCGACATATGTTGCTGTAATATATAATATTGAGGTAATGTGCTTCCATGTACCTCCACAGTGTGTAACTTCACTCCCAAAGTAACAACCTCCTTTTATAACCTTGTTTGATCACCATTCCGTGCCAAACTTTACCTGAAGTCACGAACATTTGACTATAAGGCGATATACGAACGATATGTCGACGAAAAATGGATATTTTTGACACAAATCACCACTTATAATGCTATCCCATGGCTCCACAGCCATTGTATGGTCATATTTAACATCACAGAGTATTGCCAGTGTCTGATATACCTATATATGTTGACACTAGGTCATATCTGGGAGCTTTTAAAAAAAAACGTTTTTTTTTTAAAAAACATCGAGTTAAAAAAAACGTTTTTTTTCCAACCCTAGGTAACACATCCTTAAAATTTTAGATTTATAGCCCTCCCACAGCTAAAAAATCAGTGGGTGCCGGACCTGTGAGGGACACCAGAAAAGCCAATAAAATTTTTGTACTTATGGCGACCCACCCTCTAAAGGGGTCGCTGCGACCCCCCAAATTCATGCGAAGTAGAGCGGGGTTCCGTCAATATTTCCCCCAAGTTTCAGCTTCTGGCGCACCATAGAACTGGCGATAGGATGTCACAAGTGTCATCAAAAATAGGGTGCCGGACGTGACCGGGAAGGTGTTTAGATAGCTGGAGCGTTTGGGCGGTAACCCAACCCCAACCAACCCCCCATACTGAACCCCTGCAGTGCCCATAAAGACCCAGTGCTCAATTATGGAGGCCGTACCAAGACACCGGGTCTACATTGGCACCGGACATTGTTACTTGTGCACCGGGTTTACTTGTGAACTGGTCCTGCACCGATTATGTGCATTTGCGGGATTTCACAATATTGATATAAGATAGATAGCTCTCCGTCAGTGATAGGCAATCCACCTAAGCCCCGCGAGGGTTAAAATTAGGGTGTCAAATTTCCGTTTCCATTTTCCGTTTCCGCCTTTCCGCAGGAAAATTTTTTACCTTTCCGTTTTCCGTTTTCCGGCAGCCGAAAAATTTTTACCTTTCCGTTTTTCGTTTTCCGGCAGCCGAAAAATTTTTACCTTTCCGTTTTCCGTTTTCCGGCAGCTGAAATTTTTTTACCTTTCCGTTTCCGTTTTTCCGGCCCATTTTTCCGTTTTCCGGCTGAAAAATTTTTACCTTTCCGTTTCCGTTTTACCAGGCCATTTTTCCATTTTCTGGCTTGATTTTCAGTTTTCTTGCATTTTTCCATTGTTTTTCCAATCTGTATTTATCTTCAATTGGCTCATCCCATTGTGTTGTTTTTGTCTCTTGGAGCAGCATTGACAACTGGGATTTCAGGGTCAGTGAAACAGGTGCTGTGAACCCAATTGGGTCATATGCTGACACCAATAATTTATTCAAGTTTCGTCTGGTTGGTGTTGTGATGCTGTCAATTTGCAATTTTGGTGTTGATATTGCCAGCATGTCCGTTCGGTGATTTTATTTCATGCCCATTACTGCGACAATTTTATTCACCTTTGGACTCCTGTCGTTTTCTGCTATTTCATTCATGACTGATCTGGAGTTTGACAGCCATTCCCTCATGTTCATAGAACATTGGTTAAATAAATCTTTGACTTTGTAATATAGTTCTAAAGCTTCAACTTCATTTGTGACACTCATGATGAAGTTATCAATGTAAATGCTGTTTATTATCATTGCCAACTGGTTTTGTTCCCCTTCATTTTCTTCATATTCATTCATGTTGTTTATTGTCACATTTAAATGGTATTTTATGACTGCTCCAGGTCCAAACAGACTTGAAGTCCAAACAGTACACGTTTAAAAAGAAGTACTATTAAGTTATTTTCAGTTACTGGTTTTGAGGAATCTTTCAGCCAGAAAAATCGTGTGTAGTCTCTAGCTTGGTCATGCAATCCTATTTGCAAAAATGCCTTTTCAATATCAGCAATGAATGCTAGATTGCCTGCCCTGAACCTCAGGAGTAGGCCCAGTGCTAATGGTGTTGTAATTGATCCTCTAAAAAGGCACTCGTTGAAACTGGGCTTACCTGACGACCCATTGTACACGATTCTGCATGATGTTGATTTGCCCGGTGTGATTACTGGCTGGTGTGGCAGGTAATGAATCCCCTTGTTGTCTGTTTTGTCATCACAGATCTCAATTATTCCCTTTTCTAGTTGGTCATCCAAAACTTTCTGGTATTGTTCGAATAAGTTTGGATCTTTGTTGAATCTTCTTATCAGTGATTTAAACTGCACCAAGGCTTCTCCTTTTCCCGTGGGCAGGTCACTGATACTCTCTTTATACAGCCAGTCAATATAGTATTGTTTGTTGTTGTTGTTGAATTTTATGCTATTTATTATCATCTCCTCTGCAATGTTGTCATCAATTGCATAGGGGTCATCAGTGATTCCCACTGCTTCTAGACTGTGAAATTGTTGTAGTGTTTCCTTTCCTATGGCCACTATGGCTACTTTTTGATGATTTTTTGTTGGTTTAGTTAAGCTTGAACTACAAGTGAAGTTACAGGCATGATCCATAGTTGCAGAATGTACAGCTACCACAATCAAAGCCAAACAGGCAAACCTGCATGCAGGTTTTCCTTCTGAAATTTGTCTATTACCGTGCTAATTTCACTTTATTTTTTTCCGTTTCCGTGAAAATTTTGCTTTCCGTTTTCCGTTTTCCGGCATTTCATTTTTCCGTTTCCGTTTTCCGGCTGACAATTTTTTTTTACCTTTCCGTTTTCCGTTTTCCGCTGAGTGAAATTTTTTTACCTTTCCGTTTTCCGGCAGAAATTTTTTTTTTACCTTTCCGTTTTCCGTTTTCCGGAAAGTGAAAAAATTTTACCTTTCCGTTTTCCGTTTTCCGTAAAAAAAATTTTTTGACACCCTAGTTAAAATACCGATAAATCGCCTGTACTGGTGCCAATTTCGCAATAGGGTTCAAACGGGACCGCGGTCCCGGTACATGGTTCGGCAAAAAGTCGGGACTGGGGCGGTCCCGGTCCCGGTCCCGACACCCCAGTCCCGGTCCCGGTCCCGGTCCAGACATTTACAAAAAGCCAGCCCTGGTCCCGGTCCCGACCACCCAGTCCCGGTCCCGGTCCCGGAATTTTATAGCGGTCCCGACTAGGGTTGGCCAATGTTTTTTTTTAAACGTTTTTTATATAAAAAAAACGTTTTTTTTTATAAAAAAACATGACGTCCAAAATGTTTTTTTTTTAAAAAAAACAACGACCGAAATTTTTAGTACTAAGCACTAGGTATTTTGCAAAATTTTTGCGCGCAAGCGCGCAATTTCACACACAAATTGACATTGGTGGTTGTTTTCATTGGTTTTGTGGCATTTTTAGTATCAAAGTATCCATTTCTATGTGCTACCATGGGTTAATAAGCCGTCATATGTTGCTGTACTATATACTATTGAGGTAATGTGCTTCCATGTACCTCAACAGTGTGTAACTTCACTCCCAAAGTAACAACCTCCTTTTATAACCTTGTTTGATCACTATTCCGTGCCAAACTTTACCTGAAGTCACGAACATTCGACTATAAGGCGATATACGAACGATATGTTGACAAAAAATGGATATTTTTGACACAAATCACCACTTATAATGCTATCCCATGGCTCCACAGCCATTATATGGTCATATATAACATCACAGAGTATTGCCACTGTCTGATATACCTATATATGTTGACACAAGGTCATACCTGGGAGCTTTTAAAAAAAAACGTTTTTTATTGAAAAAAAACGTGTTTTTTTTTTTTTTTAAAAACGTTGTTTTTTTAAAAAAAACATAGAGTTAAAAAAAAACGTTTTTTTTTCCAACCCTAGTCCCGACAAGGGATGGAAAGAAACGTATTTTTCAATGACCTGGGTTTAAAGAAATATGTTTTTTTCATAAAATGTTTTTCTCAACGGCTCCCAAATATAGTTACTATGTGGTCAACATGTACATGTAAATATGTCTGACAAATAGCAGTATCTTATGATGTCTATATGGCAATACAATGGCTTTGGAGCCATGTTGTAGTATTATAAGTGGTGATTTTTGCCAAAAAAAATCTATTTTAGGTGTTATTACAAGTATCTTGTGTAACTTGTTACATAAATACATCGTTTTTCCATGACTTCAAGTGAAGATGGGATTGGAATAGTGCTTGAATAATGTTAAAAGAAAAGGCTAATACATTGAGAGTGTTCCTTCACACAATGGAGGTGTGTGGAACAACATTGGCTGGATATTACGTACCAATAGGGTTCAAACGAGACCCCGGTCCTGGTACATGGTTCGGCAAATCCCAGTCCCGGTCCCGACCCCCCAGTCCCGGTCCCGGTCCCGGTCCCGACAATTGAAAAAAGCCAGTCCCGGACCCGGTCCCGGTCCGGACCACCCAGTCCCGGTCCCGGTCCCGGTCCCGACATTAGAAAATTTCTGGTCCCGGTCCCGGTCCGAAAAACTGGTCCCGTTTGAACCCTATTTCGCAAGTGGAGAAGTAAAATGATATTTTAGATGTCAGGAGTAAAATGAGAAGAGAAATGACCAGTGAACCTAGAAGTGAAATGAAAAGTAAAAAGTTAAATCAAAGTAAACTTTTTACTCTTCGATTCTAAAATGTTTTTTTTGCTTCTCAACATGCCCCGGGATTTCTCAAATCAATTAAACCTTCAAGTCGGGCGCGTTGCCGTCGAGAATGTGCGCATTTCTGGGCTCGATGTCGATGTGTCTGAAGAAATTGTTCCACATGTACGAGTGATAGCTTTCCTCGTGGTCGCGGGGTATACCTGCAGCGAGGCAGTGTGCTTTGCCTGAATGTCAAGGCGTATAGTTTCCGCAGCACATTCACATTTACATTACAGATTAGGCTAGACGCTTTCAGAAAAGCAATTTCGATAAATAACTACGGTAAACCACCACTCAAATTAATCCATTCCAGACAAATTCAACCGCTGGGCGACTCTTACGGATGTTCTGTAGGAATTGGCAAAATTCAAAAAAAAGAAGAAAATGAAATTCAGAGGCGGTACCACAAAGTACCTGTAAGCGCTCGATTAAGAAGTAAACGCGACCAATTTATATGTCAGGATTGACTTTGCTGACACAGAGGAAATTTTCAAAACTATTAGTAGAGCCATGTCTTTGGCAGTGCCCATGGCCGGACCAATTTATGGCACCATGTCGGTAGTTGCAGTTACTCGAAATTCCAATACGCAGCATAACGTAAGAAACTGACCTACGTACTCATCCATGTTGAAAGTGATGACGTATTTGAAAGACAGCCGACCAGCCTTGTGGAATTCTATCAACTTTTTATACATCCCTAGCGGGGTGCCGCCTGCAAAATGCATCGTAAGCATAATAGTTGTAGAAAACGAAACGCAGTCAATGTTCAGTCCAGTGTCTACTGCTAACAAGCCGGCTCCATCCAGAAAAAGTATGCATCAGCAGGAACTTGGCACACATCCAAATCCCAGGACAACCCCACAATAACAGAAACCACACAAACCAGTGGGCAGTCCGAGCGTGAAATACTTCTCCGGACCGGGGCGAAACTCGCGGATGCGCTTCATCACGTAGCGGGCAGACCAGTCGCTCACCGCGTCGTATTCATCGAGTATAATCAGACGCATCGTTGAAACAAACAGTTGAGTGGATCGCCGGTCGATCAAATTTGGAACCGGAAAATGTCGATGTGTAGTTTTGTGTGGCTTAGGTCACCGAGATTGGAATATCCGCGGAAGTAAACGCGCGCGTGTTACAGATAAATTAGATGCCTTTAAAAAACTATTTCAAAAATTTTATAATTTTTGATTCGCTGGAGACACTCGAACTCGTCGGCGGGATGATGTAAATAAATGATTACGGTAATTACGGTAATCACAAGTGCGATGCTTGAGAAAACCGCGAAAGTGTAAAAGTATCTGAAAAACAGAAGTGACAAATGCACGACTCCAAATGTAAATGCAAGACTTTAAATGCAAATGCAAGACTTCAAATGCAAATGCAAGAAAACTGCAGTCTTGCAAGACTTCGCCATTCGCCAACGATTCATGTTTGCTTGTTGTGTTGTTTGCTTTCAATGCTTTACATCTGCGCTGCGGCAGACAGCGAAGGCGCCCACGGCTTTGCGGTACTCGTTTTAGCCTAAAATCGTGTTATCAGCGTTTGAAAACATCAAGCATTGAGCGGTGCGGCAAACTGATATGGTCGGTCTGTATTGTAGCTTTTGTGTCACCTTCCTATCAGTTTTACGGTGGTTGAGTCATGCGGGTTTTTTGCCTTCTAGCGATGGCAAAACAAAATTGAATGTTTCAAAGTTTTCTAAAAAGTTGTCAGTTGAATAAATCTTTATATTTAAGTGTTTTCAACGTTCCTGTTAGGTTCAATGAAAGTGAATCAAATTCTTTTGAACACTAGTGGTTTCAATCCGAACTTGTGTTCCACAAATTTACCCTCACATTACGTCACCAATTTAATTGAAATTATGTTTGGAATCACCTTTCAAACGTCCCCTACTGCCAGTGCTGCGCAGAAATATCCTTTTGCGCGTGCACACGCTAATTTACTGCCAGATTTTGATAAATCGGCTTTGCATGCTTTTGAGTTTACTGGAATCAGTTATTCGGAATCCCCATCAACTGCAGTTGACAGATATGCCATTCTGGTAAACTCAAATGTGTTCATAGCTAATTTATGAGTTTACCAAAATCTGACAGTAAACTAGTGTGTGCAGCCCCTTTTAATATTTATTTGTTGGGTATTTACTAATAAATATCACATGAAAACAATTCCTGACAGTACAAATCTGCAAAGTGGCAAAATTGAATTTTCATTTGCCTGGAATATCATGGTATTCTGGTATTTTTACTCATTTTTCAATTTTACAAGAATACCATAAATTTTTTATACATTTTCCCAAACAAAAATTCACAGGGCAGTGGACCACAAATCAGTGCAGAATCCTATCATAATTTAATGAATAAAATATTGTGATAAATTTCTCTATTAATTATTCCATAGCAAAAATGTTATACCGTAAATGCTCCAATTATTGTTTTCAGCACATTTTTGGGGGTTGCATTATTGGAGGGGTTGCTTTATTGGAGAGGGTTGCATTTTTTTTTTTGACACCTCAACAACTCAACTGTTCATGTAACTCTAGGATGAGCATGCCATTGTAACAAATATAGCCCTGTATAAGAAATAGCCCTAGAATAAGAATATTGTATTGCCCTTGCAATATAGCAATATGTATACCCTTGTGAATTGCCCACTGGTTCTGGCGAACTGGCCACCACCTTGTCCACCAAATTAGTGTTGTCTGAAGATTGCGATGTCATTTTCTTACGTCCATTTTTTGTTTTTTGTTTTTCTTTGGGGGTCGCATTATTGGAGGGGGTTGCTTTATGCTTACACATCATGCCAAAGGGGGTTGTACTATTGGGGAGGTCGCTTTTTTGGAGGGGGGGGGTCATCCTAATAGAGCATTTACGGTATTATGATGAAAAACTGCACAATTTTTGGTCCGATATTCAGATGGGTTATGGTAGGTTTCCATACTGTTTCCACTGAGTATACTGGGAAAATGTAAAACATTATCACAATAGTTTTATTCAATAAAATACTTGAACATCAGTGACAGTGTCAGTCAGTTGACACTTTTTTTATTAAAAATTATTCCCCAGCGGACTTATTGTTAGGGTGTGTTGTAATTTAATTTGAATTTGATACACAGAAGCAAATTAATGTTCGTCAGGTCAAATGAGTTATGATTGAAAGTCTTCTTCAAGCAGGTAGTTTTCAAAGCACCCAGGCTAAAAAATTTGTGGAATACTGATAAAATTTAAAAACAGTACACAAGTTGAAAGCATTAGCAAAGATTTGCAACTAATGCAGTATCAAATACATTTTTTTTAACATGGTAGAAAACTTTTTTGCCACCCCTAACACTGTCCTCGCGGTCCCGCGGCAAACAGTATTAGGTTTTTTATTTAGGTAGGAACATTTAGTTCCTTATTGTGCCTACTAGCGTTGGGGAACCGAACCGACCCGAACCGAACCGAACCGAACCGAGAACCGAGCATTATTTTGGAACCGAGAACCGGAACCGAGAACCGGCACTTATACCCGGAACCGAAGTAAATACCCGAAAAAACCAAAATTTTCTAGTAATCTTAAAGTCTTTAGACAGCGTTTTTTCAACACCTTAAGACATCTAAGCCTTTAAACAGCAGCTGAACATCTTGGTGCGTGTTCAGAATTGCAAAATTCATCTGTTTGCAAAATGATTGCGCGGGAGCGTGTAATTTCACATATACTCCAGCGACATCACACCTTACAATGAAATCTACCATATCCCACCTGAAAAAAAGAACAAACATAAAAAAAGTTCATATTTATTAAATTGCTTTGATAAGTATGATGAAATTTTTTATGCATGTTCGTTTATTCAGATGGGATATGGTAGATTTCATTGTAAGGTGTAATGTTGCTGCAATATACACATTATCACTGGTAGTAGTTTTCATTGGTTTTGTGGCAGTTTTAACCATAGTTGGTAAAAGTTATTCATGTTTGTAGTCAAAATAATACGCGTATTTACTCACTCGCGTACTACATAAATACATTTACGTTTCCTCCAGAAAAAATACCAGTACTCATTTACATGTGTACTTTTTGAAAGTACGCGAGTACAGAAAACGTATATGTTTGCTTTAACATTTTTTTAAATACCAGTATTATTATAACAACTCTGATTTCTGCATTCTACCATGAAATAATAAGCTGTGATATGCTCTTGTAGTATGAAAATTCCAACCAATGTACTTACACATGTAAACCTAGGTATATTGTTTTTCTGTTGTTCAGCTGATTATTACCCGATACCCGGTTATTTTATTATTATTTTTTTATTTTATACCCGGAACCGAAATTTTGATCAGTTTAGAACCGAAAGAACCGAACCGGAACCGAGTTTAAGAACCGAACCGAGAACCGGAACCGAAAATTTTCAGGAACCGAAAACCGATACCCGAACCTATATCGTTTGTAACCGAGAACCGGAACCGAAAATTTTGAAATTCCCAACATTAGTGCCTACACACACTAGTTTTCTATCGATATTTGCAAATTCTTGGAAAACTGATGCATCAGCTTTGAACGCAATTGAGTTTATCGGACTGAATTTTTTTCCATCACCAGTGGATGATAGACACCTCATTCGGGTAAACTCAAATGCGTTCATAGTTGATTTCTGTGTTTTAAAAAATTTGAAATTTCGGTACAAAACTTTTCGTGTGTATTTATTCACCATAGGGCCGTTGCAACGTTTCCATTTCAGTTGGGTACAAGTGGATGAATTTATTTATGTATAGATGGTTGGTTTTCCGTTGGAGGTTTGTTTTCCATCTGCACAGAGAACGCCAGAAGCTTATTTTAAATTGTACAAATGTATGAAAAGAATGGTCACACACGGTATTTGCATTTTTTCGAAGATAGGCCTTCATTTACTTATCGTTATCTTGATGCGTTGTGGTGATTTGGAAGTATTTACCTAAACATTCAATGAAGTATTTAAATATTTATCTGGCGTAATTAGTATCCAAGAGAGAAATTTTTATAAGCATACTGTGCCACCACAGGTAATTATTTGCCTGCAGATACTTCAGTTTATCCTCGAGCACACTAATGGCAATAGGTATCATAATCACATGACGAATGTTTGTAAACAGCATCGACAGGTTTTTTCGAACTGTCAGAATTGATAGACTGTCAACGTATCATAGGGTGTTGACAATTTTCACGAAAAGTTTTTCGGGCACACCCCGCCTTTCATAAAATCCGTCACGCAATCATCAGCTCTGGATACGCATGCAAAATTGCGGTGTTTATGTATTCCTTTTATGTAGACTTGAATTATACATTCGATATGTGTAGTTATACATCTCGATTCCATTTCAATTTCATAATACAAAGTTCAGACTTCTTTCAAACTGATTGCATGTTTAGTGGTATCGGATTGTAGCGCCGATGCGGCAGGGCAAAAACGCATGTATTAGCCAAACCAAAGGTCACTTTCAATTAAGGAATTAAGGAAGGAATGGGCAGAAAATGTTGAATTTCGACTGTATTCGACTATTTGCGCTAAAAGGTGAGAAGAATGAAGACGCAAACTCTTGGGTTTTTGTTAGATCATTGTATTTGCTGGGCCTGCCGAAATTATTTAGATAGTGTGGTGAACGAGCTTATGATTGACTTCAATTTACAAATAAATTTCAATTACTACATAATTTCGAATGGTTGAATTCCGATGAATAACAATAACATCTGTTTACTTCTTTACAAAAACAAACAAAAATCAGCTATCCCTGATTAGCCGAGAAACATCCACAACTAGCTGAGGGTTTCTTCGAGACTGTTTGTTCGGTTGTGTTTTGTTTGGTGAACAACATTAAAGACATTTTATTTTAAAATATCCCAGCAAATATTTCTTACTCTTATTTTGTTTTTATGCACATTGAGCTTCTGCGCCAACAATTTCATGTGGCTCACGATGGCAACAGAACTCGAAAACTTTTCAAAACTTTTTAAACAGCCAGATGCAAAAAAATACTTAGAATTAGTATACTTTCCGAATTTTATGGTATATGTATTTTCGGTTGTAAAATGTTAAATGTAATAATGCCTGTCTGTAATAGAAATGATACATCCACTTTTAAAAACTATTGACCTCAAAATTTTGAAAATTAAGTTTAGCATGAAGTTAAGTATGAAAAAACATCTAGAATTGGTGCTGCAGATTTTTCCATTTTTCCAGATACCCAGCAAAAAATTCTTTCCACTCTTTCTGTGGTAAAACTTATACAATGTCAATAAGAACATTGTGACTCACTGATACTGATATCTAAAGGTTGATAAGTCCATAAATTGCCCATAAGTCAAATTTTATTGGGGCTAGGCACAAAAAATTTAGTTGTTAATTTTTGTCAAAGAAGTCTATAAATCCACTTGTTTACTGGACTTGTTCCTAGGTGCGTTTTGATCTTGTCCCAATGCAGTTTGCGGAAATGTCACTGCACCCATAAATTTATGTGTTGCACTTTATTACACTTTATTATCAACATTTGGAATGTTACAATAGACAACAAGCAAGCCCATTTGACTTGCATTTTTGGCAGAGCACTGGAAATTAAATTAAAATAAAATGCTATTTTCTCAAGATCAGCTTATTGGAGTTATCAACTTTGAGAAGTAGATGCCTCAAATGCGTTGCATTGGTTTCGTTGGTGATGCATTAGTGCAAATAGTGAAAAATATGGTTGAAAATTTCAAAATTTGATACACTGTTTTGAAAAATTCAGAGATTCTCAAATTCAAAAACTATTTTGGGAAAAATACGTAAACATTGCAAAGTGATTACTCACTTACTTAATAACTCGAATAACTCATCACTAAAAACACATAAAATTTGAATATTCTTTGAATTTGAAGTTTGCCAACGGTTCAAATGCTGTGCCCTCACCAAATTACCACGCACGGGGCTCATTTGGATAGATCACAATCACCGCTGCTAAACGACGCTGCCCATGTCACATGACTCGAATTCTTTGATGTTACATCGGATCGGTATCGGACGAAAAGTGATTACGGGTGTCTGATTGATGGCGCTGTATCCCCACACTTTTCATTCGAGTCTTCCCAAGTTTTTCGTCACGAGGTGGTCAGCTGACTGTGACGCATAGCCAAATCGCATTTTGCATTATGTAAACGCCGTTGTCGCGTCGCACGAACTGCAGCGGCGGATGGACTCTTCTCGCTATTCACACGCATAATTTGCGGCGAAATTTACCCATTTATGCATTTCTGTAGATCGCCAATGGCAGATAGGCCATTATAAGCGATTTTCACAGCTGCGGCGGTGACAGTATACAATAGCACGCTATCGCGCTGGTGGTTTGTTGGCAAATTGTGCAGCTGCCATTCCTTAAATACGGCATCGCCGATTGTTCGCTAGACAAACTGCACCTGACTTCGAAGTTTTTCTCTAGAGAAAAAAAAATGTAGGTATATAAAATTTACAACACTTGTAAAATACTACAAACATTACGTTTCTACCTGTCTCAATCTGTGTAGGCATGGTTTCTGTCGTATGTGACGTGTACCGTATGGCAAATTCCTCAGTTTTACAGCCCTAAATGCATACCGCAATCAGACCAGCAATCACGATTATGTGAAAATTACGTCCAGACTTGTCAATCATTTGTGTTCCCTTCCTTTAACTTAAACTTAACAGGTCATTAATTTTGCAGAAAACTGGGCTAAATATTTAAATATAACTTCAAAAATTTATATCCCTTCAATAGTTGAATTTTACTATACCGTATATCCCCGAATAAGACCCCAGGAGAGTTATTTTTTCGTCTGTGTTTTCGAGGGGGGTTACTTGAGGGGAGGTTTAAAAGTCTCATAATGGTTTTTAAAATCTCATAGTGATGGGACAGTTAACATTTTTTTATAACTAAGTGATGGAACAGTTACCATATTTCTTCTAATAGAACATCGCTGTTCTATTTTTTTGCCAACTTTTTTACCTGCCGTTCTATGGGAGGCTGCTGTTCTGTTTATTTCATCAACTGTTTCACACAATTTTTATTTGAACATAGTATTTTTAGTGAACATGAGAGGCATTTTAATATCAGATAATCAATTTAAACAAAACAAAATGTGAAAACAACCACTGAATCATAGTTCTGAACAGCCTGGATGTTCTAACCTATACTTTCTCATAAATTTTTGTGTTTTGGCACTCCTACAACATAATTTCTACCTGCCGTTCTATTGGAGGTGCCGTTCTATTGGAGACTGCTGTTCTATTCTTTCCGTGGGTGTGAAAAAGTGTATAAAGTGTGTGGTAAATAACTTGCTATTTGTGTTTTACTTGACATTCATCTCTTGACATGCTACTTTTATATTGACGTGTCTTGCTTGTGCCTTGTCATTAACAATGGCAAAAAAAATTTGAAAATTCAAAAACGTTTTTGAATTTTCGAATCTTGTTGGGTATTTTTAGTGAAAAATGCATAAAAATGCAAAAAAATTAACTAAAAACATCAATTTTGCATGGATAATTTTGTAGCTGCAGAACTTCAATGTGCAATTCGATCCACAGTAACAGTACAGAAAGCTGTAAAACATTCAAATTTATTCATAATTTAGACTAAAAATTTGAAAATGCAATCATCTGATGCAAAAAATTGAAAAGTCATGAAAAGATTCGAAAATTAATCAAAAAGATTTGAAAATTTGAAAACTAAATTTGAAAATTTGAAAACTATTTTTGGAAAAATTCGAAAATTCAAAAAGTCATTTTGGAAAACACTGACAAATTTTAATACTTTTTTCATGAGGGTTTGCCATCGTTACATGTCATTTGTCTCTTCTCAACGCATGCCATACCCGTTGACACATCTGTCTACACTTACCTCCCATTTATAGAAGTCCAAACTTTAGTCACTGGTTGTTATCGGTTCTGTTTTAAGTCAGTTTGCGGGGTACAAAAACACACGTTACAACCAAATTTTGTCAAATTCTTGCGAACGAACGCCGCTGGTCTCACGCAGTCAGACATTTGGTCACTTGAATTTCGTAATTATTACACCTACGTGGAATACTTCCTCCGCGTGCATGCTTATAAACATACACATACATATTTACACATTCAATATTTATGCGTCTTTACACTGTCCAGTTCTATCCACATTATTGTTTCGAGCCGCAAAATTTTCAGTTTCCTTCCAAAACGCCACCAATTCATGTCGAACGCCAAACCCCTTTGTGTTCATCTTGCCACAAAATTGCTGGCTCTTTCGAGCGGCGCACCTTCTTGTGGTCAGGTAGAATAGGTGAGTGTAATCTGCGATTACGCTGCCGCTTTACAGCGTAAGCCGTTTATTGTGCATTGTGTTTGTGTAGTGAGTTCCAGTTTCAGCATGTGGAAACAAGTTTAAGCTGGATTTTACACTGTGAAAAAGCATTTTACAGATTTTGCGTGTAGTATTTTTTGTGGACTACTCAAGACAATGTGCTCAAGACTAGTTTTCGACTGAAATTTCGAAAACTCATGAATCGGCTTTGGACGTATTTGGGTTTTCTAGAATTAGTTTGAAGGTCAACTGCAATTGACGAAGATAAAAAATGACTCATTGTAAAAAGAAAACACAAATGCGTTCGAGGTAAATAGAAAACACAATCGATTTATGAGTTTTCGAAACTTCGGTTGAAAACTAGTGTGTGCAGGGCCAATGGGTCGGCATTCGGCAATAAATATACGGCGGCGGAATTTTGTACATTTCACCTGTCTCCACGTGGAGCTACATGAACTCACGTATATGTATATTTCTTTGCAAGCGTTCTTCATTTGATGACCATTTTTATTGCCCAATTGACTGGAAATGCAGTGGCGTTTTGATGCTTTCGCCGTTGTAAATGTTTGATTGTTCTGCCAAATCGACACTTCAGACTTCTCGGTGGAGTGATGCTTCTGCTCGGGTACCGGGTAGTGATGGAAAAGCGCCAGAAAAAATGGCGCCAGGCGCCAAGCGCGCCACGGAAGGAGGTCGTTAAGCGCCAATGGCGCCATTCTATCACTAGTACCGCGGCTGTGCGCCGATTAGAATACAAAACTTTTTCTACATGTTCTTTTTGTGTTGAACGGATGTTGTGCTGCGCTTAACGCAGTAAATTGCACCCATCATACAACAAATATGGCGACAATATTCTAATCTTCGAATTAGCATATAGGTAGCAGAAAAAATGAGAACTTCGCTTGGTATGCGTATTGTCTGTAATTTTGCACCAACTCAACAGTTTCCTCAAACAACAATCTCAAAGAATGAGTTTGACACCAAATACCGTCGGAAATAGGATTTTATTGAATAAAGTAAATTCACTGATTGGATTAACCTGATCTAAATTGGAATTATTTATGTTAAATGAGTTAGGAACTGTGACGAACTATTTTGTCCCAGTTCCGGGTGTGTCGCAGGCACGTAAACTCGAGTGACTTTTTCTGTGCAATTTTTCGAAACTTAGATGCAAATACTTGTGTCTAAACTTTGAATTTCATTGGACAGATTCCATTCGCTTCATGGATTATTTTATTTTACCCTTCGACTTTTAAGCGAAATCAAACTACCGTATTTCCTCGAAATACCCCCGGGGGGTTTATTGTTTCAGAGTGAGAGTTTTGAGGGGGGGTTAAACGAGGGGGGGGGGTATTTCGAGGGGGGGGTTTATTATTTCGCCAGAAATTTTTTGAAAACCAAGTACTAAATTGTCGTCTGAAACGTACGCAGACGTCGAAAATGCAACAAAAATCGGCATTTATAAGACTCTAAAGACTTGTATAAGTGTGTAGACGTATAATCACTGTTCTCACATAACAGAGTCATCGTTTTTAACGTGTTTTTTGCATTACCCAGATGACAAACCGCAGCCATTGTCATTTAAGTTCTCTATACACTAAATTTGGGGGGGGTATTTCGAGGGGGGTGGGGGGTTTATAAGTTCATAGTGTCCATTTTGAGGGGGGGTATTTCGAGGGGGGGGGGGGTATTTCGAGGGGGGGGTATTTCGAGGAAATACGGTAGTTATACTACATTTCATTGGCTCCGTGCCAACTTACCATTGCCATCCGGCAAGGCGTACTTGGACGGCATGCGCGCTTGGACAGTTACATCTAGATGTAGAGCAATAAGTTACTCGTGTTTACATTTATTTAAATTTGCATTTACGACATGTTTTGACGGAACTTTTGGCGCCCAGACGGCTGGGAAGTAATGTCCGAGTTTTCAGGGCTGTGGCCCTCGGCAAAATGGGGCTTGTTTAGCCCGAGGCACCTTCTTGAATTTATGACACTAAAATTGTCGGAATTTGTCAACACCAATAATTTTTTGATAATTTTCAGGTGCTGTGATGGAAAATTGTACCTATTTTTTTACCTGAAAGAATGCGTCAGGCAGCATGTTGAACGCCAATTTGAAAAATTTGCGCGAATTAACTCGCTAATCGTTCTGATTTTGTCCCCGCCGCTAAGTAGTTTCAATTTGTCTACGAATCAATTTGGAAACAATTAATCTTCCCGTAATTTCATGTTGTTTTATGACGTTTTCGTGTTAAATTCGTGTTTTCCAATAAAATAATGGAATGTTGTTGACTATGTAGAGGTTATTAAGTTTACTATCCGGAGCAGCGTAAAAGTTTTCTCTGTATCAGTTTCTTATGCCCGCGCTCTGCTGATGAAAAATTCTTTATTTCTCCATTTTATTCCATAATGTGCTACTTTTATTCACAACTGCCACATAGCTCCCATCATTGAAGAAAGACTTCCGAGCTTTCATTTAACTGCAATTGGTAAGAGTTAAAAACTGCAACTTAAAAATATCCACTTAGTGTGGACGACAGATCAAGGGCGTTTTAAATGTAAGAAAAGGTCTTGATCTTGACAAAAACTTCACGGCCACGAGTCTTACTGTGCATTTTCACGCATTTTATCTCCAAACATGCAACTTCTTGGGTATTTTTTACAAGTAACAAGTTCATTCTGATTTCTGAGGCACCGGGGTTTAATCAAGGGAGGGGTTGTGATCAGCCTTTCACGCTACCAGGCACAGCCAGCGCCATAACGCAGCATGCTCAAATTTGTATGAGCAATAGAAATGACCTTTTATTATTAGATCTTAGGATCCCTTTCCTTTATTATTTTACCTTGTTTTTATGTTTTCCTCAATTATTTGTATCGGTTTCTATCGGTTGGCGCCGTCGCGGCCGGCGGACTGCATGCAGAGCGACCTTGAAAATTGAAAAGATCGCTCATTTTGAGGCGCAATAAATAAAACTTGCAGTTAAGATGGATAGTTTTCGTGATTTGGGCTGTTATTGGATTCATTTTGACGTGTCCAGTGTTTGTACGTTGAAAATGAGTTTGAAAATGCTTGCGACACTAGCCAATTTCGGTTCATAGGTGACACTCCCGCACTCGGAGAGTGCTAAATGTCACGCAAAGTGTCAAATAAAATATAAAATTAAAGATTTACATTTCCTCCAAGAAACCTCCTGTAATCGCTTATACATTTTGAAAGAATACACGAACTCGAGTACAGAAAACGTATTTTTTAAAGGCTTGAGCTTTGAAAAAGCGAAAAATACAGAAATAGACCGTAAATCCTCGAAAAAGGCCCCCTCGAATAACCCCCCCTCGTATAACTCCCCCTCGAATAACTACCCCCTCGGATAACGCCCCTCCCTCGAATAACTCCCCCCTCGAATAACCCCCCTCCCTCGAATAACTCCCCCCTGTAAGTTAAGTCGAGGAAAAATCAACTCCTCCCTGGAAACCCCCCCTTTGATGGGCGGGAAAGATGTCCATGTATAAAAAGCGCATGTAAGTATGTATACCTATTTTCATCCAAAGTATGTATTATTTTGCAGTTGATGCACACTTGCATTGATTTCATTGCACGAATTACGGGATTTCGATTCTGGCTTACACGTTTATGCAACTAATTCAACCCCATCCCGACAATATATTGATCACGCATTTTACACAATATACCGAAGAAAAAATATTTAACTCCCCCTCGAATAACTCACCCCTCCCGAATATGTTCCCCCTCAAAAAATTCTAACGAAAAAAAACTCCCCCGGGGACTTATTCGAGGATTTACGATAGCGAAAATGGGTATATAGGTAGGTAATATCATACCGTATTACCTCGAAATACCCCCATGGGGGTTTATTATTTCGTCAGCAAAATTTGAGGGGGGGGTTAATTCGAGGGGGGTTTATTCGAGGGGGGGTCTTATTATTTCGTCAGAAATTTTCTTAAGGGTCGTAGTAAATAGTAGGAATTTGCATGCCCAAAACAGGTAATAAATGTGTCCAAACAAGATATATTTGGACATAAAAACGTAGATTAGCTACTGTCCATGTGTAGCTGCAATGGGGGTACACTGATACGCACATCTGCCCGATACGCACATTTGCCCGTTTTTTTCACTTGACACTTGACAAAATGGGAATTTTTCACTGTTTTTTTCACTTGACACATTTTCAAGTGATTTTCAGATATGAGTGAAGTGAAAAAAGTTCACTAATGTCATTGCGCAACTTTTTTCACTTTACTCATATCTGAAAATCACTTGAAAAAGTGTCAAGTGAAAAAACGGGCAAATGTGCGTATCGAGCAGATGTGCGTATCAGGCCTGCCCCGCTGCAATACAGATAAACAGTAATATACATAATGTACATTGCATACATGACGTATTTATTATGTACATGACGTACATCATTCCGAAGGGGGGGGGGTATTTCGAGGGGGGTTAATTATTTCCCCAGCCGATTTTGAGGGGGGGGGGGTTAATTCGAGGGGGGTTAATTCAAGGGGGGATAATTCGAGGTAATACGGTATGCAGCCAAAAACTTGAAAATAGGCGAATTTGAAATTAAAAATTGGCAAAAAAATATGAAAATTAGTTATTTTCAGTGAAAATTGTGGCAAAATTTCTCAAAAATACTTAATTTTACGTTTTCCACGGAAAAAGTATTTCACTACCGTTTACTCATGAGTAAAAGAAAATAATTTTAAAACGTTTTCAGTACTCTGGGATTGGGTAAAAAATACATACTTTATGTTCACGTATACTTTGAAAAAAGTTTGGTACTTTTAAGTTTAAACAACTCTGGAGAAAGTGATGGTTGATTGTAGTTCAATTAGTAGTTGTAGTATTTGATTGTATTCAATTAACAACTACACAAGGAACACAACAAATGGAAAAAGGGTTAATTGTCAGTGATGTAACAAGTCAAGTGGGTTTCATGTCAAGTGTGCACAATTACAAGTGATGCACACTCCATCAAAATATATTTAGTCCATAGTATTCTCTGGGAAGCATTCAACCGGATTAGTATGCCACTCACAACTTTTTTCGTCGCTTGAGCACTTGGATAGTTGGCGCCGGTGTCGCAAACCTTTACTATATATTCTCACCGTGCCTGCCGCCGTCGTTTTATAGGTACCTATTTATATATTTTACAAATGGCGTTAGAGGAATGCATGTTTGCTTTGATTGAACATTATCAGTATACGGTGATCGCGAGTGAACGGCGGCGGCGCGTCGCCGGAACCATGTTTTTGCGCTAGAACAAAGTGTCGATTGATCTCCGCGAGTCGGGCGCTAGCATGCAACGCACGCGCAGGCACATCGGCCAGGTGAACGACTGAGTGCCGCGGGCAGCAGCGACGAAACCGATACAGGGGCGCGAACAGCCGGTGATCGATTCGAGCCTGCCGCGTGACGTCAGGCGCGACCGTGCCGCGCGACAGCGACGACAGCGGCGGCAACTCGACGTGCCGCTCCACCGATCGGTCGACCCTTCGCCCATTAATTACACACGCCGGCGCCGGGTCGCGCGCGCCCAGCCCCTAGCATCCTTTCCCCCTACGACGGCCGGCACATCCGCCGGTGACTATCCATCTATCCGGCGCAAGGGCGCTGCTCCGATTCGCACTATTTAGTCCAATTTTTAACAGTGCCGCCGCGGCAGCACCGCACAGCGCGCCGCGCCGCCGTGATTACGTGCGGCACTCACTCATTTCCCCAATTTTTCCTATTCCGCGGCGCCGCCGCGCCGTAGTATTTAGTCGCTCTATTTATATTTATCGGCGACCAAGTGTGTATTGCAAACACACGGTGGTGCATATTTTCTATTCTATATTTTTGTGCGGCAGACTATACCCGGCCGCCGACGCGACGCCCTATCGGCGTGCAAAGTGCAACTGCGGCCGACCGACGCATCAGTGGACTGTTAACTGACTGTAACTGACTGACTGACTTGACTGGTGCAGCCTGGCGAGTGCGCGCGCACGAGTACACAGCAGCATACCGACGCCGCCCCATACAGTGTGTGATAAACACGCGCGGCGGCACACAATGATGATCACGAGCCGGTGCAAAGGAGCGCACGCGCGCCGCCGACGACAAACCGGCCCCGCGACGACGACGGCGCGGCAGCTGCCGCGGCTCCACCAGAATACCACTGGCGGCACTGAAAGGCCTCGCGTTACCGCCCAGCGACGTCAACGAGATGCCATGAAGCTGGCGCCGCAAATCGCGCTGCTGTCGGTGCTGGTGGCCGGCCTGGCGCCGGCCGCCGTCCACGCCGTGCCGCAGAAGACCATGCATTGCGACAGCGATGCCGACTGCGCCAAAATGTTCCACGGCTCGAGCAAATACGTGTGCTGCTTCCAACTGAGCTGCAACGACAAGATCAACTACTTCAAGACGTTCAGCGGGTGCAGCCCCCGCTTGAAGTGCGATGAAATGGCCAAACAGAACGTGCTCGCCGGACTGGGCATGCACTTTGCCAGTGAGTTGCACTCTCCTCACTTTTATCCATAAAAATATAAATTTTCCATGTACATTTTATCCATCCACTCACATAAATATGCCAAACCCTCTTTTCGCACAGTCCGCAAAATCCATTTTCCCCGTCGCAGCGCGTCTGCACCAGTCAAAGTACAACAAGTACAAATCGGCGTTGGACAAAACGAACGGCGGGGAACTATGCGCCCAGCTGATGCGCTCAATAATGACTGACAAGCCGCCGTTACCGTTATTCAATGGTGAGGGAAAGCTCGTGGCGGGCGGCGCGAAGAAGCCAGCCGCCCCGCCCGACGCCACAGACTTTTCCCTGCCGTCGGGCATCCGCATTGGCTCGGCCATTCAGATCGGTGAAAGTGCCTCCGGTGCCCTCGACTCTAACAATGCCTTTTCAGTGACTGATGCCCCCCTGGATCACCGGTCTTCGATTGAGGACGCGGCGAGCACGTTGGTGCCGGTCGAGCAGCGCCAACCGCTGGGCACGTGCGGCGCGCGCGGCTGCCCCTCCGGCCACCGGTGCTGCGTGCGCGTCGACTGCAACAGCGGCCTGCCCGTGGCCGCCAAGGGCCAGTGGAACGTGGACGACTACTGCGACCCAGCGTCGCGCTGCCCCCTCGTCAGGAACGTGGGCAAGGACAGGAGACGACCCAAGCTCACGCAATGTGCGTTTACGGCCACGCGTCTGCGAACCTACTTTACCCCCCCCCCCCATCCTGAACTTTGTGTCAATGGCGACCCGCACACTAGTTGACACACGTGACACACATGTGTCAACTGTGATTTCTTCTTCACGTATCGCAGGGCGATTTCCAGGTGCACGTGCGGCAATGTTGAACAAAATATCACGGCAAGTGCATTGGAAGATCGCTGTGCGACACGTGAAGCCGAAATCTGAGTTGACACCGACCAGTTGACACACGTGTGTCAACTAGTGTGCGGGCCGCCAATGTGCCCGTTCGTTATTATGAATTTCGCCTTGCGACGCAGATTACATGAGCGTAGATCAATGGGAGCTCCGGCAAGATAACAAATTGAAAGTGACACACCTTTTTGGCACCGTTGAGCGTGACTGCATCGAGATGGATGTGTTCTTCAAAACACTGCAGCGACTATTATGGAGCCAGGGATGACGTGCAAGCGTTTCACCAGTAGGTAGTCACTAATACTACGGTAGTTCACTGACACATCACTCTGAGTATTTCTGTGAAGAATGGTAAAATGGTAAAATTAGTCAGTGACATTTCACATACAGATACTTATCTACCATATTTCCTCGAAATACCCCCCCCCCCACCCGGGGTGATTTTTTCATAGTGCAAGTTTTGAGTCAGGTTAAATGAGTGGCGTATTTCAAGGAAATACGGTATGTTCCATCATTCACAGAAGTGACATAGAGCAGATAAGGGAACACATGTCAAGTGAATTTGACATTCCACTGTGATGCCTGTGTAAAAGTAATTAGGCGTGAGAACTATTGTCCATATTTTTCATTAGCATATCTTATTGAGCTGTCTCTGCTTTCCCAGTGGGAATTTTTTTGAAACACTGAGTTCGCCTTGTGGCTGGTTTATGACTCCGATATCAAGAACTCAAATTTTTGACAATATCTCTACTTACCGTATTTCCTCGAAATACCCCCCCCCTTGAAATACCCCCCCCCTCGTTTAACCCCCCCCCTCTCGGGACCACTATGAAACAATCACCCCCCGGGGGGTATTTCGAGGAAATACGGTATGTTACTTGTGATGTTGATTTAAACTCAAATTCAACCATAAGATCATACAGATTTTTGTGCTGTAGTGCACGCGGGGTTGTAACGCATGCAGTTTACATCCTGTAAGCATGTTCATACTTGTATATTGCCAGACCCGTGCTTTGACCACAATCGAGGTTGGTGCATTTAAATAGCGCAAAGTGAACACACTTAGAAAAATGCACAAACATCGCCAGTTAGAGCTTTCTTAGCATTTAAACTTTTTCCTGTGGTCACGTTATGGCACCAAACAAACATTGTCCTCCTATCCAGCCAAATATGCTTACTTAATAGAACCTCCTTTTTAGTAAGAACGTTTTTCCTTTTTACCACGTTAAATTTTCTGCAACAAATACGTATACCTAGGTAAGTTTTTAATAATACACCATGATCCAAAAGCTCTAGGAATAGTATTTTCCCTTTGGTTACCTGCAACTCTGCATCGCAATTGTGACTAAATTCTCATTTTACCCCTTCAATTAAGACTGTAGATTTCTTTCAAGATTTCCATGTACACATTTTTCTTGCTGACAATATGTTTATGCGGGTATCTTTATTTGTTGTTTTTTCTTCATTTTGACCATTTGCCACTTAATTTTGTTTTCCCAAAACAAATGAAATTTATAAGAATTATTTTTGTATACGGCGGTCACGAGACTTCCTCATGCAAAATCGGTCTGAGTTGTGTCTGTAATAAGTAATAAATGTCAACTAAATTATGCAGACAAATTAAGTCTGCAATTCAAACAAAATAAATTTTTATTGGCAGTTTCACGTTTAATGAACATCTTGATAGTGCCCGCATCATTATTTTAATGCGTTAACTGCAAAATATTTACATACGGTCTGCTTGATTCTGGTTTCAATGTTTGCAAATCGATTAGATATGCCACTGATGTTGTAATTTTTACTTTTAATGCTCGGTAATTTAACTGGAATTGATCATGTGACGGCGGTCGGTTAAATGTGGACCAGTACCTTTGATATAAAATTAACCTTGAGTAAAGTTTTTCACACCAATGTGCCACATTCTTTCAGCAAAAACTTTTGCCGCGGCATTGGCGGAAGCGTAGAAAATTGAAAAATGCGGTTTACCACATTGTTTTATAATGCCGCGGGCACAAGGTTCAATCTTGAGTCGAATAAATAATCAGTAAACAGCGATAGAGAGCGCATTCGAAGTGGGCTAACGCTGCTCGCACGACTGCTTTTATTGTTTTTAGTGCAGATGAGCTAATGCGATCGTGATTAGCGTCGCTCCGAACCGTAATCAGAATGATTTGTAGTGAGTGGGCTTTTTAAGCCGCTGCCGCGATGTGAGTGCTGTGCACGGCACTGGTTCAGGATATAGCAACCACACATTGAAATATAATACCATGGAGACAATGTATGAGCTCTAACGTTCGGCGTCTACCATAAAAAAGCAAAAAAAGTTTCAGTTGACCGAATCGTTGATCACGCACTGGCATTTGTTCATCCAATGGCAACCGAGAATTTCGCATCCACGTGGATTTCATCGGTGAAAAATATTGTGAATTTTATCCGCTTGTCTAAATCAAGCAAGGGTCAAATTCCGGGCCTTGTTAGGCGACGAAAAAAGTTGCAAGTTGCATTTGCTTTGCATTTCGATTAAAATTTCAATTTAAAATTCTCTGAAATCTTAAATTGAATTCCACATAATTCTCAACTTCTCTTGTCACACTTGAAAAGGCGTGAGAAAAAGCCTGGTTCACTGTCCGACCCAAATTCCAAACAATTCAGTCGGAAACTGCGACGCCGGGAAGCGACGTACCAGCTTACCATTGGGATCAACTGGCACCGTGGTTTTTCGCAGGTGTGCATCGCATCACTCTGAGTCTACAAACACTAGTTGACATCGCAAATAAATGTCAACTGAATGTCAACTAAATAACACAAATTTTTGTCTTAAAGCATCACACTTAACAGAAACAATGAAAATCATCACACTTAACAGAAACAATGAAAATCAAGTGTCACGGTACAATGCTAACTATGCTCTATCACATAGGAAAGTTGGAATCACATAATTAACCAAAATTTAGTTAAATTTAGTTGACACCAGTTGAATTTTGATGTCACCTAGTGTGCGTAGGCCCTTTGACACCACATGACAATACTTATTCAGACAACTGTTTCCGGTTAAGGTGTGCTGACATTTTTTGTCGGGATGTTCGTGGTGGCAGTGTGCTGCAAACTGCAGCGAGCCTGCTGCGAATTGCCGCCAGACGCGTGACCACCGGCACCGGCTGCACGTTGGCGCGCGAACGTCGTTAATCGATCGAAAATTTACATAAAACATGGCGTTGATCCAGATACCGTATTTTCTCGAAATACCCCCCGGGGGTTTATTTGTTCAGAGTGAGAATTTTGTGGGGGGTTAAACGAGAGGGGGGTATTTCGAGGGGGGTATTATTACGCCAGAAATTTTGTTAACTGTCAGTACTAATTTGTTGTTTGTAGCGTACTGCGTACGCAGACGTTAAAAAATGCAACAATAAGCACCATGTAAATATAAGAGTCTATAGACTTATATAAGTGTGTAGACGGTATACACCCTGTTCTAACAACACAACACAGTCATTGTTTTTATCGTGTGTTCTGCGTTGCCCGGACCTCAAACCGCAGCTTTTGTTATTTACACTCAATTTGGGAGGGGGGGGGGTATTTTTAGGGGGTTTATAAATTCATAGTGGCCATGTTGAGGGGGTATTTCTAGGGGGGTATTTCGAGGGGGGTATTTCGAGGGGAGGGGTATTTCGAGGAAATACGGTAGTTGGATTTGTCTAGTACTTTGGTGTGCATTATTTACTCATTTACATTTAAATATTCGAAGTTGAACAATAATAGATATGTAAATATGTAGGTATAGCCGGTGTGGTCAAATGCAAAGCGATGGTCATCATTATGGCATTAACAGTCTGGCATCATTATGGCAGTCATGGTAACTGCCATGCACCAGATTGCCGCGCTTGAACACAGCTCTGAGTACCGAATCGTGGCAGGCAAATCTGAGCAAAAGCATTGGCGTGTACAACCCGTTTGTGAAGTATTATATGTAAAAGCGTGATGTATTTATGTAAAAGTAAAAAACTCCCCACTCAAGTTCGGTAGTTTTTGATTTTACTTCTGACGCCCGATCTCCAGTTGTGGGGGACACAACGCTAATATGTGTGACGGAAATAGCCGCATAAGCCCACCTATCAGGTAAAAAATGAACAATCAGCGGCCCACCACATTCATACAGAGAATTGCGGACTTACGCCCGTCATTTAGCAGTTTTCTACCACCCACACCTGGAGAGAGGGTATCAGAAGTGAAATAAAAACCAAACTGCCGAACTTGATTGAGTGGTAAGATGTTTATGTGGACCACAATCAGACGAGATGAGGGTGCACGAACCGATAAATCAAATGCTGCCAGCTGGGCGCATCGAGTAGCAGCATATCGGCCACTCTGCCTGGGGTCACTGCGCCGTGCGTGCCGCCGCGACCCAGCGAAGCGGCTGCGTTCAACGTGCCCGCCACCAGCGCCTCCTCCGGCGTCATGCTGAACAGCGTGCACGCCAAGTGCAGAACCGTCTGCACGAAACAGATGCCTTACTTTTTAGTATCAAGACTGAAATGTAAGACAGCAATATATATCACAATACATGTCATAATGGGTAGATATGTTTACCTAACCACAAAATTTGTTAGATGACATTCTTCTCCAATAGGTATATGGTAAAGATATTGTGGAAAGCAATTTGGATGGTCGATAGATTCTCCCAGACCCTGTAAAATGTACGATGTCAAAAGTGTCAAAAGTCATGAAATATGTCAAACGCTCACAAAAAATAAACGAAAATTTTACATTTTACAGGGTATTTTACATAACTTTTGCCATTTAAAAACATTTACATTTTACAGAACATTTTACTTGGGACTGGCCCCGGGACAAGTGGTGGTATGGTGCCATGATATTGGCGTTTTTTTTGTGGCGCCAATTTGATGTCACCATGGCGTTGGTGTCCTTTAATCGCGCCTGTTTTCTCGCACTGATCCATAACTATAGACAATCAGAGCAAACCGGCATGCTGTAGCAGTAAGCGTTCGGGTTGAAATCTGACCCCAGTGCGACAGGAACACCGAGCTCAATCATTTTCCTTGCGGGAGGAGGCTTTAGCTTCAAAATGTACGCTGTAGTTGGCAACAGGACCGCTACGGTTCCCGCTTGGGACATCGATTCGATGCCGACGTCTGAAGCCTGTGGGGCAGAATTACGACCACTGAAAGTGTGTTTGGAAGTGTGTGGAAGCTACCTCTATGAAGACACTACTTCACGCTTCACGAGATTTGAGGTGAAGTGTCTTCCACACATATAAGCGCACTTCACGAACAACCAGAGCATACTTTACATGGTTGGTGTCGTGAAGCGTCTGGAGGTGCAGTGAAGCGTTTTCATGCCGGCACTACGCGTCTGCGTGAAGACATTTCACGACACTTCACCACGCATCACACACCCATTTTTTGCTGTGGGCATCTAGTTATTGCTCCAATGCTCGCATCTGAAGGCGCCTAGGTATTATATTTAGGTAAACATTTACTCTAAATAAATATTATCAGTGATATCCACTTGCGATGATATTGATGTGTGTAAGCATAAAATATTTGTTATTTACACTGTAGCTGATTATCTTTTACTCGCAAAAATCGCGTCATAGGTGAAAGTGATCGGTCGTAAGCACCGTGCTTTATGACACTTTCATTTATTCACACCTCTTCCAAGTGGCTGATAGCCTCTGCCTTCAAATTCGCCCCCATCTCTGCACCGCCAGCATCGCTCAGTTCGTCCCCGTGGAAATTGAGCCTGACCCCAGGTAACTTGCTTCGACAGGCGGTCAATATTTCCCGCGACAATTCCGCATCGAAAACGCCGCGCTCGCAAAACACGTCGGCATTTTCAACGCGGCATTTGCCCGCGTCCACTGCGGCTTTGACTGCATCCAGTTGCTCAGAAACCACGTTGGCTGCGGCCGCGGCGGCCGTGCTACCTTCACAATTGAACGATATTTATTGGGGTATATCAGGGGGCAGTATCAGAGCCTGAAAAGAGCCCTGTCACATGTCAAATGTCAAAAGTCGTGTAAAATGCACTGGAAAATGGCAAACGTACGTTTGCCACTTTACAGGGCATTTTACATGATTTTTGACAGTTTGCATGGCATTTGACGTTTTACAGGGCTCTTTAAATGGTCTAGGAGTAGCACCAGAGCAACGCATGAAACTGAAACGAAGTTTGAAACCTTTTGGCACTGCATGCGCGCCGCAGAACGTTGGCGATATTTCCAGAGGCGTTTCGCTCTCTGCCCGTTTCAAAACCGATAGCATTTTTACCTGTTCAAGAGAAACTGTCTACTTCATCTGAAGTATTCTCAATTTTACACTAAGTAGCATGGCAAACCTCATTATTTGCATCCAATCCATAGCCAGACTTTGCTTCCAAAGTTGTTGTGCCACAGGAAATCATTTTTTCGGCGATCGCCAAAAAGTCACGCAACAAATCATCTTCATTCGCTCGGCGTACCTGGTCCACGGTAAAATGGATCCCTCCCCCGGCGGCGTGAATCTAAATCGACCGTTATAAATATCTATAAGTTTACCTATTTAAATGTATCAAATGTATTCAATTGAGCTATCAATGTGGACGCACACACCAGTTCACCATAGAAATTTGGGAACATCATAAATACATTTATTTTGAACACATTTGAGTTTACCGGAATGAATGATTTTTGATCGCCGTTAACAGAAGTTGACAGACTAGACTCCACATTGCGGTATATTCCAATGGTTTCAAAACAGATTAACGAGTTTCCCTAATTTCGGTGATGTACTACCATGCGCAGAGCCAATATGTCGCATCAAAAACCAACATCCATATAAGTAGCACCGTGCAGTTTCATGACCCACTCGTGCACGCGGTCGCCGGCGAACACGGGGTGCGTGTGCGCGTCCACCATGCCTGGCATTACGATGCCGCCGTGGGTATCTACCACGCGCCGTCCCGGAGTGTTCTCTAAGAGACTTTGCGGCAGCTGTTTGGAAAGTAAAAGTTGTGAGCAGGGTTGGCAAAATCTCAGAAAAAAATAAAAATAAAATGGAATATTCAAGAATAAAATAAAATAAAATAAAATGGAAAATTTCAGAATAAAAATTAAAATTGTATAAAAATTCGAATTTTTGTAAATTTTTTGTAAAATTGTATAAAAATTCATATTTTTGTAAAATTGTATCAAAATTCATCTTTTTTGTAAAATTTTATCTCATTGCTTGAGTTTGTACCTGTTTATTCACAGATCTGGGGGCAGTCCCAAGCATTGTAAAGTGTCAAATGTCATGTAAAATGTCATGCAAAGTGTAAATTGTCATGACAAATGTGAAGTAAAGTGTAAATTGTCATGACATGTAAAAATTAAAGTATCAATTGTCAAGCAAATTGTGTCCAAATCTTATGTTTTATTTCTAAATCTTATGTTTTGTATCCAAATTATGTTGTTGTTGAATCCAAATCTTATGTGAACATTTGGATACAAAAACATAAGATTTGGATACAAAAACAAAATTTGGATACACAATTCACACTTTGCATGACATACGTACTGCATGCAACTTTTGAAAAGTAAGGGAAAAATTTGTCACAGGTTTTTCATGTATAGGTCTAATTATAACATTTTTCTGGCCTTGCATGCATGATTCTGATTTTTTGTACAATTTTTGTACAATTTTTGTAAAATTTTTGTAAAATGTGTCATTTTATTTTATTAATGACGTTTGGGAATAAAATAAAATAAAATGAAATGAAACAAGAATAAAATAAAAATAAAATTTTTATACAATTTTTATACAATTTTACTAAAATGAATTTTTATAAAACCAACCCTGGTTGTGAGTATAAGTGAAAGTTGTGAGTAAGAAGCGGGCTGCAGATAACTCGGTGTTTATGTAGAATAGATTAACTCAATGCGTTGCACTGCACCTTACTAACATCATTCTCATTTCCAACAAAAGATATATTTCCATTGTTGTTTACGACAACGGCAAATCGGTCATTTGATGATGTCGACTCCAATACTTTTATTTTTCCTTGCTCCTTTCCTCTGCGAAAAAAATCAAGTAAAACTATTGTATTTGCTCGATTAGTTCCCCTGGGGAATTGTTTTCCTAGGAATTTGTTGAGGGGGAACTCTTCAAGGGGTATTTATTAAAGGCAAAATTTATTTATAACGGGGGGATTATTTTGACACGAAAATTATCAAGCATATTTATATCAATCTGTGAAACACACAATAATTGCATGCACAATACTCATGTAAACATTTATTTACATAAATATGTGCGGTTGTTGCATTTGCACACTGTACGCACTGCATTTCCATTCTATGAACGAGACTACCCAGATGTAAATAGGTAGTTGATTTGCTCGGATTAGCTTTGTCGATTTTTTTTTCGGTGCAGTATTTTACTGCCCTTCTACGGGGGAACTATTCAAGGGGGAATTACTTTTCCTCACTGCATGACACGGGGAACTTAAGGAAAGAATGCGTCAAATATTTACCTAGGTACTTAACGTATCTATTTACAGGACGTTCTTGATTACTTCTCCCCTCGAATAACGCTTTTCTATAAATACATCCATAGTTGTTAAAACGTATTTACTTTTACTCGATAAATACGTATACTCGAGTACAGAGTAAATACGTTTAAGTTTCCTCTGAAAAAAGTTCTGGTACTCGCTTTTACGTATACTTTTTGAAAGTACTCGAGTACAGAAAACGTATTTTAGATCCTCTTTTATATAGGTTTTTAAAGGCATAGAAGGGAAAAAAGGGAGAAAATGAGGTAAAAATAGGGCAAACTAGTCGAAAATGTGTGTAGAACCAAAAATATAGTGAAAAATTGCACAAAATAAGCCAAAAGTTATGAAAATGACTTATTTTGAGCGACATTTCTCGAAAATTTTGGCGACATTTCTCAAAAGTACTCACGTTTACGTTTTCTGTGGGGAAAAGTACGTTTACTCACGTTTACTCATGAGTAAAAGTAAAAAATTTGTAATTTGCGTTTTCTGTACTCAAGGGGTGAGTAAAAAAAATACTTTACGTTTACGTATACTTTTAATAAAGTTCTGTACTTTTAACAACTCTGCATAGCATGCACAAAGCCAACAAAGTCTGAGAGACTTTTGGCGGCACTCCCAGACCCTGTAAAATGTTCATTTCACATTTTACAGGGTGTGATAGTGGCCTCACGTGGCGTTTCCCAACAATGTAAATACGACTACATACTGTATTTTCGAACTGTACTTTAAACATGGTCGGAAAAAGTATCACTAGCCTTAGAACAGTGACGTTTGGGTCATCCGTAATCTGGACTACCTGCCTAAGATTACGTAGCACCAACTTTGTATCTGCATACTCAGCCATACCAACAAACTTTCAGGTGGAATATTTCTCGGCGGAGATTTGGATTAATCGAATAAAAATATTTTGAAAGTGAATAAAATGCGACTTTTATCAGACGGTAAACATAAATAGTAGTTTTATTGACACACTGGATCGATAAGGAAAGTCTAAGATAAATGAATAGATAACGAAATAACCGTGCATGAAAGTATCGTATTTATCAGTAGGTAGCGATGGCAAACTCTTTAAAGAAAAGTGATGATATTTATGCAAGTTTTTTTGTAAAATGAGTTTTCATGATCGGATTTGAATTTCTGACTATAAAGATATAACAAAACATTCGAAGATATGAACTTATTAAGTTGTTTTCCATGGCTAAAACTAATGGTAGGCTAAAAATTTTCGAACATCAGACATTTTTCGATTGCTCGTATTTTGTTTGCCATCGCAACACGTCCCACAGTAATGCAGTGAATAACTACCGATGAGTCTCTCATAATCAAAGAGTGGTCATGCAAAATTGAACAATAAAGAAGTACACATGAATGACTAATGATTACAACAAAAAGCTCAGGAGCCGATGCAACTTGGCTGAAAAGCCGCATTAAAAAACGGCAATATTTCAGGCACGATGAATCGCGCTACCAGAAAAAAGCCAATCAAATGTCACCCAGAAGATCAGATCGGAGGCTCCTCCCCAATCGCCAATCTATGTTTGCACTGCATAATCTTCAGCAGATCCCTGAACTGTCTCACGCTGACGGCAGCTTTGTCATCTGCGCCGGCGGTTGCCGCGTGCGATTCTCTCAGCTCAATTCCAACCTTCTCCGCGTTTTCTAGCGCTGCTTTTAGACCTGCGGCGACCTGTTCGTGACGATTTTGGCACCTTTCCAACAAAACTTCTAGCTGCTGCTTTTCTAGGGTCAATTTAAATATGCTCGACTTTGCCGAGCTGTCGTCCGTCCGCATATCGCGCACCGTCTGCGATGTTTCGGCTGTACTGTTTATAAATATTTTTTTTGTCGCTGTACACACTATCTTAATAAATATTTTTTTTAAATTTGGTAAACTCATAAATCAGCCTTGATCGCATTTGAGTTTACTGGAATGGGTTATATTCACATCCCGTGAATCGTAGTTAACCAACACCTAATTCTAGTAAACTCAAATGTTATTCAAAGTTAATTTATGAGTTAACCAAATTTTGGGTTTACTGACACTACACAAATGTGAGCAGCGCCAATGAAATTTGTATTTCTTTTCAAAAAATCCCACCGCTTCCAAGTTGACCAGCGCACTCTCCAAACCGGCGGCAGTGGTGTCGTATTGTCGCTTTGCTGTGGCATATCTCGCAGCCACATCTTCGTACTCGGCCCTGAGCGGCCTGAGTTTGGCGAGCAGCGGTCCCAGCTCGGTGTTGTTCTTGTCCAGGAGCTGCTCCATCTCGGCCACCATGTCCTTGAGCTTGAGCACGTCGGTGGTGTGCGGCTTGGCCGTCTTGGGCCGATTCAGACTCGGGTGGATCTGGGGTCACTTCCAGACCACGTAAAATTCCCTGTCAAGTTTCAAATGTCATGCAAAGTGTCAAAATTCATGTAAAATGCCGTGTAAAATGGCAAGTGCCATTATACAGGGCATTTACATGACTTTTTACACTTTGCTTGACATTTGACATTCTACAGGGCATTCTACAAATTCTGGGAGTGGCACCTGCTCGCGCACTTGCTCGGCGCGCACCTCAATGAACTCATGGCCAGACGACTCCTGTGCCACGACAAGACCACTTTAATGAACTAAAGTGACGTGGCATAAGTGATGATGAAATGAGGTGAAAGTCGCCTATAGCGCCGGGGTAAATGCCTTTTATTGAATATGAGTTGTTGTTACACCACGAATCTAGACTTTTCCACACCTTATCAAAAGATATGCCCAGGGCGTTATGGCTCTTTGAAAAACTGAAGATGCTCTTTGAATGGACCCCATCAACCCGATTCCATTTCCAAAACTGACAATTTGATCACGAAGCTGAGCCAATTGGTTTCGTAATATTTCCTCTGTTCTGGCCAAAACGCCGATTTCCGCACGTAAATCTTGCAGATCTGTCCGCTTCTTTTTGTAGTCATTTGTCTTTGTGCGCAGTTTGTTCACGTAATTTTTGAACTGCGAAATGTTGAAAACGTATTCACATGGCTGTACTATAATAATTATTATTCATTTTTTTTAGCAAGTTTCCTCGAAAGACTCCCTCTTTTGAGAATATACTAATATTTCTGATGCAGTAATTTTAATTTGTAGTCATTTTTGCTTATGTAATTTTGATAAAATTGTACAATTAAAATTATTGTATATGGGAGTAGAAATTTACAGTAGATCAATTTAACGACCCACTTGAACACTGGTCACAATCTCATTTCCATCAGCGTCCCTCGCCAGTCTCTTTTTTTCAGTCACTTCATTTTCCGATTTCTGCAGCTCAGTGCGCAACTTTTGCAGCCGTTCGGCAACTGCACTTTTTTTCTTCTCAACCACATTCGCCTGTTGTCTGTAAATTGCCAATTTCTCGTCACCCGAACCTGTCATCTGATCTCGTTCGGCTGTCAAGTTTGCAATGTCTTCTTGAAGGGCTGTGATCTGAGTTCATGGAAATGGTCAGGTAGACGTGACAACGATGGGTAAGTTCTCCAAAAAAAAACACTTTCTGTGTTTTGAGTTTTTCAAAAATGAATACCTGTGTTTTGAGTTTTTTTCTCGAAAAAAACTTGAGTAACTCTGTTTTTATTTCTGTGTTTTTTTTGTAAAAACTCGAGTTTTTTGAGTTTTTTTTCTAAAAAAACTTGAGTTTTTTCCAAAAAATTTGAGTTTTCCCCCAAAAAATTCCGATTTACAGCATTTCGATCTGGAAACAATGGTTTTCTTATAAAATATTGGTTTTACACATGTTTTAACCCCACATAACATTTGTGTATTCATCCAAGTGTCAAAAAACTCCATAAAAATGTCCAGAATGAGGACATCAACATCACGACACCAGCAACAAAATGCCCAGAAATGACAATTTACGCAGTACTCCAAAATTCTTCAATGGATGTGCACTGTATGGAAGACTACGGAATTGATTTGAACTACAACTACCGTTTACCTCGAAATACCCCCATGGGGGTTTATTATTTCATCAGAAAGTTTTGTAAGGATCATAGAAAATAGTAGGCATTTATGTACCCAAAACAGGTTATAAATGCGTACAAACAGGATATACCGTATTTACTCGAATAATTCCCCTGGGGAATTATTTTTTCGTCAGACATTTTTGAGGGGGGAACTATTCAAGGGGGGGAATTATTCAAGTGGGGGGATTATTATTTTGTCAAAATTTTTAGCCATGTTTCTATCACACTAAATACGCATCCTGTTTCCACTGGTAGTGCACAATACATTGCATCTTTGAACACCGGATGTACTGCATTTGCATTCAGCGAATCACCACACACAGCTCTTTTGCTTGGGTTGACTTCATCGATTGTTTTTTTAATAAATGTGCATACACTACCTTCCATCATTTGGGGGGGGGGATTATTCAAGTGGGGGAATTATATTTTCCCCACTCGCCTAACAGGGGGGAATTATTCGAGTGGGGGGATTATTCAAGTGGGGGGAATTATTCGAGTAAATACGGTATTTGAAATCAACATGTAGATAGCTACACAACCTAGTACAGTCTATGTGTAGCTGCGATGCAAATTAGCAGTAATAAATACATCATGTACATTGGATACATGATGTACATCATCCCAGAGGGGGCTATTTCAAGGGTGGGGCTTATTATTTCACCAGTCCATTTTGAGGGGGGTTGATTCAAGGGGGGGTGGGGGGTTAATTCGAGGTAATAAGGTATACTTGAATGTAGAAACTAAAATTGTCAAATCCACCATGAGATGTGCATGCCATCTTGAATTTCTTTTTTGTACCATTATAAAATATGAATACATTATGTACATATTTACATACTGTACATGCTTATATTATCTTGTTTAGTTTAACTGAATTAATGTGCATTCAACCGCTTCGCTGAAAAAAACACAAAAACTCAAAAAAAACTTTTCTGTGTTTCCGTGTTTCTGTGTTTCTGTGTTCTTCAAAAAAAAAACTCATTTGAGTTTTGAGTTTTTCAAAATTTATGAGTTTCCGTGTTTCTGTGTTAAACAAAAACACAGAAACTCAATGAGTTTCTGTGTTCAATTTCTGTGTTTTTTCCATCGTTGAGACGTGAAGGTTGGTCAAAAGGTTAAGTGTTAAGTGTGTCAAGTGACAAAATATCAATAACTTAAAAGTGACCAAATTTCACGTTTCAGAAGAAATGAGAGAATGCTTGCAAGTGGTATGACAAGTGAGAACTGACAATTCACATGTGAGTTCACACAACAATGACATCACTTGGCAACTTTTCTTGTTACGGTTCTAATAACTTAAGTTTCTCAGCACTTATGTATCACGTTTCCAGTGACTTGTCAAAATTTACAATTAGCGTCAGACCGTATTTTTTAGCGCGTCAATGTCCGATGAGTCCATGGCCGGCTGGGACAGCACTTTCATCATGTCTTGAACAATTTTTCGCTTCATTTCTAGCTCCTTTGGCAGTTTGTCAGTTAGAAGATACGTGTAAATTTGATTTTCCTCTTCCATTTTCTTTATCATGTCTACAAAGTGTTGTTCTTTGTTAAATAGTGTAAAATGTAAAATTGTCAATGTTAAATAGTTAAATGTCAAATAGTTAGGTATGTCAACCTTCAGGCCGCAGTGTGTCTGCTTCTTGACGCAGTTCCCGTATCTGCTGCTGCAACCTTTGAATTTTTTGCTCGGCATGTAGCAACTGAGGGCGGCAAATGATTTGAATTGGTGTTTGAAAACAGAATTTGGGTTTTTATTCAAGTCATGTCGTGTTGTTGCATGACAAATTCAAGCTCACGGCAGTCCTTTGATCGGCTTTTTGTACAGCTAGTTCGTTTTCACGCTCCACTTTTGTACGGAATTCCTCAGCCAACTTCAGCATCTCATCTTTGCCGCGCACTCCTTCCACTTTTCGTTTGGCCTTGTCGATGCGTCTGAAATTATGTAGCGCGCTGTTTTTCGTACAATAATCGAAGATTTTTCCAAGATTTTGTCCATTCTTCAACTGCGGAGTTTCCAAATTTTGTTTTCGTTGAATTGTATACCTAAATGTTTAAAACTAGGTAGGTACTCTCTCGAAATACAATAATTAGTGGGCCGAAATACACGGTCTTCAAGTTTTGAAAAATTCAAAAGAGATTGATTGCAATCTAAATACAAATTGAGGAATCTCTTTTTCATGGACCAAAAAATTGTCACAAAAATGATCAACCTCGAAAGCTGTTCTCGTTCAACGTCCATCGACTGTATATCCATGCGGATGTCTTCCAACACAGAGGTATCTTGGTGTGCCAGTGTTGACTCGCTGTGCACTTCCTGAGACATTTGAGTTACGTAGTTTACACGAGTTTACGGGCAGATTTTTGCAAACTCATAAATCGGCTTTGAACGCATTTGAGTTTACTGATTCTTCTTAATCTCATTATTAATTATTTGTCCTTATCCATTGCAGTTGACAGACACCTCATTCTGGTTAACTCAAATGCGTTCAAACCGATTTACCAAAATCTGGCACTAAAATATTGTGCGCAGCGCCATTGTTGATACCCACCTTGAAGCGTTGCATCAGCTCGTGGCAGTGCATCTGCAGCTGCTGCACATCGGCGTCGGTCTCGAACTCGGCCGGCACCTCGACCGGCATGAGGTACTTGGCCAGGTACATGCGCTGCTTGGTTTCGTCCACCCTTTCGAGCACCCATTGCAGCACCGCGTAGACCGACTGCTTGTCGCCTTGTATGAGCGCGGCGCGGAATGCGCTTCTGTGCGTTGGTTGGCTCAGTGCCCAGCGATTACACTAGACTACCTACCGTATTTCCTGGAAAGCCCCCCCACCTTGAATTAATCCCCCTCGAAATACCCCCAGGTATTTTCGAGCTGGGGGAAAAAAACCCACCTCGAAATTCCCCCCGCCTGGAATTATGTACATCATTTATTATTTTATTTTATTTAACACACATACCGCTCCTGGCTCTACAAGTCATGGGTACAATATACAAAACTAGTATACAAAATCATGTATGCAATGTACATCATGTATATACCGTATTTCCTCGAAATACCCCCGGGGGGTTTATTGTTTCATAGTGAGAATTTTGAGGGGGGGTTAAACGAGGGGGGGGGGTATTTCGAGGGGGGGGGTTATTATTTCGCCAGAAATTTTTTGAAAACCAAGTACTAAATTGTCGTCTGAAACGTACGCAGACGTCGAAAATGCAACAAAAATCGCCATTTATAAGACTCTAAAGAGTTGTATAAGTGTGTAGACGTATAATCACTGTTCTCACATAACAGAGTCATCGTTTTTAACGTGTGTTTTGCATTACCCAGATGACAAACCGCAGCCTTTTTCATTTACGTTCTCTATACACTAAATTTGGGGGGGGGGGGTATTTCGAGGGGGGGTTTATAAGTTCATAGTGTTCATTTTGAGGGGGGTATTTCGAGGGGGGGGGTATTTCGAGGAAATACGGTATTGCTCCCAGTTTGCATCGCAGCTACACATCGACTACTTTGTGTAGCGATGCACGTTGATATGTCCAAATATACCGTATTTCGACACATTGATTGCCGGTTTTGGGTATATCAAAGCGTAGTCTTTACTATGAATTTCATGAAATTTTTTATGTTTCATAATACCCCCCGTCAAATAAGCCCCCTCGTAATACCCCTTCAAAATTTCAACTCTGAAAAATATACCCCATGGGGGCATTTCGAGGAAATACGGTACCTATTTACAGTGCACTGAACGCAGCCAACTGTTCATCGGGCTCGACGGGCTCCTTGAAACGGACGATCCGCAGCGCGTGGATCAGTCGCACGGCGGTCGCCTCGGCCGGCTCGTTGCGCAAGTCGATGCCGGGCTTCTGGTCGAGCGCGCACAGCACGTCGCTGAGCACCTGCAGCAACTGCAGCCCGTCGAGCGCGTCGAAGCTGATCACGTTCCACTGCTTGTTGAACGGGTCGGCTTTGAGCCCGGACACGATCGCTTTCAGTTGTTCGGCCATGTCTGGAATGGTGTTTTGAGATGTCAATTGAATTTAATACTAAATACTCAGTACGCGGTGTTATCTTGGTTCAGTTTTCATCACTCGTTCCCATGGCAACGCTCTAAATATACCAAGCACATATACCTATACATGCATGTGTAAAAATGGTAGGTAGCCCGTTCGCAGAATTGCTGTATTTACATGCAAACGATCATGCACGCGACATTCCTGCCTTTAAAAAAACACGTTTCCGATGGCAATAAACAAATGACTGCGCGACAGCGACGTGATCATTACATGGCTAATAAAAATCATCTGACCAAATCGGCTGACCTTTCTATGCGTGTTTCTGAAGATCTTATCATCTATCGCTGGTATTTTGTGCATTTATAGACCTAGTTTGTGTGCTGGCTTACAAACGGAACTCTGAAGAAACTTGTTCCGAGCATTTTATTACCTCATGAGAAGTTCCACCAAAATACGATGCTTGTCATTCACACTCCTCAATCGGTTCATAACAAAAACTCTTGTTCTTCGTGGAAATGGATCACTTCCCGACGGTCAGTAAAGAACTTTATTGTGACATAGTAGAAATGGTCAATTAATAGTCTAGGATACTTCCACTTTTGTCACATTGAATACATCGCTCGCAGGTGTTAATTTCAGTAATCGCGGCATTGGTACAAAATGGGGTAGCGATACCCATCGATAATGAGCTCATATTGGTGACCCCAACTGTGCAGTCGGGCCAAACGGGCAAGTGGTGTGGTGCAGGGGGGAATTCAATTAGCCCGACATGCTTCTTCCCCATTAACTGTGACTGAAGAAATATGCTACCCGATTTAATGACGTTATTTTTTAAGCCGGTCAGAATCACGCTGTATTTATAAACCGGCGTATTATTACCTTATCTCTTCGAAATACCGCCTGGGGGTTTATTTTTTCATAGTGGCAAATTTTAGGGAGGGTTTAAACGAGGGGGGTATTTCGAAGGGTTTTTTTAAATTCATAATGGCCATTTTGAGCGGGTATTTCGATGCAGCGGGTAGTATTTCGAGGAAATACGGTAGGTATAGTAATTTAGGTCTCCCGTCCCAGGTCAGCCGGGAGAAACGTGTCTAGCTGAATGAATTTCGTCCCACAACATTGTTTTGCATTGTCATGCGCTATGGAAAGATAACACATTGACCCTCCAATTTCAGAAGTCGTCTGCCCAACGCCAGGCGAGGCTGACTACCTGCTGGTGATCGACGGGTCCACGAGCATCGGCGACGAGAACTTCAACCTGCTGCGCACGTGGCTCGCCGACACGGTCGAGTCGTTGCCGGACACCAGTCGCTATGCGCTCATACAGTTCTCTGGACATCCGGTTGAATTCTGGAAGTTCAGCAAGTATAACAACACTGAGGAGGTCTCGCGTGGGTTTTGTTTGATTCATATTGAATAGCGTTGGAAAATGGGGTGATTTTGAGAGAATATAAATAGTTAAAAATATGTCAGAAAAAAAGAAAGAAAAAGAGAAGAACTTTCAAAAAGAAGATAAAATCGAATCTCTTCAAAAATTACTAAAAAATACATAAAAATATACCTAAATCAGACGTTTTTTATTTTTCAGTATTTTTGGCATTTTTAAAAATCTCAGAAAATTTCCCAAAAGAATGCAAAATTAGATCCCTCTGGAAAACCCCGAGAAATATGAATAGGTATAAATAATCTTATATTTTCATTTCCTGATATGGTTTCATGTATAAATCTCTCAAAGATCTTTTTCAATGCCAATCTCCACATTATTAGCTAAAATCACCAAGTGTGATGCACGAACGCAGTGGCTCTGCGCTCGCTTGACTACATCAAGGGGACGACGAACATCGGGGAGGCGCTGCAGTTCGGGCTCGACCACACCATCGACGAGGGCAACCGGCCGTGGGTGCCCGACGTGGTCATCGTCATCACCGACGGGCAGAGCGCAGACGAGCCCGGCCCACCGGCAGATGTCTTCCGGGCAAGGGTGCGCGGCGCATAACTATTTATACCGTATTTCCTCGAAATACCACCCCCCCTCAAAATTCTCACTATGAAAAAATAATCCCCCGGGGGGTATTTCGAGGAAATACGGTAAATGTTCGTGTTATGTGACAGTTCTGCTTCGTGTAAAATGAACACAAAAAAATCTGTGTTGTCTTGTGTCAGGTTAAATAGAGATGCCTGCAAAGTTTGCTCAAAGACAAAGCTTGGCACTTCATAAATTTTGGCTTCCGTTTTTCACTTTACATGGTGTGTATTTGTTCGTAGGCGAATTCAAAATGTTATTCGATTGTTTTTTTCCGTCTACTGTAGTTGATCAAGTGACAAAGCAAATAATCGAATTCGCGTCCATTGTATTTAAATAAATATTGTAAATAAAACTTTTCCGCCAATCCTTGCCTTATACAGGGCATCCGCGTGCTCGCGTTGGGCATCACCAAACTGGTCAACTTCGACCAGCTAGTCGCCATCGCCGGCTCAGAACGATCCGTCATCACCATCGAAAACTTCCGGGAACTGACGAGCGACACGCGCGAACGTCTGCTCACCGCTGGGGAGTGTGAAACCAGACCGGGTACGTGAGGGGGTAGAATTAAGGCGGACATGCAGCAAACACGTCAGCTGTGAATAATGATGGAATAGCGCTGGCGCCTTTTGAGGGCGTCAAAGGGCGCCGCGCCATGGCGCGCTTGGCGCCTTGCGCCCTCTTTCTGTTGCGCGCTCTCCAAATGGCGCCACGGCCTGGCGCTTTTCTATCACTAGCTGTGACACTCCAAAAGTCAGCTGTGCTAGAATTAAATACCTAGGTCTGTCATATTTTTTGTTCACGTTGTTCAAATTGTTCACGTTGGAATCGTGCCAATGATAACTAAATTAAGTTATATTTCGTGAACATATGAAAAATTTTGTTGTTGTGCATATGTTAATGTAACACGCCATAAGAGCAACGAATTTTTCGTATTTAATGAAATTCATACACGTTGATTACCATTGGCAAGGTTCCAGCGTGAACCACGCGTGAAAGATGTAAACTCACTGGAGTACACGCACCTGTTCTTGCGCAGTCGCTGCTTTGGTCGGCGAGCCAACGATAGAAGTCCAGTGCGAGTCGGGCTACATCACGCTCGGCGCCGACACGAGAAATCCCTATGAAGGCGTGGTCTACGTCAAAGGGCACCGATGGGACGAGAACTGTTTGTCTCGCTCCGATGGGTACACAAATCGCGCCCAAATCAAATTAACATTCGACCGCTGCGACACTGTGCGACGGAGATCGGTTTGTTTACGTAGTGCACTGCGGCAGCTGGTTAGAGACCGCACACACACTAGTTGACATCGCAAATAAATGTCAACTGGGTGTCAAGGTCAACTATATAAATCACACAAAAATAATTTAAAGCATGACACTTAACAGAACCACCTAATTAACTAGGTAAAATGCTTTATCACACAGGAAAGTTGAAATCACATAGGTAATTAACCAAAATGTAGTTGACACTAATTTTGCTGTCAACTAGTGTGTGTGGGCCCTTACGTGCTACCTCATTCAACCGAATCTCCGCAGCTATCTCCGCGCGGCGTGTTCGTGGAGAACACAGTGGTTTTCTCCTTTCACCCCCATGTATTGACTAAAGTCGACCGCGCATTCCGCGTCTCCTGTTTTTACATGGAAGCCGACAAAACTGTGGAGACACCGATCGGCGTGAGGTGAGAATTCTGAGCAGTGCAATGCATTTTGTAATGGGGGAATAAAGTGACGCCAATTTCAGCGCGGTTACTGAGGAACTTTACACGGAACAAGTGCCAATGCCGACGTGTTCGTATAGTTTACGAGATGCGGCATTACCAGATGCACAAGAAGTACACGGCGCTGTGAATGGACAGAGTGTGTATCATGTGTGGCAGTGCGAATCAGGTCGGTGTTATTCTTTCTGGGGGCAGTCCCAGACAGGTAAAATGCCCTGTAAAATGTCCAATTTCATGCAAAGTGGCAAAAGTCATGTAAAACGCCCTGCAAAATGGCAACAGGGTCTGGGATTGACACCTGGCTGCACAATTATCAATGTACGTTGTTAAAGCATGTGAAAATTGTTGTACGCAGATGTGCCCGATGTATTCAAGTTCCGGGTGCATTCGTGCGTCGTTTCCGATGGCAGTGGGCTGCGCGATCCAGTCACACTGTTGGACATGGCAGGGTAAGTATTTGAATTTACTACACAGCGTTTACACTAGTTTTTTTTTGAAAGACTTTGATAGGTACTCGCTTTTGCGTTAGTCTACTGGAATATTATGTTAGATATTCAAAGGGGGCCGATTCAAGGGGACTTGCCTTTTTGTTAAACAATACTGAATTTGGGATGCAAAAAATGACGTGAGATACTCAATTATTTATATGTCTCCCTGTATTTACAACCAAGACAAGGGCGTGGGGGTATTCGAGGGGGTTGGCCATTTCCCACCAACACGCCAAGAGGAGAGGGTCAGTTCTTCACGGGGGTGGGGGGGTTATTCAAGGATAAAAATGTGTTTCCATCTAGACACAGGCTTTTAAATACACGCAGGTGTACAACGGATCTACATTTGATCAGCCCCGTGAGCTACGCTGGAAACCTTTTCGCTACGGCGGAGACGCACGCATTTAGTTTCCCTGATTCAGCCAATTTACAATTCGAATGTCAAATTGAAATCTGCGTCAACTTGGAGGGTGGATGCGACTTGATCGTTAGTATTGTTTTAGCAACAGGGGCACTCCCAGACCCTGTAAAATGTCAAATGTCATGCGAATTGTGAAACGACATGTAAAATGCCCTGCAAAATGTCAAACGTCATGCGAAGTGTGAAAAGTCATGTAAAATTCCCTGTAAAATGTTAAATGTGGTACGAAGTGTGTAAAGTGATGTAGAATGCCCTGTAAAATGTCAAATGTCACGTGAAGAGTGAAAAGTCATGTAAAATGCCCTGTAAAATGTCATATGTCATGCGAAATGTGAAAAGGCATGTAAAATGCCCAGTAAAATGGCAAATAGCCATCGCAATTTCTCCATTTAATCTTCCATTTTCAGGATACCATGTGCGGTCCAATAGGCACTGCTATTAGGAAGCGCCGCTACACAAAAGGTGGTCAGCAAGAATACACTGACACGCTGGATGTATTCAGCAATTCCGTGGAGATTTTCAGTGAAAATTTGATTTCGAATCCACACTATCGCAATGATTCTTCTATGGGAGAGTACTCTGTGGAAAACTGTGATTTCGATTTTTTAGAAATTTCTATTCGATCTTTCCTTGTAACGCTGTTGCTGTGGTCTTTTTTGGCTCCGCTGGCATTCCTTGCACAATATTGTGCTCGAAAGAATATTTTGTGAGCAAGATTGCCATTATTATCTTACCTCGTTATTGCAATAATTGTATTCATAGTGTTTATTTATTACTAATTTATTTATTCGGTTTTGGTGTGATAAATCAGTACGTATAGATTCAACTTGCAATAATTTTAATTTCAACTGAGTATGAGCGCACTAAATTTTAAAATGGGCGCAAAGTTTTATGAATGTATCCTAAACTGTATTTCTCACAAAAAAAAAGAAAGAAATTTGGCTGCCAACAATCATGGCCTCGGACCCGGCTACGATCTCGGCCGACATAATTGTGGAGCAGGCGCCGCCGTCCGGCAGGAAGTCGTCTAGAATCAAGCGAAAACTAGGCGGAACTTTTGACGTGCTGACTGGCGACACTGCAGTCAATACCTTGCCAAAAAAGCCGCGCGTCGCCCAGCCGAGCAAAAAGAAAGCGACAAAAAAGCGTGAAGTCGACCCAAAAGCGCTGTCGGGCACTATTTTTATCCGTTCTCTGCCGCATGGATTTTATGAGCTGCAGCTGAGAGACTATTTTAGTCAATTCGGCAAGGTCCATGATGTGCGTGTGCTCAGACAGAGGAAAGTGAGTTCCGATTAGGGTGGGAAAAAAACGTTTTTTTCAAATCCATGTTTTTTTATAAAAATAACGTTTTTTTAAAAAATTTAAACGCTTTAAAAAAACAACGTTTTTTCTTCAAAAGCACCCAGATATGCTTTTGGGTCAACATATACAGGTATATCAGACAAGTGGCAATACTCTGTGATGTTATATATGACCAAAAAATGGCTGTGGAGCCATTGGATAGCATTGTAACTGGTGATTTGTGTCAAAAATGTCAATTTTTTATCGACATGTTCATATATCGCCTTATAGTCAAATGTTCGTGACTTCAAGTGAAGTTTGGCATGGAATAGTGATCAAACAAGGTTATAAAAGGAGGTTGTTACTTTGGGAGTGGTGTTACACACTGTGGAGATAAATACATGGAAGCACATTACCTGAATATTATATACTACAGTAGTAACATATGACGGCTTATTAACCCATGGTAGCAGATAGAAATGGATGCATTGCAGGGGTTTTCAAGATTTTGGCCCTCACAGGGGCTGGATAGATATCAAATCGCTCCTCCGGAGGGATAGATAGCTGAAACGTTTTCTGGGGGGGCTGGCGGGGGACAATATATAGGCTTTTTCAATGTTAAGAGACAGAAAGGGGAAAATCGCTGATAATCAGTTAAAAGTAGCCAAAAGTAGGTTTAAAATGGCTAAAAATAGGTATATAACCATGCATATAGCCGGAAAGCACGATTTTGAAGGTGAAAAACTATAAACAGGTGTGAAAATGAGTGATTTTGAGCGAAAATTGGGGCAAAATTTCTCAAAAACCGCTCCAGATAGATAGATAGCTGAGTGATTTGGGGGGGGGGGGTCTTTGGGGGTAGTAGTCAAAAATTTTGCCTCGGGATAGATAGATAGCTGAGCGGCCTCCGGGATAGATAGATAGCTGGCCGATTTGGGGGGGGGCAGCCCCCCCCCCCCGCTAGGAGACCCTGATGCATTGATACTATGAATGCCACAAAACCAATGAAAACAACCACCAATGTCAATTTGTGAGTGAAATTGCGCGCAAAAATTTTGCAAAATACCTAGCGCTATGTACTAAAAATTTCGGCCAATGTTTTTAGAATAATAAAAAACCTTTCAGACATTGTATTTTTTAAATAAAAACGTTTAAAAAAACATCGGCCAACCCTACTGACAACACTCAGTATTGGACACGATTAAGTTGTTGATTCATATCTGTATTATCTAAAAAAAATTGTAGACATGTAGCATGATCCACACACATGTAATTTATTTTACGACGTCATTTTACGGCAAGATTTTTGCAAAATACCTAGTGCTTAGTACTTAAAATTTAGTACTAAAAGTGTTTAAAAACAACAACAACGTTTTAAAATACAACGTTTTATAATAAAAAACGTTTGAAAATAATACATCGGCCAACCCTAGTTCCGATTGTATTGAAATTTCTGATATGTGTGCAGTTTGTAAGAAAAACATTTACATCACTAGCAACAAAATAAAGACACCGATGTTCATATATAGACAATTTTCGTAAATTTTGTATTTGAAAAAATCAGTGCGTGTTAGGGATGGAAAAACAACGTTGTAAAACAAAGATGTTTAAACTTTTTGAACAAATGATTGATGCATTCAAAACGCGCTGTGGCGGTCAAATGGCTAAATGGGTCAAATGGCTATCCGGTCAGCGTCAAACATTCAAATGCTGTTTTATAAATCTCAACCGATAGAGATACGCACCTTGAAATGAAACTTTTGCAACAATTTTTCCCACATTTTTCAGACTGGCAACGCGAAGGGACTGGCGTGGGTGCGATTTGCGAAGGAAGCAGTGGCCACTGCGGCAGCGGAGTCTATGAACAATTATTTGATGTTCAACAAACTTGTCAAATGTGTGTTTGTTGTACCACTTGTGCCCATTATGTCCTTTTCTGGGTGGCTGAATGCAGCGGTAATGCTGCTAACGAGTTTTCACGGTTTTTTTAGCTGCACATCTGTCGGAGGGTCATCGGCTAGAAATCTTTTTAAACGTTTAGGTTGTTAGAAATGCATTCTTTTTATAATATGTGATGGCGGTTAAACGAAATCAGATCTTACGCCATCCTGTAAACCAAAATGTGTTTACTAAGGATTTCTCAGTTGACTGTAGACTGTAGTCAACTGGTTTGTGTGTACACTACGATACATTAGTCGTCCTACAAATTTAGGCCATCATCTAACCAACGAGCAAGTGCCGCCCGAGGTGTTCAAGTTGAAGTACGTGATTCCGTTTGAACGCTGCAAACTCCGGACACGCCGATTTAACAAAGCCAAATCGCCAGAAGCTGAAACCCGGTGAGTTACACTTTAACACGTTTTTTAATGCGGTGTTATAAATATGATATACTCGTCAGGAGTCTACTGGATTTGGAACCCGCCCGGGGGGTTCATATAGACAGTAAATAGCTCCTCATTAGGGAGATATAGCTGAAAGATGGGGGGGGGTCGCGGGGGTTCAATTTTATAGTCTTTTTCAAGGTGTAGAAAAAAAAACACAAGAAAAATTGCTCAAAGGGAGGTGGAAAATAACTAAAAATAGATATAAAAGCACATAATAGCCTAAAATAGTTGGAAATAGGCAATAATTTCGCATGAAAGGTAATCATTTTAAAGTCTGAAAAATTATGATAGCGACTTTGAAGGGAAGCTACAAAATTGTATGAAAATTAGCGATTAATAGCGAAAATGAGTAAAGTTTCTCAAAAACCGCTCCGGATAGACAGTTGGTCGATTTTTTGGTGGGGTGTTCGAGGGATAGTAGCCAAACAAATTTTTCCTCGGTATGGATCGAGGAGCGTTGGGGGGGGGGGTACACCCCGTTCCCTACCCCTGCTTATAAGTAATGCAATAAAAATCGTGGCGCTTGCCGAATACGTTTTCATTTAGTATATTTAACAAACTGGGCACAACTCATTCCCTCTATACCCACAGGGCCACCAAACAGTTGCTGTACCGCCTGCGCAAGCGCAACGCCAAGCTGTCGGCCATGGGCGTCGACTACGAGCTTCCCTTGCCCCAATTGCCCGCTGAGCTGCCCGCCGACGTGGGTCGCAGGCGACACAGTTTGAAGAAAGAGAGAGCCAAGCGTAAGCTCACGCGTGAACAAGCTAGGCTGGCGAAGGTTCGTGGATGACACGAGTTGAGTTTTGATGGGACTGAGTAACCAGTGTGTCGGACACGGATCAGTGAAATTATCTGGCTTACTGAAGAGTAAACATTCGAGTAGGGTTCAAACGGGATAAAAAATATTGCCAAATGACTTTTTGTGAAGAAAAAAACATAGAAAACTGATTATCAGAACATTTTTAAAAACTCTGATCCCGAGACTCTAATCCCGATCCCGAAAATGCAAAAAAAAAATCCCGATCCCGAAAAAGTCGACCCCTTTTGACCCTAAATTCGAGCATAAAAATCTGAGGTGGAAAAGTAAGCAGTCAGATCACACATTAGCTTGCTCTGCAGCGGTCGAAATCAAAGACCAGCGCAACCGTGGACCCGACAGAAAGCGGCGGCGAGGTCAAATCGGAGCCGGAAATCGACGGCGACAGCGACTCGGACAGCACGTCGCCGGTGAAAAGCGTGAATACGACCATGCTGAGCGGCAGCAGCAGGTACTTCTCCATGTGCCCCGCCGATTTCCCCGATGAGGCTGATGAAAATGTCAAGGATGTGCACGCGGAATCGGATGCGTTTGTCACGCCGCAGGTGAATTTTTTGTGACTTAGAGTCATTGTCGACTCTTGTTTCCACCGGTTGGATTGCCTGAAATCAGATGGTGGACCGCTTAGAAATTAAGTACCGTATATCCTTGAATAAGACCCTGTTGAATTGAATAACATCAGCATTGAATAACTCCGCCTGTAAGCCAGGTAAGGAAAAAGTAGCTCCCCTTTAATGACTCCCCCTCTTGAATAATTCCACCCTGGGTATTTGATACGTGTCAATATCCACAACGTGTATTTGTATGATCCGGATGCTGATGAACACGACTTTTAGCATGGATACCTTGTTTTTGCTGTTGTTGTTGTTGAACTGTTAAATGCTTCGATTACATGGGTTGACTAAATGCATTCATACAATGAATACAGTGCAAATTTTCCTGAAAGTTCCCCTTGAAAATAACTCGCTCTTGAATAGCTCATTCCTCCAAGACGAAATAATAACCCCCCTGGGGTCTGATTCGAGGATATATGCTATGTTTCATCACCTACAAATTGATCACAGCTGATCAAGCTACTTTAAGTCCCGCAATGATTGTAATATTCTGCCAGCCAGTCGGGATGAGTTAAAAACAAATGGCTTAATTTGAGATTGAATTATCTGAAAATGCATGATGTGTGGCTTAAGTTCAAAATTAGTGTGCAATGTAATCCCGAGACAACATTGATCCAAATTTTCGCAGGCAACTCGGAAAAAGAAAGCAAAACGCAAATCTGCGAAAACTGATTCCACCAGAAGATCGAAGCGGGTCCGAATGATCAAATAAACTTTTATCGTTAGCTGTTTTTGTTCATTTTATGTATCCTGACCGGGTTGTTGTTGTGTGGAGATGATCGTTTTTTGAAATTATTTTTCGGATGTGTGTCAATGAATTCGAAAAGCGTGTGCTAGCTCCATCATTTATATGTATACAGACAATGGAAACTAGAGTGGTAGCATTATAAATAAATAAATCGAATAAACGGGGGGCACAAAAATTTCTACAGGGATTAGTAGGGCCAAACTTGGAATGCGCGGCCAAACAATTTCAAGCTTGACATTACTTTTAGCACGGTACTTTGTCCGATTTGTCTTGAGTAATTTTGCTGTACCTGTGGCGGCAGGTGGTCACTTTGCTGATCTTATGGGGGCATTTCAATACTTCCGTGGAGATCTTACCTTCTGCGCAATAGACAATCATTAATCGTTTTTTTTACTAAAACACACCACCAAAAAGACTTGTAGAACCCAGTCGGTATTAGAACTAGAAGTCGTTCTAGCAAGTCAATACATGTGTAATATCACAAGCGGGACACCGTCAAAAAACGTTAGAAACGATGGTTGATTGGTGCCTATTTACTGCGGCGCCGGCGGGCCCTCCATAACGTGTTTGACGAATTCTGCGCGCGAGTGGTGGTTATGCAGTTAGGTTTCAAAGTAGTGTTCTCTCTAACGAATTGCCATATTTATGTAAAGCTAAGCGTGCGAAATCCAAGGTGCAGTGGTAAGATAGCTGCCGATTTTGCGTCAGCTTGTCAGAATCAAGCTGCTCAGCGGAAATCATTACTTTTTTGTATAAAAACGTATGTTTGCGCAGTTAGGATTTTACGCAGCTCTTTCTGCACATTTATCTCGCGCAAGTAGATAGATGTTAGCAACTCACTGGAGTAGTCGAGCATGCCGTCTTTTTCCACAATACCTTCCATGACCTCCTCGATCTGGGGCTTCTGCAGCTTCTCGCCCAATGACATGAGCACGGACTTGACCTCGCCCGCCAGAATCTTGCCCGTTTCCTCCTTGTCGAACACTTTGAGCGCCTCCAAGTAGTCGGCAAAGGTGGCGTCCATTTTCTCGTTCTTCAGCTTGCCGTGCACGTCGGCGAACTCTTCCAGGGTGAACTTTTTCTCGCCTGAATTGGGGGGGGGGGGGGTTGGGTGTATTTGACATTGAGTGTGCCTAGTCATGATGCGATTTTTGGATGTAGCTGCGGCCTTTTGTTGCTGGTGGATGTTTTGCTGTGACAAGGTTCTTGACAAGGTGCTGTCACATTTCTCCTGTAATGTCTACCCATCTGAATGATGCAAGCTACGATATTAAGTTTTTTTTTGCACTGGTCATGACGCCGCCTTCCTTTGCGCTACTGTCCGCACCGTGGTGCTTTTTCTCCCAAAATTCTCGATCGTGCACTGACCGCGCTTTTTCGGCTCCAAGCCGATCGCCTTCCACACCATCTCGTTGGTGATCTTGAGGCCGAGCGCTCTGGACACGGTGCCGATGTCCTGCGCGTCCACCTTGCCCTCGCAGTCGTCGTCGTACAAGTTGAACGTGTCCTTGTATTCTGCATTGGGGTGCAAAGTGTTTTGTGGCGCAAGGTGAAGTAAAAATTGGGGTGCACTATGAGCCTCTGCTTGAAAATTCAATGCTAAAACCAACCGTCGCCCTTGCCCATGTTTGCTGATTAGAGATGATAGGAATTAATCGGTGGTGGTTCGTCTACGTAGGTAGCTAGTGACCAGCCGAGTGTAGTACCCGCGATTTGAAGTCCGCCACAGGCACAGCTTTTTTGACCTTGGTGAGCTTTCTGCGATCCGAGGTGCTCGAAAATGTACGAGGTAACCCTTTATAACCGCTCAATGTGATCTAAATACGTATTTACAGAGTTCGCGAAAATGGATATTGAAACCGCTGCGGGGTGGGCGGCAAAATATTCCTGGATTTGAGCGCCCATTGCTAAATACGCAGGGCCGAAACAGAAGGGACTTTTTCGCCGTCTGTAGTATTTGGCCTGGGTTCTAAGTCGCGGCGGCGGCGACTAGAGTGGCCGCACTGCACTTGCCCACTGAGCGAGTGTGCGTTTGCTCCCCGGCCGCCCGGCCGGAGGCGATGAGCTAACTTAGCTAATCGCAATTGTCAATGTGAGCCAATGCGACTGTGAACTTATTCTAGATATTTGTGTACTTTTCCAAGGTAGCGAGCGGTAAGTAGCCGCCTAGTAGCTTCGGTGGCCGTCTCTACGTGAGTGCCTTTCGATGTATAATGGACGGACGAAACGCTATACAATTAATGCTACCGTATTTTGATGAATCGTGTCACGTAAAAAATTATCCGCCAAATTCACCCAAAGTGGGAAGAATGTGATCTGATGAGAATTTCTTTTATGTATGTTCGTTTATTCACATGGAATATGGTAGATTCCATTGCGAGGTGTACCGTCACTAGACTATGCGTATATATATACTACAGGCGGGGCGGCGGCAGCAACTGCTGTGCCGGCGCCCGCGGCCGCGCTTCGTATATACGGTATGCGCGCAACGCTGTTCTTCTAAAGTGAGCCTCGCCTCGTTTCGGGCTAGTTCTTGTTATTTTATTCGACCGAATACGGGCTATTTTAGCACGGGAGACATTTCAGGTTGACATTGAGAGCTAAATTGTATTTAGTGTTGCATTGTGTGCAAATATTGGTACCCAAATTGTATAAGTTCACAGTGTTCTTTATATTTATGTTGCACCGTCAAAAATTTGCAAAAGACTAAGTATTATGCTAGTATTTACACTAAAACGCAGCGATGATTATGTACATTTGACACCAAATTAAAATTAGCCCGACATGTTTTTTCGTCAAATCCGACTGGTAATAATACGAAAGCACATTGTATCTGAAATTTTACGCTCCCCAAATCAATGTAGCTGCTACAGTTGCACACAAATTCTGTTGGTGCCACCCAAAAAACTTGTGGGGCTAACTTCAATGGCGCCAGAGCGAAATAAATAAATCACGTGCATTGCACTGCGCTGCATAGCTGGCGTGTGGATGCGGCACGCTCATTCACGAGTCTAGCACGTGCGACTTGTGCACTTGCTCGTGGTCGATGAGCAGCATGTAGACCACGCCGGTCTTGCGCTGCCCGCTGCTGGTCGCCTTGATGCAGGCCACGTGCGTGCCCAACTCGAAGTGCGTCTCCGTGCCGTCGTCCACGAACTCGCCCTGGATTTGCATAATGTTGCGGGAATCTAATAGGCGGAAAAGCGTCGAACTTGCAATTTGCATTTTTCGGCGCCCTTCCGTTTTATTATGGTAAAAAATTTGGTTATCAATAAAAGATGATGTTAACACTGACCGCAGTTTGCACCTTCTGCCCATTCACCCACACCTCCATCGTGTCTTTCTCTGCGAGTGCAACAGAAATAAAAGACACATTCGCTTCAACCTTGACAAAAATGCCGCACTGCACTGCACTGGCTGCATTGACATTTGACACACCCAAGCAAATCCTGGTCGGTTGGCCATCTACGTGCGTGGTCCACGTTTCCAAACTTTGCGACACGTGCTCTACGAATTTCTGATACGGCTTGCCGTCCACCTCCAGCGTGTAGGCGTAGGCGAACGACCCGTGTGCCTTCAAATTCTAGAACTGCGGGTACATTGTAATTGTACGAATTCAGCGCGCTCATAAATGAATCCGGTGCCGTTCAAAGCCCCCTGAACGGCCACAACCAATTTCGATTGGGGGGGGGGGCGAAAAACTTTTTTTGCCATTGGGAATTCGGGAGGAGGAAATTGGGACTCACACTTGTTGACAACCAAAATTTCAAATACTGATAAATTGTTCATGGACACATTTCAGTTCTTCATATTGGCACAGTTTTGTGTTCCATCAACATTAGTTTACGGGCTCCTCATACTGGTAAACTGAAATGTATTTACCTAAAATGAATTTATCATCAGGTTTGGAAATTTCGGTTGTCAACTAATGTTTTTAGGGTAATTCTGCTACACGTTTGAATTAAAAAATGAGTTTGTCACCCTCTTAAAAATGAACACACCTATCCTGAACTGGAGGTATTTTTGAAAAAGATGTAAGCAATGGTCTATCTCTCAAACCTCATTATGCTTGAACCGATTATGCAGAACAGAAAAAGAACCCTAAATGGTGTTGGCTCCTCCTTCTTGAAGTGCTGCTAACGATATTTCAATGACTGCACTGCAAGAACTGTTCCCGTCAGTGGCGACAGACAACCGAGCGCGACCCACCTCAATATTAACGGCGCATTTGGTTTTGCCAATGCTGAACAGCTCCCTGCCGACGAGCTTGAAGGCCCACTCCTTGCGCAGGATCTCCTTGCCGTTGAGTCTGAGCACCCGCTTGCCGCTGGTGGTGCCGTGCTCGAACTCGACCCTGTGCAGTTTGCCGTCGCGCGCCGGCACGTCCCACACGGCCGCCAGGTCGCCCGGGTTGGCACGCCACGCGCTCTCCGCTATGGCCACCGCCTCGTCTGCGATACCTCGTGGCCGTGGGTATTATACACTCCGGGAAAAGGTCTTTAAGGTGGATTTACAGCATAATGACGAATAAAAGATGGAATGACAAATAAAACGTCACCAAAAATTCATTGTTTTCTAGTTTTCATACACAATTTTACAGTATTAACATAAGGTAAATATGTACCGTAGTAATTACGATGACACTTATTTAAACATGCGAAACACTTTTCGAATTTACCGGTATTCACTATTAATTACCTAACTACAAAGTCGTAGATACTTCTTTTTTTCAAAAAATCGTAAGTTTCAAAAAGCTGCAAACACCTGATTAATTTTGCAGAATTTCGATGGTCGAAAAACTACCAATACTTGTTTTATGTTTGCAGACGACAAACTCGGGAAAAAATCAGCTGGGAATGTGGAGCGCGAGTGAAATGTGAAAAATTACAAACATTGAAAATGAAATCTAAAATTGGAAAACGTAACTGCAAATAACAACAGCAGCTTCATGTTATTGTTTTTTGCAGTTACGTTTTCCAATTCTAATCATAAATAAAAATTGTCTACAATACAACTACATCACCACAAACAAAACGGTGCACTGCAGCGACAACAGCGCAGCACAAATCGCACCTCTGAGCGAGCGAACGTTGGCGCCAGCCATGGCCGCGCTAACAACCCCGCAGCGTTCCACGCACCCGGTACACTTCCTCCGTCCTTCCTTCCTCAGTTGCTCAATTAAACGGCAATACCTTGCGGTACGCCGGAAGCGAATCAATGTATTTTTACTTGGCTTCAGTTGCGCTCGCGTGCGAGTATTAGCGGACAAAATAGCGCGGTGAAAACACCTGCAAAATAATTATGATATTTAAGTGTGATGCTGTGTAACCATGGAGACAGTCGTTACTTGTAACTTTGAGGCTGCAGCTGCACGCTTACGCTCTATCACTCACATCAATATTCATGCAGTGCAGAGTGAATTTTGCAAGCTTTTGCTTTGCGGCTAACTAGACTTTAATTTCAAATTAAATGCTTTTTCGTTGCGGGAATGGATACCTATATACCGTATTTCCTTGTGATACCCCCCAGGCTGTCCAATACACCCAGTGAAATACTTCCTACATTTGCATACATGATGTAAATGCCTTATTCCAAATTGGGGGTATTTGGAGGGGGGTATTTTCCCTCAGCTCGCTCAGACCTGGGGTTATTTCGAAGGGAGGGCTTTCGAGGATACACGGTACTTCAAATTGAAATCATCAATTTTGAAACTCAAATCAATAAAATATTTAACGTCACAGAAAAATTTGATTCATGTATCCAAATGTTATCTGTGTTTGAAAATAAAAAATAAATTGGCGATTCGTCGATGGCCTCTACACTGTCGTTTGGCAGCGCTTTCGGCGCCAACAGCAAAACGACCAACGTTTCCACCGCTGGTACGCAGCGCTTGCCTAAGTTCTATTGCAGTTTCGACGGGAATCTTGTGCAGTTATTTTTGTTCCGTTGTCAACTGCATAATCGTTTGTTGTTGTCGCGACGCGTTTATTTCGAAATATGACGAAACCGCTACAGTAGCCTTTTTCAAGAAAAACGCAAGCGCTGTGTGTGTCAAACTGGTAGACTACCATCATCGCTACTTTTTTCTCCAATTTTTAACATAACATAAAAACGTAAAAACAGGCACGCTGTTTGGGCCGACGGTGGGCGCGAGCACAGCCGGCGGTTTGTTCGGCGCTTCTACAACAACAAACTCGACCGCGGCCGGCACTCTTTTCGGTTCTCAGACCACGAATAGTGCGTTTTGCATGCGCGGATGCGCTTCGTCTCCTTAAAAATTGTAAAAATGTGAATGGGCGGGATTTAATTTGCCATTTTTATGGCGCGGTCGGGCAAACGATTTCTCAGTGTTCGTTTACTAATTGGCTTAGTTCCAAGTGACTCTTGTACCTCCTTCCAGAGAATGAGCGTGTCACCAAAACACTCGGACATAAGCCTAAGCAGAGCCTATAATATCAAGAAAATACTACAAATTTAAATGTAAAGCATATCAAAACCAAATAAATGCGAAGTACAAACCGTATCCAAATCAATAATCTCAGTCGAATTTTTGGCACATTATCAAAAAAGTCGCAAAAAGAATGCCGATGAATTGAATCACGCGCGGTCGTCTTTACGGCCCACCACACACTGAGAATTTAACTGTTGTGCCCGCACATGTTTTTGCGCAGTCGGAACTTATGGAACCAAAAAAGATGGTGGAGCTTACGAATCGTACGAAAGTTTCGAAAAATCAGGTCAAGCTCTCCCTGTCTCCCGAGTAAGTGTAATCCCGTAAACGGTTTCGAAAACGCCATTAATAGTACATTATCTTCAGGTGGCTCGTTGTTCGGAAATACGCAATCCAAATCATTGTTTGGCGGGACGAATACAACACAACCCGCTTTGGGCTCTTTCAGCTTCGCCCAACCTACGAATATAACTACCGCGCCCACTGCGGTTGGTTTAACGGGTGCGGGTGCATTCAGCGTCAATTATGGGGTTTATCATTGGCTAAAGCTTCATCACAATAGTTTTTGACACCTGTCCCGAATCTTGATTTTTTGTTAAATATTTTTTTGATCTCGGCATTAAAAATATCACTACCCAATGTCCATTTCTGTAACAGTGCCATAATATGGAATATCAGGTGCGCCCATGAATGTGTCTATAACATTCGCAAATATTTAGTCAATCTGTAAATGGAAAGAGTCAAACGGTTGCGCACCGCAGTCTGCGAGCGCGGCCAACACGAGCACGATGGGCGGCACCCAAGCCAACGCGACCACGGTGGAGAACCTGTACACCGCGGTGGCCGCCGTCAGCCAGGTGCACATCTACGGCGACGAGCGCGACCAGGTCATCGCCAAGCTCAATCAGCTCCAGGTGTGGTTTAACACAAACTTCGCTGGGTTTTTGTACTGGGGTTCGGTTATCGACTCACTGACTATAGTTATTTGTAAATAAAAAGTGCCCGATATTCTATATTCAAATATTAGACGATATATAAAGTCCAGTGCTATAGTGCTGCACCATAAAGAGCCAGTGGACACAACTGAAAATATTTGCGTAAGCTAAATAGTTAAGTCTATCAGCTCTGCCGGCAGTGATGCCGATGGCAATTTGTTTTAGTATGTTCACTTCTAGTTAACTCCTAGGCAATCTATGGCGTTGGCAAGGGCTTTTTCTCAGGGAACCCTCCGCAGGCTGCCACTTTCGACAAGAATGGCCCATTTTTCAAGTTCAAAGTGAGTTTTTAACTTTCCGTAAAAAATATCGCTTAGCTGTTAGTGTGTGAATAGTGACACATTTCCAGGCGATCGCATACAATAACATTCCTAAATCGAAAGATTCCGATGGATTGGTGGGTATCGCACTGCAGCACAAAGCCGCAGACGTGAGCAACCAAAGACAGGTTCATTTACCCATTTTTAACCTTAGTGCTTACGCTCCATTAGGGATGGCCAGCACTTTTTAAAACGCCGCTTTTTTTAAAAAGCGCAAGGGTCCCAGCGCTTTAAAAAAAAGCGCTGGCAAAAAAATTTTTTATACCTATGCAGTAGGTATGTTGTCTTTTTTTGCGCGCATGCACATTACCACTGGTAGTTGTTTTCATTGGTTTTTGTGTATGTTTTTTAAAAAGAGCGCTTTTTTAAAAAAGCGAAGCCGCTTAAAAAAACGCTTTTTATCCACCCCTACCCTTAATCCTTACATTCTTAACCTCAGAACTTCATCGACGCGCTGTGGAAGATTCTGGGCGGGCAGGCGAACCTGTCCGTGCAAGTGGACGAAGTGCAGTCGGTCACCGACGACTCGTGTGAAATCACGCTGCACGTGGTCGAGCGCAGCGAAGCCACCGGCGGCTCTCGCACTATTGGGGCGGCTGAATGCGTTGCTTTTCTTAGACAGGTGCGTTCAATCTGGCCAATGACACAAGCAGGGACGTAGCCAAGATTTTTGAGCGGGGGGGCGGATTGTATACGGAGGTCGGCGAACGGGGGGGGGCGGCGCTCCCCCCTAAAATTTTGCCCCTGTAGTAAAGGGAATGGCGCCACTGGCGTTTGCGCCATTCGTAGGCGCCACGCCATGGCGCCACTGGCGTTTGCGCCATTCGTAGGCGCCACGCCATGGCGCCACTGGCGTTGGCATTGGCGCCAAAACAGCTGTATATGTCTTACAGGTATATACAGCGACACGGACAAAAATTTAGGTTTTTCACTGGCTTAGAGGCTGCGGAGACGCGTCAGCAGAAAATATCTGTTGCGTGAAAGGGGAAAAAATTTTCATACAGCGACAAAATCGTCTTCGGGAAGTGCCATTCCTGGCACATTTTTTGGTCCGGCCCGGGAAGGGGGGGGGGCGGCCGCTCCCCCCGCCCCCCCTGGCTACGTCACCCCCCCTTGGACACAAGTGGCCACAACCCCCAACCCCGTTTTTTACAAATTTTTTTGCTTTTTTCTAAGAACGATTTACTATCTATGTGAACGCAAGCAGGGGTACAAATCCATTAAACTCCTGATTGGGAGTTCAAAAAATACTGGCGAAATAATACCCCTCCCCCCCTCCAAATCGTTGACCCCTTCCCCTCCCTAAAAATTTCCCTTCTGAAAAAATGAACCCTCCGTGGCGTAATTTGATGAAATACGGTACCTTCCCTATCAATTACATTTTCATTTGTCATTTCACTTGTCACTCCGTTTTTCGTATCGCGTAACTGCCACTCGCTTCCTTATTCTCGTGACCGGCAGGGGAGCACCAAATTACGTTTATTTTCAACTTGCGACCATTCCACTTACTATTGATACCCCCATTCTAAGGCGTCGATCGCTAGCCAGCTGTCGCAGCAGCTGGGCGTGACGGGCGTCTACGGCAAGTGCTCGTTCGAGGCGCAGCGCGTGGCCGAGTACCTGGCCGCGCCGCCGGCCGGCATCGACGTGACCGAGTGGCGCCGCGCCATCGTGGACAACCCCGACCCGGAGAAGCTGATCCCCTGGCCCGTGAGGGGAGTCGACGCGCTTCTCGACCGACGACGCACCCAGCACGCGCACGCCGACAGACAGGCGCAATATGCAGACAGGTGAGTATTGTCGGGATTGGAATTCCGGGATCGGGATCGCGGCCGCTGAATCTAGGGCATTCTCGTGATTGAGATCCCGTTTTGGGTCAGGAACACGTGTCAACGCCGATGCCTACGAACGGCAAACTATCAAACCAAAACTGCAAACCTTCAGTGACAAAAATTGTAAAGCATTGCACCATTTCAGTCTTTCCGAGCAAATCAGCAGCTTGGAAAATCGTGCTTCGACGGCAGAAGCCAGAGCCACGTCAGCGCACCTTCGACAACAGGCATTATCACACAGACTGCTCAAGGTTGGCTTTCGTCCAAGTCAGGATTCTGACTTTTACTTTCTGATATTTACAGATCGACTCCAATTACACGACATTTGACGATCGTCATGTGCAGGTGCTGTGCACAAATGTGCGTCGCGAGCGGGCCGGCTGCGCGCTGGACCAGACGGAGGAGCAGCTGCACGGCCGTCTCGAGGCGCTGCAGGCGGCACTGGGTGGGCCGCATCAGCTCAAGGTGAGGCTTGAGGCGCCTGCACTACTTGCTCATTGCTACCGTATTTCTTCTAATAGAACGGCATTCCTCCGGCAGGTTTTGCGTTGTTTTTTGCAGTGACGAAAAATAGAACGGCAGCCTCCAATAGAAGGCGGGTAAAATAGTTGACGAAAAAATATAGAGCAACAATCTTCTATTAGAAGAAATACGGCATCTTCCTTTGCCATTGTGTCTCATCTGCTCAGGGTCGACTGGACGAGCTTCTTTCGGTTGTGCGCGCTGACCCCCGTCTGCTCAGCCACAGCTCAAACGACACTGCTGCCGCGTCTGGTGACATGCTCACCGATCAAGACAGAAAGGAGGTGGCCAGGTATTTGGCTAGGTGCCAGACCACCTTGGAGAGTATTGTACAGGTGATTTTTATTGGTATTGTATTTAGGGTTGGCCGATGTTTTTTTTTAAACGTTTTTTATTAAGTATTTTTGTAAAACAACATGACGTCCGAAATGTTTTTGTTTTTTTTAAAAACGTCGACCGAAATTTTTAGTACTAAGCACTAGGTATTTTGCAAAATTTTTGCGCGCAAGCGCGCAATTTCACACACAAATTGACATTGGTGGTTGTTTTCATTGGTTTTGTGGCATTTTTAGTATCAAAGTATCCATTTATATATGCTACCATGGGTTAATAAGCCGTCATATGACAGTGTAGTATATACTATTGAGGTAATGTGCTTCCATGTACCTCCACAGTGTGTAACTTCACTCCCAAAGTAACAACCTCCTTTTATAACCTTGTTTCATCACTATTCCGTGCCAAACTTTACCTGAAGTCACAAACATTCGACTATAAGGCGATATACGAATGATATGTCGACGAAAAATTGATATTTTTGACACAAATCACCACTTATAATGCTATCCCATGGCTCCACAGACATTATATGGTCATATTAAACATCACAGAGTATTGCCACTGTCTGATATACCTATATATGTTGACACAAGGTCATATCTGGGAGCTTTTAAAAAAAACGTTTTTTATTAAAAAAACAACGTTTTTTTATAAAAAAAACATCGAGTTAAAAAAAACGTTTTTTTTCCAACCCTAATTGTATTTGTACAGGTACATTTGGTATTTGATGAGGCTTTACTGAGTTACGGTGTGCTTTACGGAGGTGTACTTTTTGCAGATGGTAAAGGACGACAAGGCGAAGCTTAACGCAATGGCTAAAAGAGTGCTCGATCTGCGCGAGTGATCATGTGTAGCGTTCTTAGACACACTTTCCATTATTTTGAAGCCGCGTATCATCGATATTTGGATGTATTTTGGAATGTGAAGTATGGCTATAACCCACTGGGCAAATTCGTATAGTTGCATACGCATAAAAACAATAACAAAAGAAAGCGTCGAATAGTAAATATTGTGGCGTCGTCTCGGACGACATTTATTTACCATCTTTCACTCCAGTCAACTATTGACTTGCTAATTCAGTTTGCGTATGTACTGTACAACCGTGCTAAAATACGCACATTGTGCGTCAAATGAACACAAACAGCAAAATATTGACGTGTTATTGTGAGCATGCTTGCTTTCTTGGTATTAATACCGGTCTAAATGCCATTGGGCGGTTTCCCACATACTTTTTGACTACATTGTTGACCCTTTATCTATCCTATCATAAGTATTAGGACATTTACGTTTTATAAAATTCATAGCTTCTGTTAATCCGCTCAATTCTACCCTTTCTTCTCCAGCTGGCCGTTCTGCGTTTCCTTGAGTTTGCGCTTCGTTTCCGCCAGGTCGTCCTTGAGCTCTTGCTCCTTGTTGGCCAGGTCGAGGCAACGCTTGGGCACCGTCGCGCCCCACGACTCGTTGTCGGCGGACACGGCGCCGTCCCCTGAGTGGAGGTGCGTTGTGTGCTTGGCTTTTTTTACTGGGGTTTTGTATTTTGGGATGTTTGGCGCTGTTTAAGGCGTGGGTGCTTTTTCTGATGTCGCGGTGGTATTGAAGCTATTTAGAAGAACTGGGAAAGCCTCTGTTTTGGTCAAATGTTATATGTAATGACTCTGGAGCCGGTCTCGCACACTGTAAAAGTGCATGTAAAATGCGTTTTAGGATATTTATTCACTACCGCAGATTTGAAGGGATATTAGACATGCCAAAACAAAAGCCTTTGGCGGTGCTTGGAACTTTTTTGTCTCTGTTTCCCTGCCGTAGTAGCTGACTGTCTGAACTTACTACAAAAACTTACCACACATGTAAATCTGAACTAAATATGATTCACTATGAAAAATTCCCAGCGTGCGTTTACTGCCTCATGCTTTTGAGGACTTTTGCTTAGAAGATTTGATTTGTGAGCACGCTCATATTTTTGAGCGCATGAGAGACTTAACTGGACAAATGTGATTGGAACTGATGCTAACACAAGTAACGTGATTAATAATCAATCAAAATTAATTTTACAAATTAATTATTGATGATCTACGATCTAAAGATTTTAAAGATACAACTTTTTCCAATGTAACACCTTCAATTCTAAATTTAAAATGCTGCATCCCACAGTAAGCTCACAAGTGCAGCCGGACGTGCCGCACGACCACTGGCACATTGGGCAGGTAAATGCACCGCCCTCGTATCTCTGGCAGAAACCCGAGGCGGCCCAGCGGCAACATTTCTTGTCGTGGTCTTTGCCCTCTGTCAGACTTTCTTGCGGGAACTTGCGCTGATACTTTGCTGCGGGTGGGGGGGGGGGGGTTGTATTATGTTGCAATGCAAGTGCCATGTCTATGGGCATGTGCCTATACGACTGATGTCTCCAATTGGGGGTGGGGGGTACCCCCCCCCCTCCCTCAAATCGCCCAGCTGTCTATCCTCGAGGCCGCTCAGCTATCTATCTATCCCCGATGAAAAGTTTATGGCTACCATCCCCTGAACCCCCCGCCCCCCCAAAATAAAAAAAATCGGCCAGCTATCTAGATATCTGGAGCGATTTTTGAGAAATTATACCCTAATTTTTGCTGAAAATCGTAACGTTCGTACTTTGTTATAGGTTTTCACATCCAAAATAACAAGTTAATGTGTCTAACTGCTTATTTCGTCTATTTTAGTATTGTTTATATCTTCTACCTATTTTGAGCTATTTTGAGCTATTTTTCACATACTTTTGGCGATTTCTCTCCTTCTTCCTTCTGCACCTTGACAAAGTCCATATATTGAACGCCTGCACCCCCAAAACCCCCTCCCAAAAAACGTTTTTTACAACTACCTATCCTGTAAAAATCTAAGATACCTCTGCAATACGGGATAGTTTGCCTGAATACGAAATACTCGTCAGCAAGCTTTGAATTGGGACCCGAACCAGTTGACATTTGGTGACGTTGTCAACTAGTGCGTGTACTGGTAGGGTCATTGAGGGGCGTCTCAATAGTTACTCATAGGGTTGGCCGATGTTTTTTTTTAAACGTTTTAAAAAAAAAACGTTTAAAAAAAACAAAAACATGACGTCCGAAATGTTTTTTTTTTTAAAAAAACATCGGCCAAAATTTTTAGTACTAAGCACTAGGTATTTTGCAAAATTTTTGCGCGCAAGCGCGCAATTTCACACACAAATTGACATTGGTGGTTGTTTTCATTGGCGCTCCACACGGTGGTTGACGCTACTTTTTAGAAGTCGATTGAGTCAACTCAGAGTCAACTGTTTTAAGTATAACTATTTTTAATTTTTTACCTGTGTTGATTAAGAAATATTGAGAAGTCGATTGATGTAGAATGAAAGAAGGGGATTTTTTGGATACATATTGTAAATGGCTCAGAGTCAATTGAATTTTTGACCAGTTGACTCTGAGTTGACGCTAATTTTGGCGTCAACTAGCGTGTGTGGGGCCATTGGTTTTGTTGCATTTTTAGTATCAAAACATCCATTTCTATGTGCTACTATGGGTGAATAAGCCGACATATGTTGCTGTAATATATAATATTGAGGTAATGTGCTTCCATGTACCTCCACAGTGTGTAACTTCACTCCCAAAGTAACAACCTCCTTTTATAACCTTGTTTGATCACTATTCCGTGCCAAACTTTACCTGAAGTCACGAACATTCGACTATAAGGCGATATATGAACGATATGTCGACGAAAAATGGATATTTTTGACACAAATCACCACTTATAATGCTATCCCATGGCTCCACAGCCATTATATGGTCATATTTAACATCACAGAGTATTGCCAGTGTCTGATATACCTATATATGTTGACACTAGGTCATATCTGGGAGCTTTTAAAAAAAAACATCGAGTTAAAAAAAAACGTTTTTTTTCCAACCCTAGTTACTCACCGGTTAATTTGACAATTTTCTCTGGACTCATTGGCTTATATAGCCCACTGGTTGGTTGGAACAAAACCAAGACCAGTAGCGTAGCTATCAAGGTTGCAAGGGACAGCCTATTCATTGTGCAAGGGACAGCCTATTTTTTTCTGTTTGATGTTGAAAGTTTTTCGTGTGAATATCTGCCGTGAACAACTCGCCAAACTGATGTGAGGACTTCACCGCTTCTATTCTTCAAGTGACTGTGATGCCCCGTTGCGAGAAACGGGCAATAATTGCGGGCATTGGGGTCTGATTACAGGCTTCCTTTCACCTTTTTTACGCCGAGGGCGGTGTCTTTTTTTCTGCCAAATACAATATTTTTGTTTTTTTATGATAATCAACTACCGTATTACCTCGAATTATCCCCCCTTGAATTAACCCCCCCTCGAAATACCCCCCCTAAATTTCGGCTGAGGAAATAATAACCCCCCCCCTCGAAATACCCCCCCCCCCCTAAAATTGAGTGTAACGTGAACGTACATGACAAATACCGCAGTTTGTGATCTGTACAATGCAGAACACACGTTAAAACTGATGATTAAGTGACGTTAGGGAAGGGTTTTTGTGTATATACAGTAATATCTGCCTATAAACACATAAAAATCTATGTGATTGTTCGATTTTTCTACGTCTGCGTATGGGGAATTTCCGAAAATTTCTGGCGAAATAATAGACCCCCCCTCGAATAAACCCCCCCTCGAATTATCCCCCCTCACATTTTGCTTGCGAAATAATAAACCCCCTGGGGGTATTTCGAGGTAATACGGTATTATAAAAACATCAAAATTACTAGTCACACTGTTGGTTCATCCACAAGAATGTTCTTTTTAGTGAAATATAGTGATGGAAAAGCGCCATGGTGCTGGCGCCTGGCGCTAGCGCCAAAGGAAAAAGCGCCATGGAGCTTTTGGCGCTTGGCGCTATTTTACTCTGGCGCCATTGGCGCTTGGCACCACGCCCATAAAAAGCGCCATGGCGCTTTTGGCGCTTGGCGCTTATTTTGCCTGGCGCCAGGAACAAAATGCCTGGCGCAGGCGCTCGGCGCTAGCGCCAAAGCAAAAAGCGCCATGGCGCTTCTGGCGCTTGGCGCCATTTTGCTCTGGCGCCGGGGTTCGAAAAAGCGACATGGCGTTTTTTCCATCACTAGTTAAATACAGTTGGAAATATCTCGCAGATACAATTCGGGTGTGCATCGAGCTGTGCATCGAGCTCAAATTTTCCTAAAAAATCACGTCGTTTTCTTTAAAAAGTGACGGATCAATTGTTCTCAAATTTTTGGGCGGTGATTATAAATTTTTGTATGTCCCCAATATCATTTATCAAATGAATTCCTCTGGCGGTGTCAAACCCATTTTTCTAACCTGAATTGTGTCAAGTTTTTAGAACATAGAAGTGTTTAACTGTCTCGAGTGCATTGCGATATTCAAATGTGAAGACAGTTTCAGAGTGCATCGTATAAAATGTAACCAATGTCAATTTCGATGCGAGTTAAAACTTTGTAGTAAAACAGTTGATGTAGTCAATTCAACAACATCAATGCAGTTGATACCTATTAGAATACTTTTAGTACATAAGAAGGAGATAATTGTAAAATTTCAGAAGTGTGTTTGCACAATAATTTTGTACTTTATTATACTTGTGTGCGTGTGTGTAAAAGTGCTCAAATACTTTACCACTCTACATTAAAATAAATACATTATTAAGTCCGTGCCTTGGGAGAATTTATACTCTATTAGCGCCGATCATTACACTTTTTTCTGAACAATTTTATCACGCTGAGCTGGTGAACGTTGCAGATTATCCTGTCCCGAGGTAACACGCGATTGCGCAACGAGTTAAGATTCCGTAGTGAAAACTTTGTTTTAGCAAGGCGGTCGTGTGGTGGTATATTGGGCCCACACACACTGTTGACCGTGCAAATTCGTGTCAACTCAATGTCAACTAAATAACACAAAAAGTTTCTAAAAAGAGTCACACTTAACAGAAACAATGAAAATGAAGTGCCATGAATATAAAATTAACTGTGCTCTATAAGATAGGTAAGTTGCAGTCTCATAATTCACTGAAATTTAGTTGACACGAATTTAGTTGACATCCAGCGTGTGTGTCGCTATTTAGGAGGATTGATATTGGTCTAAAGTGCTTTGTGGTGGTTTTGAGATGGTCTGAGTGTTTAAGCAAAATAGGTGATTGGTAAATTTCGCATGGTATATTCATACAAAAATGTAAATTTTTGTAAATTCTGTGCTGGCATGCCGCTTCAGCCAGGGAGTGGTGCTATCCGCTATGGCGCGGTAAATATTTGCTCTACATGAAAAGTTTATCTACAAGCTGAGTGAATTTTCGAGTATGTACCATGCAGTATGTACATGTAAATACAGAAAAATCTATACTTGTGCTAAATGCTTAGGGTAGGGTTCAAACGGGAGCCCCAGCCTGAATATTTGCGGTAAAATGCCGTGATCTCCAGTCCCGATTCTAATCCCAGATCAGATGTTTTAGGCGCAGGGAAGTTATTGCAGATTATCTATTTGAGGTGGTGATCTTGTTCTGTCCAGTTTTAAATGCAATAACTTCTCCTAGACAACCAATCTTCATGAGTAATGGCTTGTGTATAATGCAGACGATACCATAAAAGGGTATCCTAGATTTTGGCCCTTCAGGGGGTTGGATGGTTTGCAAGTCGCTCACCCGCAGAGATACATTGCTGAAAAAAAGCCGCCGGGATAGATAGATAGCTGGGTGGTTTGCGGTGGAGGGTTTCATGTGACCCTGGGTTTTTCCAATGGTATTGATTTTAAATGGCACCATTTTTATGGAGTGGCACCAACTCACAAAATGCACCACTTTTATGGGATGGTGCTATTGACTCCAAACTGGTGCCATTTTTATGCAGTGGTGTCAATGATTCCAAAATGATACCATTTTTATTGAGTGGTGGGTGGTGGTATTGACTCGAAAATGGTGACATTTCTATGGAGTAGCTCCATTAGCTCCCTAATATCACCATTTTTATGGAGTGGCGCTGTGCTATTGAGATAAATGTTAGTGATCACTTTCAAGTGATAAATGTGAAGTTATAATTTAGTGATAACTTATGTGATAAATATCAAGTGGTTTATGTCAAGTGATAAATGTGAAGAGGTTAATGTCAACTAAGGCAGAAATGTCAAGTAGTTAAGGCAGGGGTTTAGTAGATTTGGAACCTGGCGGGTGTTTATATAGATAGTAAATCGCTCCTCCGGAGGGATAGATAGCTGAAAAAATTTGGGGGGGGGGTTGGCGGGGGTTCAATATATAGGCTTGTCCAAGGTATAGACGGAAAAAAGGGGGGAAAATCGCTAAAAGTAGGTGAAAAACAGCTAGAAATAGGTCTATAAGTACATATAGTACAAAAAATCTCTAAAAATAGGCAATAAGGAACCTGAATAAGAATTTTGAAGGTGAGAAACTATAAAAAGGTACGAAAATTTTGAGCGAAAATTGGGCCAAAATTTCTTGAAAATCTGACGATTTGGGGGATAGATAGCCAAAAAATTTGCCTCCGGGATAGATAGATAGCTGAGCGGGCCTCCGGGATAGATAGATAGCTGGCGGATTTGGGGGGGGGGGTAGCCCCCCCCCCAAACCCCCCCCCCCCGCTAAACCCCTGAGTTAAGGTCAACTCAAAAATTCCAAGTGATAACTTTCAGGTGATAAATGTAACGAGGTTGATGACAAGTGACCAATGTCAAGTAATGACTCTTGTGTAATAACTTTCAGGTGGTAAATGTCAAGTGGTTATAGGTTGTAGTCACATGATCAATGTCAAGTGACCAATGTCAAGTTGTCAGTGTTCGGTTACAAATTTCAAGTGACAAATGTCAATGAAAATCATCAAGTGTCAAGTACTGTATTCTCCATAACGATACTTTCTCATTATTGAAAAGTGTTGTTGTCACCAATGGATGGCGGTATTCCTCTTTTCCATGTGCTCTCAATAGTCATGCATCTTTGCTTTGGTCGGTTCAATTTGCTTGACTGCGACATGCGAGCTCTGCATTCATGATGCATAAAAATCGTTGCACTTCTCAGTGGGCAGTGGCGCAGTGCACCGCTCGCTGCAGTGCGACTACAGTTGTAGTTGTTGCGTATTGACGTTTTGTTTCTGAAATGCAGTTGTGTTTTACGATCGAAACATGCACATAAATACAATGAAATGGGAATTCTGGCTGGGTGCATACTTCGACGGTCTCTTGTCACGAAAAAATGGCAACATCTGTCAATTTAGCAACATACATATAGTTTACTGACGGTACATCTTATTATGAAATCTACCATATACCATCTGAATAAACGGACAGGCATGGCATGAAAATTTCTCATCAGATTACATCGTTCCAACTTTGGCTGAATTTGTGCACAATATTTCATGTAAATTTTTCATTCATCAAAATATGGTAGGATTCATTGTATAGCGTTCTGTCCGTCCAGTATATGTATGAAGGCTTGTATCAAAACAGTTTACATTCTGATTTTAAATAGAAGATTCAAATCAGCATTCAAATCCAAGTTTTTTTCGCTCGCATTTCATATGTAGATGGCATTTTGCACAAAATTTATTTATTCTTGCCCAAATACAAAAGGTACAAGTGCTTTATCCTTCACATTTAAGCTGTGCTTTTGTGCATTATAATCTGTTTTTACCTGTATCCAATGCATTCTATCCAAACATCCAATAACACAATGTGGGCCTCAATCTTGTGGATTACCGTCTAAATACCCACTTTTTCTGTACCATTACATACAGTTTTATTTGTTTCTCGATGGGGGGATAGAGTGAAGGAGAAATATTGGCCTATTTCAAAGACTTTATTTGCTCTGCAACTACACATATTTATTTATTTTATTTCCAATGTATTATATTCGTGTTTGCCCAATAACCCGGGCACTAATACTAAATACTAAATGTGTGGCATTCTCATTTGAGATTCAGAATTATATGAGATGTTGGAAATGCATGCATTAGATCGATTTGCGCCGTGGATTCATGCATTTTCGCCCCCCGCTGCAAGCTTTTGTGCACACGGTCGTAAGAAAGATAATTTTTTTGGTAACAGTCCGAGTGACCTTTGTGCATGCATTTTTATTTGAGGTTGTTGTGTTTTTCCCCGCGCTCGGTCGTAGCTGGGGATGGCTTCATCTCTGTGCCGGGAGAAATTTAATTGTCCCCACCCCACGCCGTTTCTTCGGGCAACCCGATTAGTTTCGGAATTGAAATCTACTCCGCCCGATTTATTTTAATTCATTTTGGCGGGCTGCCCGAAAAAATGCCGTTTGTATTAAATATCGGGCTAAGCGTAGCTGTTTGCGATGGCAAGCACCCCCGTTGGTGCACGCAAATAATGTGGCTTGGGTAGGTTTTGAATAATTTGGATGTCAGTATGGGTGTGTGTTTGTGTGTACATATGTCCGCGTATATATGGACGGGTGCATGTGTCTCCCTACTCGATGAGGGTTTCTCATGTGCATTTTATATTTGTGGAGCCCGGTGTTCTGCACATGAAATGTGTTATTTGGTATCTCGGGTCCACGCCGATGTGCCCCTCTCGGCTGTTGGTGCATTTATTTATGGAATATTTGAGTGTGTGTTTGAATTCTGAACAGATGGCCCCGAAAATTGTAATGAGAAAATAGTTGTGCACATTTGCATGCATGCAAATTTGTAATGTTCACTAAAATTTGCGTTTATACTCCTATTTTCTATTTCTATAAATTTTGCTGGATGATTGATTATTTATCATCTTAACTTATTCAGTAAATGCATGACCTCCCTCAGTTACCATACACCCGTCATAGATCAGCATTTATAGTCTCAATTGATAAATACTAGTTTTACCATGAAAGTAATTTAGTCTATTGCATGTGAAAAGAAAGGGGAGATAAGAAACTTTAGGCATGATCATTGCAAATTGCATGTCCAGTTTCTTAAAACTATAAAATGCGTTTGCGCGATCGAATGAATTTCACAAAGGAATTTCTTCGCGTCCCGCATACGTGATGCTGATTGATGTTAATTTTCATTTAGTTCGTTATCGAATGTCATCTCAGTTTTTAATATCACATGACATTGTTGTCGCCCGCGAATATTGGGGCTTTTTTAATTTATCTCAGATTTCATAAGGTTTTGGAGAGGAAAAATTGTGCACCACTCGTGTTTGAATTGGGTATTTACATGAAGGTATTTGTGTACACACATTTTGCGTGCATGCACATAAATACTCCCTGATTCCATCTATTTTTATTTGATGTCTGATATCGTTCTATACAAACATTTTCCAATAAAATACACACGGAAAAGTTTGCGTATGAGCTGAACTGCACTTTATTGTACATGCGCAAATAAATACATATTTAGATGCATGCCGCTAGTCATGAGTGCAGCTGGTAAATACTCGCCTTGAAGTGAATGTTTTCTTGAGTAGTCAGCATTTTACATTGGAAAAAAAACTCCGACGAGTATCGTTCTTTACTCTGTTTCTCTGTGTGTGATTATTCGTGCAGTTAAGTGACATTTTTCTAGGCAACATATTTTATTTTACAGTAGTAATTTTGTTTTTTTTAATGAATTTCGGTTAGAGGAACAGGCACCGCAGGATGTAGTCCCATTTCAGACCCGAATAAACAGCTTCAAAAATGTTTGGTTTATTGTGTAAATGTAATAAACTAAAAGTAAACTAAACAGAAATAAAGTCGGTGGGGAAAATGTGAAACATAAAACTGAAAGGAATGTTTGAAAAGTGTAGGCGTCGCGGCAATATATTTTGTGGAGGTATACTTGTGTGTTTAGTTTTCATCCTAGTTGTTTACAAGCAAATGTTTTAGATGGACTGTTATATGTAGGTATATATTTGTGTGTATGTACATAAATACTCGCTAATATTAGTTTTTGTCGGTACGGGTCCTTTCTGTATTCCCTTTGTGTGTTGAAAGAATTCTAAAACAATTTTTCACTTGGGCATAGCAAAGCTAACTAACAAACTTTGGCTTGTAATTTATTTATTCTTCTTTGTGAAGCTTCTGAGGTATCTCTCGACGGCATTTCACTTCAAATTCAGTATTCGTAAAAATTCACAAAAGGTTAAATAATGACGCCTTTTCTGCGCTGATCACAAACACCTGATTTTGTGTATTTTTTTCTATTTGCGAATGCTGTTTTCATATGAAAAATATACGTAGGAATGTACGAATAAAGTTTGGTTGCAGCGACGTCTTTACTAAACAAAGTTTTGTGTATGTGTGTGTCTGTAATTTTTGCCGATTTTGTAAATTTATACCGTATTCTGGGTGGTAAAAGAATGCGATAACTGTAAAATACTCAACGTACAGTTTTCATTTTGGTGTACACCTGTATGAATAGAATGTTATTTAAAAATATACTAAAAATATCTTGCACAGGTAAATTTGCAAGTGCGCGAGTGTTTAGATTCCGATGATGAGTGGAGTTATTTTGTCAAATTTCAATTTTGCCGCATCGGCGACGCGACACGGGCGCGCGCCAGCACCGGCCGCCCCAGCAGTTTTAGTATGAAGTGTGTGTGTATAAGAAAAATTGTGCAGTTTAGTATCTATTACATCGTTTGTGCAAATTGCCAGTGTCTGTGTTTCTCTCAAACTGGTATTGTCTTGGTGTGTGTATGTGTGTGTGCGAATTTTATAATTGCTCCAGTTATGTAGAAATTCATCTACTTTGTGACTTGACTCTATGTGATGCATTTCAAATGAACATGTGTGTTGTGTTCTTTATTGAATGTGTAACACGTGACTTGCGGGACTGACTTCGTTATGATTTTGTCTTTTCTATTTTAAATTACATTTACTGTTTTAAATTGGTATTGCCATTCTATTTTGACGCGCCAATTTTTCGAGGATGAGTATTTATTTATTTGAAAATACGTGTAGTACGTTACTGAAAAGTATCGTAAAATTCAGACACTGCAAATTGTTCCTAGAATATTTATTGTTTGTTCTTGATTCAAAACCGAAAAAGACATTCAGTCTCCCATGTTTAACGAAAATCTAAATATTGTAAAATTTGTGTGTTTTAGACTGTGCACTGGATGTGTACGTATTTATATTTATCTTTATTTGTATTTGAATAAAATATTTTAAATAAATGCACACATCATTATGTACACACCTTGCATTTTCTGTTATCATCTAAACACATAAGGTTTTTGGAATTTTATCGTCAACAACACTGCACATGAAATTTACCCACTCTACATGTTAGAGTTTACATTTACGGTATTTTTTGAGTGTAATAAATATTGTCCCATGTTTACACGTTTAAGTCCCGTAAACACTGTCTTGTGAGGTCCTGATAATTTCCTATTTCGCAAATATGAAATCAGGTTGTACTAGTTTCGCAATTTACGTTTAGAGAATGCGTACATGTAAATATTAAGGATATGTATTACTTTACTTATGTACATTATTATGCCCCATTTATTCCGCATGCCAGCTACCAGCACACTGTACCCTCCCCCTACACAGCGCCACCGCCCTACAACGCCACCCCTGCATACCGAACCCGTCGCATGAGTTCCAGCGGGTGCAGCAGCGCTTCGGGCGGCACCATGACGCAGCACAACCTGCTGCCCGGCGGCGCGCCCCTGTTCTACCAGTGCCCCCTGTCGACAGACTGCGCGCCGAGCGAGGGCTTGTCGGGCATCCGGGCGCACTTGGCCGCCGCGCACATGGACTACCGGCCGCACAAGTGCACCCTGTGCGCCGACGAGGTCAGGTTGCCCGCCGGCAGGCCGTTGTTGGATCACTTCGCCCAGTCGCACGGCACTGATAAGGTGGGTACATATTGGTGCAGATTGGGGTGGTTTTTAGATGGTTTTTGAGTGCGGGAGCCATTAACGAGTGGAATCATGTTGTTCAATACTTTTTATTGACGTTTTTTTTCTCGAAAAAGTCATCAACTTAAAGCCAGATATGTTGTTGCGTATTTTATACTCCCAAATAATCCATATTTTTTGAAAAATCACTTTCAGATCTCGACCGAGTTCACGGCCAGTGTCAGGGAAGAGCTCAAATTAGACGGTCTCATTCAACGTGCCATATCCTCTCACGTTAGCTTCACATTTCGACTTAAATATGCGGACAACCTTTAACAACCCACTTTTTTCAGACCCGCTCGGGTAACAGTTCGCCGCGCGAGAACGAACCGTCCAGCGAATCGGAATCGTTGCAAAAACGCTCTACGCAAAATCGCGGCCAGTTGGAAAGTGCCCTGGCGCGCCTCAGCAAGGCGGCGAATAGGTCGTCGCCGAGCGTGGACGAGGCGCCGGCGGCCGCGCCGCAGTCGCTGCTGAACGGCGGCTTCAACGCGCCGCAGCCGGGCACCAGCGGCGCCGGCCAGAACAACCTGCTCGGCAACCTGGCTGGTGGGTCTTTTGTTGTGTTTCCGGCCAAGCCACTGTGTTGTATTCACCACGGTTGTTTAAAGTATTGAACTTTTTTTATGTAAACGTAAATCTAAAATATTTAATTTTTACTCACCCCTGGGTACAGAAAAGTAAAATCATTTTTTTACTTTAACCCTCCGTAAATTAAGGGTGAGTAAACGTAAATCCAAAAAAAAATAATCTCCCTCAGGGAAATAGTAAAAGCGGGAACTTTTTCGATTTTGTGCCTAGGAAAAACTGTAAAATAAGTGAAAGTAAAAGTGAGAGTAATCGCTTTCCCTACCCATCGAAACTTCTATCATTTCCACACGTTGATCACACGCAGGCACGCTGGAACTGCTGCAGACGCTGTCGCGCATGCAGCGCAGCGGCGGCATGTCTGCCAACGATCTGATGTCCGCCGCCACCGCGGCCGCCAGTTACGGCTACTCGTCGCCGGCCACGCCCTCGGGCAGGAGCGACACCAGCGGCAACGATAACGGCCCGCCCAGGAAGAGGAAGTACACGCCGCAGAGAGGTCGGCTATTACGTATAAACTGAATCTTGAATTGAAATATTGCAAATGAGTCTGATTTAAAATAATGGTTTTTTTAATTGTTTATTTTATTTAAAATAATTTAAAAAGAAGCAGGTGTTATCAAAATATAGCTTCAAATCATTGAAATGATGTGCTCTCTGTCATCTTCGACAGATGGATTTATTCAGATGGAATATGGTAGATCTCAAATGGAATATGGTAGATATTCAACAGCGACACTTTTACAGACTTGGCCAATCGCCCAATGAAGTACGTGTGCTCGGACTGCGGCGAGGGCTTCCCCGACAAGCAGCGGATGGACTCGCACAGCTTGGTGCACATCGTCAAGGACCACCAGTGCCAGCACTGCACGCGCGCCTACTTCGCCACCGAGACCGCGTTGAATATACACATGGGCAAGCGGCACCCGGACATTGTCAGGCCCACCAGGGTGCGTGTCTGGCTTTGATCACTTTGTTGCTGTGGTTTTAAATTTGAAACATTGCCAATTAGTTAGATCAGATGTGAATGTGTTGTAATGTATGTATATTTTTGGGATGTTTCGACTTTTTTCTCAATCATATCCCGCACAGAATTGACAAATTGTTTAAAAAAAATTAAAATGGTGGAAAGGGTGATTTTTTGAAAGTGCAATTTCAAATTACTTTTCTTAACTATGGAAATGAACTAACACCGTAAAAATTAGGTCCAAAATGACAAAATGTGTCCAATCTTCAGTCAAGTCAAGACTTAGTCAAACTAATCATTTCAAAAACCAAAATTGATCCTCCAACACAGTTTGCATCCAGTGTTACACGCTTGCCGTTACGCAGAAACAGGTGTGCGAAGTGTGCGGGATGAACTTCCGCGAGCGGACGCTGCTGGCCAAGCACATGCAGATGCACAACAAGCGCACCGACTTCAAGTGCCCCGAGTGCACCGACATCTACTTCGACACGCTGCACGCGCTCAACATTCACATGGGCAAGACGCATTACAAGGACCAGGTGCGTTCTTGCAACCCAAGTGCCGTATTTGCTTGAATAATACGCCCCCCCTCTTGAATAATCACCCCCTGTAAAACAGTGAGGAACAAATAACCCCCTTGAATCATTCTCCCCTTAGGCATACGATAAATTTGTTGTGTGTAATTTCAACGAAAATGGCATGTTATGTTGTTAATAAAGCATATTTTGTGAAATGAGTTGATAGAAACATGCTTGAAAATTTTGACGAAATAATAATAGGGAATTATTCGGTAGTATTATTGGTTACATAGGGTTACATGGGTACTCCAGTCGGAGCAGTTGCCCAGTTTCAGCACTTACAATCTATCCACGGCTACTCCGTCGCTCGCCGCAGGTCCACGAGTGCCCGCGCTGCGGCCAGTCGTTCACATCCCGTTTCGCACTGGAAAAACACGCGGACACTGCGCACAAACCGACCGACTTCAAGTGCACCATCTGCATTGAGCGGTACTTTGACTCAGAGCACTCCCTGAACATTCATGTGGGCAAAACGCATGGTTTGTTGATTCTCCTGTAGTTGATAATTTTGTAGGCTACAGAGAGTTTAGGGCATGTGAGGGTGATCCGCCATTGAAATGTCGGCTTACACATTTATATTTTTTTGTAAAAAGCTTTTTTGGCAGTTTTGCTTACGTGCTCCTTTTACACTGTTCTCCCCATAAGTCCAAATAATGAGACCCAGGTAAATATTTAGAGTTTGGAAATAATCTCTGGTGTCTGTAAAAATATTCACTGTGCTATGACGTTCCAGGTTCGGGCACGGACCACTCGTGCGTCCACTGCAAGCAGTCGTTCCCCTCCGCCGCCACGCTCGACAAGCACTCCAAAGCGGCGCACACGCCCACCGACTTCAAGTGCCCCGAGTGCGTCGAGCGGTACTTCGACGCGCGCCACTCGCTCAACATCCACATGGGCAAGGTGCACGCCACGCCCGGCGACACCAAGTGCCCCGTGTGCGGCGAGCTGTACACGTCGCGGCAGCAGCTCAACAAGCACATGATCGTGCACGGCCGCGGCACCGAGTACAAGTGCCCCTACTGCGTGGACACGAGCTTCGAGAACGGCCACTCGCTGAACATTCACATCGGCCGGCGGCACCCCAACGAGCTGTTGAAGACGTTCAATGGGAACGCGCCCGATGGCGAAGAGACCAAGCGAAGTGCCAGAGAAACTAAGGCGAGCAGGCGCAATGGCATGGCTAAGGTTGAGAGTAGCTACTCTATGGTGAGAAATCTTTTCATGTGACTTTTTCATGAGATAGATTCAGATGGGATATGGTAGATTTCATTGTAAGGTGTGCCGATCGTAGTCTTCACATGAATATCGCGTTCGACTACCCACCATGCGCTCTTTTCACAGGTTCGACGCGAGTCGCTGGCCGACGATACCCGAAGCCACGACGCATCCCCTTTTGTAAGTCCAATCGGTGTACTTATCACATTGGCAGGCCATCGCAATTACGTCCCATCGCAAAACATATTTTCCAAAATCTCTTAGGCGGCCGAAAATACCTACACGCCGCCGCCTCTACCCTCGCTGTCGTTCGACACGCCCAAAACGGAGCCCCAGATCGAATCGCCGTTGCACATGCCGCAGCTGGTCGTGCAGACGAGCACGCCACCCGCAGTTCCGGTCTCAAATGCGCCGCCGGTGAAGGGTGATGGACACCCGCAGCGACACTTTGTGCAGCAGCAGCAGCAACATCAACATCATAGTATGCTGCCGCCATTGGTGGGTTGACTATTTAAACGTGGGTCAGATTAGCAATGACATTTGAGTATTTAAGAGATTTTTTGATGGGGTCGTTTGAGTTTTGAAGAAAAAATATCGGGGTCGATCTGCACTACCACAACCAGAAAACACTTTCCGTATTGACGTTTTTCCCCGCGTTCATGCCCATAATGCCGGCCCACACGCTAGTTGACACCTGAAACTTTCAAAGCTGATAAATCTGTTAAAAACACATTTCATTTAACATAATGGGCATTCCGTCAGCTACTTTCGACGGAGATGAAAAATGATCAACTGTGGTAAACTCAAATATGGTTAGAACAGATTCATTAGTTTGGGAAATAAACTGTTGTCAACTGGTGTGCGTGTGGCCAATATTGTGCTACCAAATGCTCTGTCGTCAATTTAAAAAGGAATATATTTAGCCGTTTACTGCCGCCAATCGTGCACCAGAGTATTTCATTTCAAATCTCCACATTTTTCCGCCTCTTCAGGGAGCGCCGCCCATGATGTCGGACATGGTCGATTCCGCGTCGGCGCCCGTGAAGGACTTGGACGGGCCGCTGGCGAAAATCACCCGCCTGGACCAGCTGTTCTGCGGTCCCAACCGAACCCAGGGACAACAGTTGTCCCAGTTTTGACTCTGTTGAATGCGCTTATCAGTTTTGCTGTATCATTTAACCTTTTTCTGTGAGAAGAACGTGACAAGAATGGGCCCATACACAATAGTTGACAGGATGTATCCAGGATTTTTGAGAGGATTTTTGAGAGCTTCAGTCCTTCCCCTGGATACGCCTCTGATAGTTCACATCGCAAATTAGTGTCAACTGAATGTGAACTAAATAGCACAAAAAAATTATCAAAGCATCACACTTAAATCATTTAATCATCAAATTAACACATCACACATCTATGATATAGGAAAGTTGAAATCACATAATTAATCAAAATTTGGTTGAATTTAGTTGACACGAATTTTGATGTCAACTAGTGTGTATGGGCCCAAATCGATTACGATATTCGTATACGATTACGACTCTATTACTCTATCTGCAGGATAAGTTTCCTCCTATACCCTGACTTGTTCTTTTTGCTGTGTTTTCGTGCTCCGTTTTAGTCCCATATTTACTATTTATTGAAGTACCTAATATGCTGTACCTGATACTTTTTATATAATATCTTAATTGTAAATGAGTTGCTTTGTACATAGAGTGCATTATGTGTTAACAAATTCCGAGACCCCGTGGCGGTGCTAAACCTCTATCAATAACTAAGTCGTAGATCACATGCAAATTTTGTTAATCACATTTTATCTAAGACCGTACTGTTGTATTAAAATAATAATGTTTATTTGATTTTCAGGGATTTAAATCATAAGGCCAGTGGCCATTTGTAAACCAATACGATCCCTGGCTCAATCGTCCAGCATTTGAGGATGGGTTTTTCCAAAAAGCCCTTTCTTCCTTGTTACGTTACTCATATTATATAAATAGCCTCTATTGTATTATTTGTTATAAATATGTTTTTCACGTAAGAATCGCATTTAACCATTACACCCGCGTTTTTGTTTATGAAAATGTTGTGACACATGAAAGTCAGGTTCATGCATACCTACAAATTCCATCAATCATTTACAAAGTGTTTACCTGCGCCCGAATATCTAGGTGACGCTGCAGCAGAGTTGTCAAAAGTACTGAACTTTTTAAAGTATACAAAGTATACGTGAGCGTAAATTGTTTGTTTATTTTTTTTACTTTTACTCACGAGTAAACGTGAGTAAACGTACTTTTTCTCCTGGAAAACAAACGTGAGCATTTTTGAGAAATGTTACCCCAATTTTCACTCAAAATCATTAATTTTTATAACTTTTTGCCTATTTTAGCCATTTTTGGCTAGATATGTGCTCATATATTCATTTTTTACTATTTTCCCCTATTTTTAGCATATTCTCGCATTTTTCTCCTTTCTATACCTTCAAAAATCGATATAGAAGACGATCTAAAATACGTTTTCAGTACTCGCGTACTTTCAAAAAGTATACGTAAAAGCGAGTACAGGAACTATTTTCGGAGGAAACGTAAGCGTATTTATTCTGTACTCGAGTAAACGTATTTATCAAGTAAAAGTAAATGCGTTTTAACAACTATGCGCTGCAGTCCCGTTTTAGTAGCGTTCGACTGGTTTTTATATTTTTCACGATGACTTTTTGTGCGATTAAATTGCCTCAATTCAACAATATACCTAGGTAAATAATTTTATGTGTTTGTGTGTTTACTTGTTTCTCGCAATTTTATATATAGCGCGTGTTTTGCAGTTGCCGTAGTTTACGCCCGAGTTTTTTTTTATCCAGTCAAATTTGGTCAGAAAGATATGCAAGCGTTTCATAGCATCGAGTCCATGGTTGCCATTACATTGCGAATTTTTCCGTTTGTCTAATGAGAGTAGGCGTAAATATGAGATTTTGAATTAAATATTTTTTCTAAATACAGTTATTTAAATATATTTCAATTATCAGTACAATGTCGTTATTTTTGTAAAAAAATGAAGTGAAGCCCGTTAACATACTGGCATTTGTAAATGTTTACATCCGTGCCTCCGCGGATCAGATCATTATTTTTATTAAACTGCTGCAACTAATAAAATCTGAAATCAGTCAAACGCCTTGTCAATAACGAAGAACGTTTCGGCACACGTCAAAAAAGCGCGTTTGGAATCCGAAATCTGTACAAATCACAGTGTCTTGTGGCATGGAAGGATGCGGGAAACGACATTTTTAACGTCCCAGTCCATTGTCAACATAAATATAAATACTGCTTTACCGTACAATTCACGGTACTTTCCGCTGATTTCTGCTCACTCTTCCTACTGCTGCAGTTCGTCTCTTATGTCGCCACTGAATTACCGTATTTCTTCTAATAGAAAGGCATACCTCCAATAGAACGGCAGGTTTTGACAAGTTTTACACCCACGAAAAGAATAGAACGGCACCCTCCAATAGAACGGCCGGTAGAAATTACGTTGTGAGAGTGTCGAAATTAGTGATGTAAAAGCGCCATGGCGCTTTTGGCGCCTGGCGCCTTTTTGCTGTGGCGCCATTGGCGCTTAGCGCTGTGCTACGGAAAAGCGCCATGGCGCTTTTGGCGCTTGGTGCTATGATCCGTGGCTCCATGGCGCTTGGCGCTGGCATTTTAAAAAGCGCCAAGGAGTTCAAAAAATTTCACAAGTAAATGTGTTACTGTATGTGTATTCCAGGAATAACAAACCCTACACTTGCTTATTTTGTAAACCATGTCCATGCAATTGCAAGGATTTAAAAAAAAAAATCCCAAATAATGGACCTAATGGTTCCCATCCCAATTCAAATCTTGCTCACAAGCCGATGAGAGACGTTCAAATGCATAAGTGTTGCGTTATGTAGAAAATGAAGTTTTGTTGTTGTTGAATAAAAAGGTAAATACAATGGTAAAATGTCTAAATACATCAAACTGTAGAGGACCCAAAGTAAATAGATGCCCAAAAGCTGTGTGGAAGAATCACATGGTGCACTCCCAAGCACCTCCAGACAGAAAACCCTGTTTCGACCCTTTCGAACAGACAGGGGTTGATTTTGGGGCGGGTGCCAGGGTCTCATCAGTGCTCAGCTCCTTTAGCCTACATAAAGTACTTAACCTACTATAAAACCTAACCGACAGGACCTAACCAATACCTGCATTTGCACTTCATGAGCAGCAAAAAATTTTGGCGCTGGCGCCGTGTTCTAGAAAAGCGCCATGGCGCTTTTGGCGCTTGGCGCCAAAAGTCTGGCGCTTTTTACATCACTAGTCGAAACACAAAGATTTTAACAATTGGTGATGAGAACATAAAGGGTGTTCAGAACTGATTCAGGGGTTGTTTTAACATTTGGTTTTGTTTGAGTTGATGTTCTGATATTCAAATGTCACTCATATCTCACTAAAAATACAAGGTATGTTCAAATGAAAAGTGTGTGAAAGAGTTTGATGAAAAAATAGAACGGCAGCCTCCAATAGAACGGCAGGTAAAAAGTTGATGAAAGACAACGGCGCCGTTCTATTAGAAGAAATACGGTAACAATAAATAGTTGTGTTGCGTCGGACTCACTGCGCTGCATTAATTCACACTCTTAATCATGCATGGGTTGTTAATTGTTTCGAGCAATAGCGTAAAGCGTTCAGCTTTTCAAGCAGTCCGAGGTTGATATTTATTGACATTTTTGCCGGTCAGCTGCTTTTTGTGCTGATTCAATGTGATCGCCTGGTGTCATGGTGATTATTCGCCGCCATTCGGGACTCGAGCATTGGCGGTAATTTGCCATTCGAGCGAATATGGTCGCCTCTTTCCATCAGACGGAACATCCGTCATAGGGTGTCAGTTTTCTGTTTTGGTTTTCCGAAAGCTATTTTTCCGATTTCTGGTCATTATTTTTTTCTCATTCACCGTTTTCCAGCAATTTTTCGGTTTTTCTGTCTTATTTTCCATTTCAACGTCCTGTTTTCTGTTTCTGCAAGCAGGTTTTTCAATTATGCCAATTATTCTGTTTCCAGCAAAATTTCTGCAATTTTTTCCGTTTCCAGCAAAATTTTTGCAATTTCTGTGCAAATTCTGTGCAATTATGTTTTCCGTTTTTTTGCCAGTGCAAATTTTTTCCGTTTTCCGGCGAGTACAAAAAGTTTCCCGTTTCCGTTTTCCGTAGAAATTTTTTTTGACACCCAAATCCGTCAATAAAATATTTCCAAGTATCGCTCGTCGACGAATGGTCGGAAAACTTCGCTGCGCGACGGCGCCAATGAATTGCTTGTTGATGTTTTGTAATTGCGTGGCAACCATTCGGTTATGAATGACTGCGTACCAATTTTCCGCTCCTGTGATCATTTAATATCCAGACGCCAGACGTGACAATTTGCGTTTTGTAGGCTGTACTTATTGTAGTGACTCAGCATTAGGCGCTGGTGTTTTTGGCAGCCTAAATTCATGTGAACATCTTTCCAAGAAAATGTTTTGCCATCCCTGCGAACAAAACTTCAACTTTTAGTCCTCATGTGGAACGTGGTCGCTTGTGAAACCTGGGGCCAGTTCCGCAAATGGCGGCGAATTAACGTTCTATTCTTTGGTTTGTCACTTGCGGAACTGGCACCAGGTGGCAGCCCCAAGCCCTGTAAAGTGTAAAGTAAAGTGTCAAATGTAAAGTAAAGTGTCAATCAAAACAAAAATGAAAAGATTTTATTAATGAACTTTGCATGACAATTGACACTTCACTTTACTTTTGTCATGACAATTGACACTTTACTTTACACTTTACAGGGCTTGGGACTGCCCCCTGATGGGCAGGCAGGCCCACTTTTCCTGTTTCAATTATTCCACTGTTCGCTTGGCAGCGTTCAGTTACTGTCGTCAGCGTTCGCAGGCTTCCATTAAGCGAATGAGTTTTTATTGATGCGTGGAGTGTGCTTACCGTCCTTCATACTCATTTTGACGGATACCTATTTCATTTGAAGGCCTGTCTGTCGCGTCGTGACAATTCTCGAAGTTGATTAGTGACGAGAAACGTGGCAGGTGATAAATAAAGTAAAAATTGAAATACAAAAAAAGTAAGGCGTTGGACTTACAGCCGACGAGTCGTATTTATCGACTGGTAAATATAGGTATTGCTGTAAAAGCGCCATGGCGCTGGCGCCTGGCGCTATCGCCAAAGCAAAAAGCGCCTTGGCGCTTTTGGCGCTTGGCGATATTTTTGCCAGGCGCCAGGAACAAAATGCCTGGCGCTGGCCCTTGGCGCTAGCGCCAAAGCAAAAAGCGCCATGGCGCTTCTGGCGCTTGGAGCTATTTTGCTCTGGAGCCATTGGCGCTTGGCGCTGAGGTTCGGAATAGCGACATGGCGCTTTTGGTGCTTGGCGCCAAAGTCCTGGCTCTTTTTACATCACTAAATATAGGTATAAATACCAAAGGTCACTTTGGACACACCGCATCTGACCTAACCTTCACTTATCATTTACTACGTTTCTTGTCGCACGTCTACTTGCTGGATGGGCGCCTTTTTGGCCGGTGGGCCGTCTAAATAATGGACCCCACGCATACTCTTACTTTACGGCCGAAATTTCGACAACTGATAAATCAGCACTGAACGCATTAGCCTTTACCGGAATAAGAAAATACTGTTGACGGACATGGAGTATTATTTATTCTGGTAAACTAGTAGATGCGTTTAAAACGAATTTATCATTTTTGGAAATTTTGGCCGTAGACTAGTAAATATGTAGAGCCACACATTATTTTTCATAATTTTCCCCTCTCGCTGGGCAGATCGATCCCGACTCACGCTGATGTATACTCCGGTTACTTTACACCTTGCACGCGTGTTTCCCGCTGGAAGTGTGCCAACGATGGTTAACGCGTGCGAGTTTCATAAAAACATGACAAAGTTGACTGTTGTAATAATGTTTTTCATTAACATATTCACATCTATAAATTTTTTCATCTTTTTATGAAAATCGCATGATTAAACAATCATTGGCACGCTTCCAACACAAGACATAAATCAGTGCGAGGGCAGAGTATCATGTACGCCGAGTATACATACACTTTGTCTTTGGGTCTGCTAGTGCGCACTACCTTTTTTCGTGCCACATTATCTAGGGTTGGCCTGCGTTTTTCAACCGTTTTTGAGACAAATTTTTTCACGCCAGTACTTCCGCATTCTTCCACAAACATCGAACGTCATCGCAAACGTAAACTTCGCCTTATCTGTAAAGCAAAACATTTTGTGTAAATAGAAACATTTTCGTACAAACACAAACATCGTTATTCCATTCTTTGACTATTTACATTGTACTGCCAATTTACAATTACAATCGCATTACATACACACGATAATAAATACAGGTAAAATTATAGTTCAGCAAAATATCCATAATGGTTACGGCCCTGTGCCATTACACATCTAAACCCATCATGCATGTAGAACCGGCATGTAGAACCAGCATGCATTCTATCCAACTATCCCTAGCATGCTGAAAATATGCTATAAAACACATTACCTAGTGATTTTAAAGGTGAACATCTTTAAAAAGTATGAAAATTAGTGACTTTGGGTGAAAATTGCGTAAAATTGCTGAAAAGCGCTACAGATAGCTAGATAGCTACGCAATGTGCAGGGGCGGGGTTCAGGGGAAAGTAACCAAAAATGTTTGCCTCTGGCAGAGATAGATAGCTGGGGGGTTTGGGTACCCCCCTTTCTTACCCATGCAGGTATAATGTGTCTGTCAAAGTTTACATGCGTAATGGGTTTACATGCGTAATAGGCCTGACCCAATGGTTACTTCTCTCGCCTAAATCCATTTCTTCAGCCATTTCAAAATAGGTTGTTTCAAACGCTACTCCGGTATGTCCTCGCCTCGCGGGGGCACGTAATTCACATAGCCTTGCTTTGTTCGAAATTCGTGACCCAACGATAATAAATATCGAGAGGAATGGACTGCATTTGATTGATCTTTTGACACCTTTTTCATGTTGGTAGTTCCTTCCTAACAATATCATCAGACGTTTGGCGACCTTTGAAGAAAAACACCGGTCATCCCCAACTTTGACTGAAAAAAACAAGTATAACAAAAAAAAATTGTTGCTTATCTGGTTTGTATGGGTGCCATATTGATTCTGATAAAATTTTATTCTTTGATCTTTTCAAATTTGATGTCCTTGTATCTCCGTTTCATTTCCATTGTGAGTGAAGCTGATTCTCATTCTGACATTTTCAAAGTTTTTTTTCAGGATCGTTTTTCACCTTTCATCAACACTTTTACAAGAGTAAAGTTAAATGATAAATGATGAGCTATGAGACAAGAGTAAAGTTAAATGACAAATGATTAGTTTAGAGATGAGAGTAAAGTCAAGAGTCAAGCAAGTGTATCCAAATCTTATTTTTCGTATCCAGATCTTATGTTTTTTGTATCCAAATCTTATGAGAGAAAATAAGATTTGGATACAAAAATATAAGATCTGGATGCGAAAAATAAGATTGGAATACACTTGCTTGACTCCTAACTTTACTTTATCTCTTAACTAATCATTTGTCATTTAACTTTACTCTTGTCTCTTAGCTCATCATTTATCATACAACTTTACTCTTAACTTGCCATTTGTCATTTTACTAAACTTTTAACTTTTAACTCTTAACTTTTCCACTTGCGGAACTGGCCCCAGGTCTACAATTTTTTATGGATAGCATATGAATCCTTTATCATGTCCAATACTGAGTGTTATCAGCCACAGCTAGAGCGAATTGAAAAATTAATTTTTTTATATTTTATGTCATCATTTTAAGTCAGGGAACTAATTTTACATTTCATGCCAACGATTTCATCCAACCATTGACTTGAAATGTAAGATTAGTTACATGACATAAAATGTGACGTAAAATGAAAAAATTTGGATTTTTCAATTCGCTCTAACTGTAGCTGATAACACTCAGTATTGGACACGATTAAGGTATTGATTCATATATTATTCAAAAAATTGTAGACCTGTAGCATCATTCACACTCATGTAATGAATTTTATGACGTAATTTTATGTCTTCATTTTACATCAAATTCACGCTGAGCTGTAATTTCGATTTGATAGATAGATAACCGGCGATTTTTTTGGGGGGGGGCTCAGGGGGTAGTAGCCAAAACATTTGCATCGGGGATAGATAGATAGCTGGACGGTTTTGGGGGGTTACCCCACCCCACAATTCCCCCCCCCTTGCCACCAACACCCCTTTTCCTACCCCTGTGAGCATGTAATGATTACAAGTGCAACACTCTCGTTTTTCAGCTAGATCCAGAGAATTCGTACGGTTACCGCATCTCCGTATTGCCGCTTTTTAGCGTGCTGCGGTTTCATGCAGCTTGAGGACAGTTTTGCATGTGTGTTGAAAAAATTGTGGTGTTTGCAGCCGGAGTAAACCCAGATAATGCTTTCAAATGCTCTTCCGTTACATTTACTGTTTACAATTGTTGAGGGTAAATATCAGGTATTTAGCATAAAATGTTTAGAAGACAATTTTTTTACCGCATTCGCATGCAATGAAACTGAGTCCTACATTTTTAAAATGGTCAATAGTACTGGATATCTTAATATGTCTATTTATTATAGCTATATTGGCGCGGGCATGCAATTTTGTGTCATTTTTCAAATGTAAGGCATTGAAGAAAGAAACGTTTGATAGGGTGAGGACGGTAAAAAGATGGTTTTACAGTGTACACTACATGAATTACCGTATATCCACGATTATGCCCCCCCCCCTCGAATAACTCGCCCCTGTGCGCTGACTGAGGAAGAAATAACTCCCCCTCGGTAAACTCCCCGTAAATGATGGGTGGGAACGACGTCCATGTATAAATAAAAAACGCTATTCTTTTGCAGCTGATGTTCACTAAATAGCATTGATTTCATTGCAACTACTATTCTGACTTGCAAGTTTATGCAACTAATTTCACCCCATTCAGGCGACATATCGATCATGCATTTTACTGAATATTCTGACGAAAAAAAAACTCCTTCCCTCGAAAAACTCCCCAGTTAGAAAAGTCTGATGAAAAAATAACTCTCATGGGGACTTATAAGAGGATGCTTAAAAGCGGTATATGCTATTTAGGTATATATATAAATGAATTAGGTATATACATGGTAGATAGGTACCGTATATCCTCGATTAAGTCTCCAGGGGAGTTATTTTTCCGTCAGAGTTTTTGAGGGGGGGAGCGGGTATTCAAGGGGGGGGGGGTATTTTTTACTCAGAAAACTTGACTTAATTCATTTTATGAATGCATTCTGTTAACTCATGTAATCCAGGTATTTAACAGTTCAACAACAACAAAACAGTGTGTATACACTGCATACACACTATGTAAATATCTGCTGTCGCTGCTATACGTTAACATTATTTTGTATTTTCATCTATCATTTTTGTAAATTTTGTAGGATATTTTTCACCCAAAATGGGGAGTTATTCAAAAGGGGGAGTTATTCGAGGGGGAGGACTTATTCGAGGGGGTTTTATTCGAGGATATACGGTATATCTGAGTCAGTTAGCAACGAAATCTTATGTGCACATAATGTCCTTGCGGAAATATGTATGATGATGTTTCAAGATTTTTTTGCAACTCTTCACGTTATCTCCGCGCTCAAACGAAAAAAGTTTTTTTTTTCTGTTGGTGCCTCTACATGGTGCGTAGCGTTTCTTCTAGTCATTTCGCCGGTAAGTTATCGTCCAGTCAAACGGAAATGAGAATACCCAGGTCTATTCGGACGCAGATATTGCGTGTTTAATAATAGCGCTTAACACGGATGCTTTTATCCACGTCCGTTGCCATGAACATTCATTATCTGAAATTACTTACATTAAATAAACAGGAACACTGGGTAACAGCGGATGGCCCCTTTGGTCATATTTATTGTTCAGGCAGCGTTTCGTTCGCATTCATTATACTCCGTACTGTCTGACTTGGTTCATTGCGGCCACGCACACCAGTATTTTTTTTTATAAAATACACCATCATAAATGTGTTTGTACATTTGAGTTTACCAGAATCCATTTTTTGATCCCATCAACAGTGAGTTTACAGATTCCTCGTTGTGGTAAACTCAAATGTCTGCAAAACAGATTTATGAGTTTCCTGAATTGCGGTGGTGTACTAGTGAGCGCAGCGCCATTGCGGTGCGGCAATTTATTGCCTCAGTGATGCCATACTTGTTCAGATTTATCTGCATCTTATGATATCGTGCTATGAACCAACTGCGCCTGCTACAAGCCAAGTCGTATGTACTATCTAATTACTCCATTTCAACTCTCCATATTCATGCAAGTCCGAGGCGCCGTACGCAATCACGCATTGCCGCCCCACTGCAGCTTGCAAAGCGCTACTTTCCATGGCTCATGGTGCCGCCGCTGCCAACCTACCGCGAAATATTGCACTACGTGTTCTCGCAGCGACATGTTCTCACTTGTTGACAACGTGAATGTGAGGCGTTCAGATCTAAAAGTCGATTTCGAAAATTGCGAAAATTGATTCAAGTACGGAAATTGCATCTAAAAGAATCGGTGCTGTACATTTTTCACTAGGTATGGTCCTAATTTTTTCGACGTTACTGCCGCTTCACACTTTGACACTTTTGGAACAATTAAGATTTTCGAACAAATTCCCTCAAAAAGTTCGTTAATTTAAGATAAGTTCGTTCTTTTTGTTGAAGAAATACAACAGTAAGAAATGTGTCAAGTCCATGTGGGTTGACGACTTTTAAAAGTCGATAAGTGCATTACCTAATTGTCCAAAATCCAAATCTATCTGTGCGATGAACAAAAATTTTGTTCACGGGCAAGATGTCGATAAGTCCACTTATTTAGGACTGCATTTTGTGGAATTGTCACTGCTCCCATGTATGTTGAGAGCAGAGACAGAAAATTTTACACTTGAATATCAACGTTGAATATGAACATTGGAGCATTACGATAGACAGCGAGCAAGATCATCGGACATGCAGAGCTGGCAGAGCATTGAAAAAGAGATTTAAAATGCAATTTTCTCGAAATTAAATTTTTGGAGTTATCGACGTCTACTGAGAAATTTTACATTTACAGATAAACATCTACTGAGAAATTGAAAATGAGATCCGTCGGCCAATCGGGTTAATGAAAGTTCGTTTTGTGCCAGGCTCCGGTTGGACATCATTGAACCGTTGAAACGCGATATGTGCGCAATGGGCGTTTTCAGTCAGAGTTGTTAAAAGTACCGAACTTTTTTTCAAAGTATGCGTATGCATAAAGTATGTTGTTTTTACTCACCCCTCCCCCTGAGTAAAGAATGCGTATAGTAAAAGTTATTTCCTTTTGCTCGCGAGTAAATGAGAGTAAAATACTTTTTTATTGAAAATGTAAATGCAAGTATTTTCCAGGAAAGCATAAAAGCAAAAAGTAAGCGTACCGGCGAGCACAGATACTTTTTAAAAGTAGGAATGCGTATGCATATTTACTCGATACTCGAGTATGCGTACTTTTTGAGTAAAAGTAAATACGCATTAACAACTGTGTTTTCAGTGCGCTGCATTTCATGCGAGGCAATAGTTGGTTGCTGGCCGCCGGCACTTTGCTGCGAGCCGCGGCATGACTAAAGTATTTAGGATGACATACCTATGTATCGATGCTACGAGGTTTTCAGTGCTTGCGTTTTTTTTAAACGTTGTTTTTAAAAAACCTTTGAAAAAAACTCCGGCTATCCCTGATGCTGTACAATCGCTCAAACATGATTGATACAAACGCTTGCTAGATTTGTTTTGTGAATATACTGGGCAGACACGATACTCTACAAACAGATAGGAGTTATGTCTTCGGCTGGCAGACGGCCAGCCGAGAACTTATGGAAGGAGCGATGAAGACGACGTGATGGCGAGAGATGATGATCGGGACGAAAGTGATGACGTCATGATGGAGTGTTTCCTCCGGAAAAATGTACGGCGAAATGTCATCCGAGTATAGCATATTTATCATTCTGCATTGAAATCATTTTTTATCATCCTCTCATCAACCCTGAAAAATCCCCCGTCGCGTTGCGTTAAGCCGGAGTTACAGCATAATGATAAATAGAAAGTGATACGACAAATAAAACGTCACCGATAAATCCATTATTTTCATGTTTACAAGTTTTTTATTGAAAATGAATGTTCAATACTCGAATGAGAATGAATAAATTTCCATATGGGAGATGTTAAATTAGAATTTGAATGAAAAACGTTAAGTGAAAAATCGTCCGCCGACAAATCAATTTCACGGTGATGCCCTAAAATCAATTTGTCGACGGTCATTGCATGAAATAGCCATCGACAAATTGATTCTTGGGCATCACCGTGAAATTGATTTGTCGGCGGACCATTTTTCATCGAACGTTTTTCATTCAATGTCGAATTTAACATCTCCCATATGAAAATGTATTCATTCAAATTGGAGTATTGAACATTTATTTTCAATAAAAAACTTGAAAACATGTAAATAATGGATTTATCGGTGACATTTTATTTGCGTACCACCTTCTATTTATCGTTATGCTGTAACTCCGGGTTTAAGATAAAATAACTCCTCTTCCACGCTTTTGATAATTCTGCGTACCTAGTTACAAAATGACATCACCTCCCTGATCCAATTTCATCTAATCGTATGTTATGTGTACGCGTATGTTTCGTAAAGTTGCAACCTTTCTAGCGTTCTCGCTGCGACATGGGAGCCATGCAGTTTAGAACGAGGGCGGCAAAAAATGCATGTGGTTAAAGAGAGCGCGTGGAACGGACGCACTTGGCGAGCGCGTTGAATAGATGCCCGCGTAGCCAGCGGGGATACATTGCGTCCGGCGCAGTGCACTGCAGTCCGGGTGCCAGTCCCGGACCCTGTAAAATGTCAAATGTCATGCATAGTGTCAAAGGTTTGTAAAATGGCAAACGTACGGTAGCAATTTACAGAGAATTTTACCAGACTTTTGACACTTTGCATGACATTTGACATTTTACACAGTCTGGGACTGCTCTCAGTGCAGTGCAGTGCGCTGCATGCTTTACTCGTGTTTTGTTTTGTGCCCTGTAGAAATTGTTTCTCGCCGTCACGTAACCGCGGCCGGATGTCGAGCCGCAAGCTAAATAGTGTTGGTACATTTCATAATGAAATTTTTGCTCAAGTAAAGTTGCATCCATTATGTAAATGTGCATTATCATGTCAAATATTGCATTTTAATGTGAGAGCGAGGGCGGTTTATGCGTGTTTAATGCCTTAAATGTTTCTTGTGTCGTGATAAAAATGTCTCGTCGTTGTTGCCAATTTTACCGGCCACTGCTCCTGTTTTCCACCATTTTTAAAAGGTTTCAAATATTTATATGCAAACATTGCGACACTAAATCTAGGTAACATTTATTATCGAATAGCGGGAAAACGTCTTATTATTAAAGCCTTTGATCGAAACGTATGTTTGTTTATCCATTGTTCCTCTCTTAAAAAACGACAAGGCAAAAATCGCATTGAGGTTGTGTATTTGAACTAGGTAATCTTGATGTGTATGTAGAATTTCAAACTGCCATACAAAATGTATCCTTCCGCATAGAAACCTGTCAACAACAGAGTCGTTTGTAATTCTCGGTATGCATTTAAATATATGTAAAATTGCCTTTTAAATCAATCTCCCCTGCCCTTTCTCATCAGTGGCATTATTTTTGCATAAGTATATAAATATATGTAAATATGTATTTATGCTTTTTAAATCAATCTCCCCTGCCCTTACTCAGTAGCATTATTTTTGTATAGATATATAAATTGAATATATTTAATTCTACCTAACACACTTTCATTTTCATCCCCAATACAGCCCTAAATAAAAAACCCTCACACAGGTTTTCACCTACCTAATAATCCACCCCCCCCAATCTACCTACCCAGCCCCTCAAACCAGTGGCTTAGTGCCGCGCGGCAGGTGGCTGTGCAGCGCCGCTGACATGCCGCACGCGTCGGCGCTGGGCGCCTGGCTGTGGGCCGAATCGTTCTGGCTGCCGCCCGGCCACAACTGGTCCTATGCGCTCGCCGCCGGCAAAGACCCCCAGCACTATCCCGCCTTCAATGACATTTATAGGCCTATTAAGTATGCGCTCGTCATGCTGGCGTTTAGGGTCGTTTTTGAGTGGTGAGTTTCGTTTTTTTTCTTCTTTTGTGGCATGCAGGGTGGGTGGGTGAATTCAACGAAATAAAAATATAGGTAATTTGAAAATGCAATGATAAAATACAACGTGAAACGCTAGTACGGTTTAACTCGATATTCTATCAAACTGCCCCGACGGCGTGACGCCATTCTATCATTAGAGTAAATACAAAATACAAAAAATGCAACTGGTTTATACCGCAAATCCTCGAATAAGACCCCAGGGAACTTATTTTATCGCCAGAGTTTTTAAAGAGAAAGTTTTTTTGAATGGGGAGTTCTTCGAGGGGGAGTTACTTTTTTCTCACCCAGCCAACATGGGGAGTTATTCAAGGGGGGTAAGGGGTGTTATTCAAGGAAGTGTTATTCAAGATGGGTGTTATTCAAGGGGGGTGATTCGAGGGGGGTGTTATTCAAGGGGGTGATTCGAGGCGGATGTTATTCAAGGGGGTCTTTTTCGAGAATTTAGGTTAACCCTCTGAATGTGAGTAAACTCAACTCGGCACACCCGCAACAGGACATTGGCGCGCCCGTTCGGCCGTTGGCTGGGCATCGCCGACTGCGACAGCAGCGTGTGGCGTCTGTGCAAGCAGGTGGCCAGTGCCGCCACGGCAGAGCGACCCGCCGCCGCCGTCGGCCCGCCCTCTCGACGAGTGCTCTACCAGTCGACACTGGACAAGTTCGCAGAGTCCTCGTGAGTTTGAAGTGTGCACACTTCGATAGATTATGCTAGCGTATAGGGGGCCTTACGTTCGAATTGAATTTGGCGCTTGCTGTGTATACCAATTTGCTTGCTGCCTCGATTACAATAGTGCGATGGGCGCATCGAAAGTCATCACTGAGATTTTGACTTTTAAAGGTCGTCAAGTACAAAACATGCGACTCCGTCCCTCTAATTGGGTTAAAACTTTAAAGGTTCAATTACCTACTCAATTGGCCTTTTGGCCGAGTTTAAAAGTGGAACAAACCTTTTTTATAAACTGACAAATTTATTAATATTACATATCGTAATAACTCGAAATACCCCCAGGGGTTTTATTATTATTTGAAAATATTAACTTGGTGAACATATTTACATCTCAAACCGTTCCTCGCGCAGGTGGCGGTTTCTCTTCTACGTGTCTATTTTTTTCTATGGTCTCTGGGCTCTGTGGGATGTCAGTGGACCCTTTTCCTGGTTTGAATTTCACCTTGTAAAGTGACCAAATTGTGCCTTCATTCACAGAAGCCGTGGCTGAATGACGTGACCGAGTGCTGGCGGGGCTACATATTGGAGCACACGCTGGCGCCCGAGATTTGGCTCTATTACATGCTCGAAGCGAGCTTCTATTGGTCTCTCATGTTCTCTTCGGTAATCGATGCGCGCAGAAAGGTTTGTTGGAAAACAATGTTATTATTGGACATTTGTATCTTGTTGCCTCAGTTTAGTGATGAAATGGCGCCATGGCACTGATGCAATTTGAGGGCGCCAAAGGGTACCGTAGTAACGGATGAAAGTCACGGATAATTGCGGATGCGAAATGAAAGCTACCGGTACCCCATAAGCATGTAGGTAAAAAGATGTATTACATGAATCCATTTAGTCACAGTGACATTGTCTGCTATCAAGTGCCATATTGTATAGAATATTGCCAAGCAAAACCAACATCTACCCCATGGCAGGACTTCACCATGCACATCGTGCACCACGGGGCCACGTTGGCGCTCATGTGCGCTTCGTGGGCGAGCAATTTCGTCCGCGTCGGCTCGCTCGTCCTCCTGCTGCACGACGCCGCCGACATGTTCGTTGAGGTTAGGCGCCAGCGTTGATAGATTTCGATGTGTTTTCATTTGACATTCCGGGGGCAGTCCCAAGCCCTGTAAAGTGTAAAGTAAAGTGTCAAATGCAAAGCAAAGTGTCAATCCAAACAAAAAAGAAAAGATTTTATTACTGAACTTTGACTTTACATTTGACAGTTTACTTTGCATTTGACTTTACATTTGACACCTCACTTTACACTTTACAGGGCTTGGGACTGCCACCTGTTGTGCATTGAGCGATTTTGACGCAATTCAAACATCTTTGTTGGATATGGGATTTGGGGAAGCGTTCTAGCCATTTTTTTGATTTTCGAAATAATCTCCCGGTGCCGAGATAATGGGTGTTCCATATGTCCCCCATGCAAAAATATCATCGCATAAAATGTGCAACATTGATAAAATACACCCACGCAGGTGGGAAAGATGGCCAACTACTCTGGCCACCCGAAAGTGTGCAACGGCATTTTCGCTGTGTTCGTGGTCGTGTGGTTCGTCACCAGATGCGGCATCTTCCCCGCAACGTCAGCTAGTTGACCCTGTGCAATTACGACCGATTTTACGTGCTAATTTCATACATATAATCTAAATACATATCGCAGGATCATTTATTCGTGTCTGGTGACGGCGCCTCAGATGATAACCTTCTTCAACGCGTACTACGCGTTCGCGGCGTTGCTGTGCACCTTGCAGCTGCTGCACTTCGCCTGGTCCTACATGATACTCAAGATTCTCATCAGGGCCTTCCAGAGTGGACAGGTGAGCTTTTTTTTCACAAAGCACGTTTCGATTGAAAAAAGTTAAAAAAATGCGAAAGTGAAATTCCGTTTGTGCGGCTATTCAAACTGGCACAACGACACGTGGAAATTGATTCATGCGAAGTTTTTATTTTAAAGAATGTCAAATATTTTTCTAAATACCTGAACTTAGATGTAAATAGAAATACCGTATTTGCTTTAATAATCCCCCTGGGGGATAATTATCTAGTCAGACATTTTCGAGGGGGAACTATTCGAGGGGGGGGGGATTATTCAAGGGGGGAATTATTATTTCGTCAAAATTTTCAAGCATGTTTCCATCAACTCATTTCACGAAATATGCCTTAAAAACACAATAACTTGCCATTTTTGTTAAAATTAGGTATAACAAATTGATCAAATCTTTAAAGGGGGAGATTTTTCGAGGGGGGGATTATTTTTTCCTCACTCGTCTTACAGGAGGGGATTATTCGAGGGGGGAATTATTCAAGGGGGGAACTATTCAAGCAAATACGGTAGGTTAGACTTCATATGCTTTGTGCCTGTAGTCATGTATACTTGCTAGTCATGTAGACCTGACAGTCATAAATTTTATGGGGGATTAGCACAGCACGTGGGTAAGCTAGCAGCAGCAGGTTTACATGATAAGTAGAGTAAACAGTAAATACAGAGCGCGGGCTGCAGTGCACTCACATTGTTTTTGTCACTCTTTTGATGATACCAATCAAAGAAAATTGGGAAAACTCATAAATCAGTGGTTACACATTTGAGTTTTTCAATTTTCTTTGAGCGGTATTCATCACAATAGTGACAAAAACAATGCGTGTGCCGCACTGCGCCCCGCGCCATGTACTCATCACGTAAACCCACTGCCACTAACCCGTGCTGTGCTAATCCACCCTAAAATACATGACTGGCGGGCTACATGACTAACGGGTTTACATGACTAGCAGGCCTACATCGTATGCTTATCCGAAATGTGGAAACAGCCAGTTTTCTCCCTTCCAGTCGGACGACATCAGAAGCGACGAGGAGCCAGAAGAGGATGAATCGACAACAAAACAGAAACTTCGGTGATTATGAACCTCGTCACTTACTTTCACTCACTACATATCGATTCAGTGTTCAGTTAAAATTCGTTTGCTTGCATTCCATATTGGGAGTATCTACTATGTCCATCTGTTTTATCACGCGTACGCAGTGATTGGGCTCGTTACAAAGTGTGATAAATACATTTTTCTTTGTATTCTTTTGCGAGGATTGTGATGAGATGCGATGCACAGTTGCGAAAACGCACCTAGGTATTTACTTATTTGCGTATAACAGAGTACCGAGTAAATACGTTTACGTTTTCTCTAAAAAGTACCTGTATTCCTATTGGTTTTTAAAATATTTTGGTACAGAAAACGTATTTTTTGACTGCTGATTCACTATAAAATTGGATCGTGAACTTTAGTAAAAAGTGTTTATTGAATATTTGATGGACATTGAAGTGTATGTACCTTGGAAAGGTGCTCAGAAACGTTCCTTTTATATTTTAAGCATACAAAATCCCAACAATTTTGAGTGGAAAAATAGAAAAGTACCGGATTCACAGTTTCAATGTCACACAAAACGTTCTGACGTCATTGCAGCTCAAGTAAACGATTATTAACGGAAACGCTAGCTACTAGTAGATATTATAGGCGAGAAATATTTATTCTGGAGCATTTACGTCATTCTTGCTAAAGTCATAGCTAATGCTTACATTTACACAAGTGCCCATACCGGAAATAATTAAGTTAAATATAATAGTAGTTAACGGATAGTCATTTTACTCCCTCTGTGAGGGAAGTGCGAAGATCAGAACAATGGCAGTTTTAGACGCATGGATAAAAAACACTGGTGTTCAAATGTGAGTAGTGTTCCTCAAATTATCAACTCAGTATCCAGCGGGGGTGTGATGTCAATAATTCTTGATTTTCTTATACATACTATTCCGGACTAGTTTATAAGATCAGGGGCCAGTTCCGCAAAATGAGAAGTGAGAAGTGAAATGGCAAGTGAATTGGCAAAAGCGAAGTAAAAAAGAAAAGAAATGTAACTTCTCTTCGCTTTCGACATTTCAGATGCCAATTCACTTGCCATTTCACTTCGGCTTTGCGCTTTTACTTCGCCTTTGCCATTTCTTTTCCCACTTCTCATTTTGCGGAACTGGCACCAGGACACCCCCTCCCCCCTTTACCTACCTAAGTGGAGTATGCATATTTTTACTTTACATACCGTGTTTCCTCTAAATACCCCCACGGGGTTTATCGCAAATTGGAGTGCAAATTTAGAGGGGGGGGGGGTGTTTCGAGGAAATACGGTAGATATAATCCACGGCTACAAAATCTGAGTGCATGCTTTGCACGAATGCAACCATAGCTTTATGAATCATGTCATGTGAAAAATAGTTGTGTTAAAAATAGTGATATCGAAAGAAATGTATTATGCTACGATTACAGCTCGGGCGTAAAATTCGAGCGTAAAATTCCATCGCAAAATTGATTACATAAAAGTGGATGATGATACAGGTCTGCAATTTTTCATGGAGAATATGTTTATCAATACCTTCATTGTGTCCGAGAGTCATCATCCACAGTCACTGCAATTTGATTGTGGAAATACAAAAAAATTTCTATTTTACGCTGGAATTTTACGCCAGCTGAAGAAAAGTCAATTCTACGCCAGGTGATTGCATGCAATGACATAGCGTAGAATTGATTTTTCTTCAGCTGGCGTAAAATTCCAGCGTAAAATAGAAATTTTTGAATTTCCACAATCAAATTGCAGTGACTGTGGATGATGACTCTCGGACACAATGAAGGTATTGATAAACATATTCTCCATGAAAAATTGCAGACCTGTATCATCCACTTTTATGTAATCAATTTTGCGATGGAATTTTACGCTGGAATTTTACGCCCGAGCTGTAATCGCTCCATAACGAGGAAAAAATGTATCCAAATTGTGGTGCATCGTTCAGACGAAAGGTCTGTAGATTTCAATGCAAAGCGTGCACTCATTTTTATATTTACGTAAAAAGCATCACCACGATTGAAGCTGTGCAGCATAGGAATCGAAACCACGTCGTATCGCCTGAAGTGTGTGAAGTCGCATTGGAGGGATTTATAGATATTGTCAACGTCTGAAATCACAGGTACAGTTTTTGCGCATTATGATATCTCATTGAAAAATATTTACTGCGACATCTGATACCGAACACGGTTATGATTACAGATTACAGATTACGGGTCGCATGTTCTAGCACCGAAATGCACCGCACCGGTGCTGGTGCCCAGCACCGGGGGACTGGTGCCCCGGTACCTTTACATCACTAATTGCAGTGCACTCCGGCGAGTGATAAATGTGTGACTGATTTTTCATGCTTTAGCGAGCGGAATTCTGAGACGAGGTGAAATCTGAAAACGTTTGCTTACCTGTTCATACAGCAGTCATAAATATTGCACTATGTGCCACTGGCAATTCAACAATATTTAACAAGAAAGTGTAATTTTTAATAATAAAGACTAGTCCCAGCAAACATTTCTCCTGGTGCTTCAATAAATTGTAAATATAAATAACTTATTCAGTATTGAAATTCCGTTACTGTACATAATGTGGACAATTTAGATTTAGTGCACTTTGTGCCATTGATAGCAAATTACTGTTAAATGTGACAAATACAACCTCCATCCATCATTCTGAGCCGAATTCCGCAAGTGGACAAGTGACAAGAAAGGTAGAAAATAGTAAGTATAGGTATAATTCGTGTAAAATAAAAAAAGTTATTTTAATCAGAATCGAAGCTTCGCGAACCATGTAAATGACAATGTGCAAAAGGGAAGAAATGCAAAAATCGTCTGGAATAAGCACACGGTGCATTCCGAAGCACATGTAGACAATGGTGCACCCTGTTTCGACATTTAGAACAGACACGGATTTTTTTAGGGTGCGAGGGTCCCACCAGTGCTAAACACCAGTGCATAGTTGTTAAAACGTATTTACGTTTTCTCGATAGATATGTATACTCGTGTATTGCGTAAAAACGTTTACGTTTCCTCCCGAAAAATACCAGTACTCACATACTCGCGTACTAGACAAACATAGGACATTTTCCTTAAGAAATACTTATCAGGAGCAAAAACACACATTTTTGGTGTATTTCAGAGTAAAAATTTAAAAACACCAAACTTTGTTTTTTTTTGCCAGAAAAATACTCACTTTTACGTTTTCTGTGAGGAAAAATACAAATTTTTCGTTTTCCCTGGAAAAAAATAATCATTTTTACGTTTTTACTGGAAAAAAGTATTTTACTCACCTTTTACACTGTGTAAAAGCAAAAATAAAATACTTTACGTTTTCTGTACTCATGTGTGAGTATAAAAAACATACTTTCTGTAAACGTTTACTTTAAAAAATTCCAGTACTTTTAACAACTCTGCACCAGTGTAAGACAAGTGACAAATTTTTTCAATTGAAAGTTTACTCGTCACATGAATTATCAGTTGTGTTTTTACTTGACCACCGACCACTTTTCTTGTAACTTCTCAACTCATGGAATTGGCACCAGCTGCGATTATTCACCTTATACCGTTCAGGTTTTTACCTCATCATTCCAGTTGTTGCCACCTGAAAAATACTGATATTGTTATCTTTGAAATTTTGTTCACGACTACATGATATAACATGTAAATAAAAAAACCGTTCTAGAGTTTGATCCAAAGCACGCTGGGGTGTGGAACGGAACACTGGGCACTGGGGAAGAAAAACCGGTAAAAACTATTAACGTCTCACTGGAGTAGCGCGGCGTCTTTTTAACGCGACGAAAGACGAAAAAAGCTGTTGTCCTTGCAGTCGCACATTGTCAAAAAAACAGCGACTGCGGCACACAGGGGCGTCCGGCGCGGCGGTGCCAGGCACGGCCACCAGGGTCGCAGGTGTTTTTTTCATCTGCAGCGCGCGGCTGCAGCGGCAGACGTCTGGTCTGAGCCCGGCGCTGTCTGCAGACGCAGACTCAGACTACCTACATACAGTGCTTGGGGGATGGCACGTAAACATGGTGCAAGTGACATGGATGGCGCTGGCGGGCGTGGGGAGGCATCCGAGCTATGTACCGTGTTTCCTCGAAATACCCCCCCCCCCTCAAAATGGTCACTATGAATTTATAACCCCCCTCGAAATACCCCCTAAATTGAGTGTAAATGACAAAAGCTGCGGGCAAACAAAAACACGTTAAAAACAATGACTGTGTTATGTTAGAAAGGGTTTATACCATCTACTTACTTATATAAGTCTACAGACTCTTATACATGGTGATTATTGTTGAATTTCGAGGAAATACGGTATCTACGCCCCGTTTATGTTTATAGTCAGGTTTGAGTTGTCATTTCCGCACTGGTCGTTACTTGTCTGGACCATGTCTGGGTAATGACGAGCAGATATATCATGTTCATGATAGAAATCACTAGCTGCACTGAAAATGTACTCGGATGAAATTCATGCATTCGTGGACAAATGTTGGGGCGAGGTGAAATACCTAAGTGTGTTGGTAAACATTTGAATTACCAGAAAAATGCACTTTGACAATAACCTAGCATGTAATGATGTAATGGCTCCATGGCGCTGGCGCCATTTGAGGGCGCCGCGCCATGGCGCCATTGGCGCTTGGCACCTTTCTATCACTACTAGCATCCAGCATGTCACCTCCATTTGAAATCAGACACAAAATTTGAATAGAGTGAATGGACCAAACTAAAATGTGCTTCGAATGTTTTTGGACGGGGGGTCCAGTAGGGGAGTTTCAATGCTGCCTACTCCACTAACAGCCATCTAGCGAACGAATAATGTCTACAAAACGAAGAATGCTGCCAAACATGGACGTGTCGACGCTTTCGAAATATTATTTATAATACTCACTCGTATCTGAAACAGACATAAGTCCTAAAAATGTTATGCGATCTGAAATTTCAGATATCTTTTTAACATTGTTACCTTTTATTTTGCTCTCGCATCGCATGCAGTCATCAGAACATGAGCACAACGCAGCTTTATTCACGTCAAACTACATTGAGTGTAAAAAATTAGCGCATTGTACAGCCAATATCACCCGTATCTCGTACGAGTGTACCACCAAGTTTTATTTCAAAAAGCGAAACTCACTGCCTATTGCAAGGACGTATCCAGGGGGGGGGGGCGGGGGGGGCTGCAGCCCCCCCCCCGTTCCCGGGTGAGACCGGAAAAATCCGAGGAAAATGCAGTTTTCGGTGGCAATTTCCAAGGTGTTATGTAAAAATTTTGCGCGCAAGCGCGCATTTATCCACCGTACACGGTATTTATCAAAAATCGGTGCCTGTAAGCTCAAATCGATGTAAAATACACCGAATTCGTGCGTTTCTCTCTATCTGTATGTATTTTTACATACATATCAGCTATTTTTGTCGCCAGCGCCAACGCCAATGGCGCCATGGCGTGGCGCCCACGAATGGCGCCAGCGCCATGGCACCATTTCGTCACTATTAGGAGAAAATTTTTAGGGGGGGGGGGGCTGAGCCCCCCCCGTTCGCCAGCCTCCGTAAACAAGCAGCCCCCCCGCTCAAAAATCCTGGATACGTCCCTGGCCTATTGTATATCCGAAAATGGCGTGTACGAGGTTGGGTTTGTGCTGTCTATTCGACAACGTGCCGCAAATAAAGTTTCGAGCGACAACTGTGAAGCACCTTACCAAAATATTCAATGAAGGTGGCCGTGGTGAGTTTGGCTCGCTTTAGCAGGAATTTCCTGTGTTTGGAATAGTGCCAACTGTGTCGGCAATTCCAGATGCCTTGTTACGGTACGTCAGCGAGATAGTATTGCATAATGCGGCTTCATTGACGAGAGCGGTGGCCTACTGCGGCGCGCACGACATCGGCTGTTTCAGGATAAATTCACAGCTGTGGCCGTGTTACACTCACAAGGTGGTAAGTACTTTGTTGGTACAATTGGTTGGTTACTTTGTATTGTATTAAAATAAAAATGGGCCGAAATATTGTATTAAAATAAAATAAAAATGTTGTAAATGCAACTGAACATGATTTTGAGATGCGTTTGGCGCCAAAATATCCCCCAAAATACATCAAACCTAAAAGAGACAAATTGCGTTTTCGAAAATCACGAAAAAATGAAGAGTACAATATTTACAAGTCTTTTTTAAACAAATCCAACAGAATTTTTATCATTTGTAAAACATACATTCATCCAGCCTCACATTAAGGTGGGTTACACGCTGGAAGACCTTCCCGACTACGCTTTGGTGCGCGATCGCATGCAGCGGGCGGGGCGGCTGGCGGTGCTGCTCGACGTGCGCCTCAGCATGCACCCCGACCAGTTCGTCGTGCTCAACAGTCAGAAGCCGCCCGTCGTCGAAGCTTCCATCGCTGAGCTGGAGTACCAAAACAGGGTGGGTGCTTGTTTTTTCGACTGCAAGTTGCTGCACGGCTGCGCAAAGATTCCATACTGGCCGCCGCATGCGAATTGGAATTAACGCCACAGGTTCAAACGGAATTTGGTGGTCCCAAATACCGACACTTTTTGGGATATTGCGGTCCTAATCCTGATGCCCCGATCCCGAAAACAAAAAAACCAATGGTAATTCCGAAAATTTAAAAATCACGATCCCGGAAAAATTTGGCCAAATTTGCCAAATGACTTTTTTGCACTGAGATAGCATATGTGCACGGAAACCGTCAGTGTTCGTTTTTGCCACTACTCTGGCAAGTGGGTTTTTAAACTTTTTTTTACGAAAAGTTGAGGAAGAACCCTCAATACCAGAACAGTCCCAAAATCCCGATCCCGAGAGTTGAACTCTAGAACCAACCAAAACAAAATCTGACTGCAGATCTGCGAGCTGGTCGGCGCTGATGTACTCAATATTCATGGCGGCGGCGGTTTTGGTGACAAGCCCGTGTCTCTCGCTCGTCTGATTGAGGTGATCAACTCCAGGCTCAGTCCCGCCTGCAAAGTAAGAGGGGTGCCGCCTTTTCATGTTTCAATTCTTTTTTGGCTCGGGGAGATTCAATATTGTGTAGCTTGTTGTAGGGGCGATTTGCACGTCACATTTTACTACTGAGTGGACCTACTGAAAAAATCGTGTATCAGAAGCGAAAACTTATATAAATAGTTTCGAACTTTTCTCCGCCCCAACTATGCTGGGACTTATATTTACTTCCGAAAACAAGATTTTCTCTCTATACACATCTCACGAGAACCAAATATAATAAATATGTTTTCATTGTCTAATTTAGCGTTTATTTAATCCGATGTTTATAGTCCAGGCTGACGTTGGAGAATGACGACAAGACCTACACGCCTGAGGACCTTTTGCCCGTGTGCAACGATACTGGAGTGCCCTTACTGTATGATGTGCATCACCACAGGTAGAGTGGCAGAATTTGCCGCTATATAGACAGTCAAAATGGTGAAAATAGGCAATAAGGCAATGTACTAGTCATTTTGACGGTGAAAATGGGTACACAGGAAAATTGGGGCAAAATTTCTCAGATAGATCGCCCAGATAGGGTACACACACACACTAGCACATTGCAACTGAATATCAACTAAATACACAAAAAAATTAAGCACCCTGCGTCACACTTTTTTTCGGGATGGCTGAAAAAGGTTTTTTTCAGCGACAGTTTTTTTTAAACCCGTTTTTAAAAAAAGAGGGTCAAAAGCTCCCAGATATAGTCATGAGTCGATGTATACAGGTAAGACAGACAGGTGAGAGTACTTTGTGAAGTTATATATGTATAGCCATAGAATGACTGTAGAGTCATGGGATTAGGGTTGGCCGATGTTTTTTTTAAAACGCTTTTCATTAAAAAAACGTTTAAAAACAAAACAAAACATGACGTCCGAAATGTTTTTTTTATTAAAAACATCGACCGAAATTTTTAGTACTAAGCACTAGGTATTTTGCAAAATTTTTGCGCGCAAGCGCGCAATTTCACACACAAATTGACATTGGTGGTTGTTTTCTTTGGTTTTGTGGCATTTTTAGTATCAAAGTATCCATTTATATATGCTACCATGGGTTAATAAGCCATCATATGTCGGTGTAGTATATAATATTGAGGTAATGTGCTTCCATGTACCTCCACAGTGTGTAACTTCACTCCCAAAGTAACCACCTCCTTTTATAACCTTGTTTCATCACTATTCCGTACCAAACATTACCTGAAGTCACGAACATTCGACTATAAGGCGATATACGAACGTATCGACAAAAAATTGGATATTTTTGACACAAATCACCACTTATAATGCTATCCCATGGCTCAACAGCCATTATTTGGTCATATATAACATCACAGAGTATTGCCACTGTCTGATATACCTATATATGTTGACACAAGGTCATATCTGGGAGCTTTTAATAAAAACCGTTTTTTATTTAAAAAAAAACGTTTTTAAAAAATAAAAATATCGAGTTAAAAAAACGTTGTTTTTTTTCAACCCTACATGGGATAGCATTATAAGTGGGTATTTCTGTCAAAAATATCCGTTTTATGTCGACTTATTACGTATATCGGCTTTTGTCGAACGTTCATGACTTCAAGTGTATTTTGGTCGTGGAATGGTGTTTTAATAAGGTTACAATAGAAGGCTAACACATTGGCATTGGTGTTTCACAATGTACAAGTATGTGAGGGGCACATTGGCTGTATATTATATACCACACTAGCATATCATGGCTTATTATGACATAGTAGCACAAACAAATGGAAGCTTTTACACTAAAATGCCTCAAAACCAATGAAAACCACCACAAATGGTATGTTGCAGGTGAAATTGCGCGCTTGCGGACAAAAAATTTCAAAATACCTAGTGCTTAGTACTAAAAATTTCGGCCAAGGTTTTTTTTCATTAAAAAACGGTTTCGATGGTCGGTTTTTAAAAAAAATAAAACGTTTTTTATTTAAAAAAACTTTTGAAAAAAAACCTTGGCCATCCCTAGTCACACTTAACAGAAACAATGAAAGTTAAAAATTAAGTGTCACGAGTCACGACACGATTAACTATGCTCTATCATATAGGAAAGTTGAAATCACACATAATTAACTAAAATGTCAATTCGTGCGTGTGGAACCATAGATAGCTGGCCGATTTTTTTTGGGTCGGGGGGGGGTTGTTTGAATCATGGAAGATTTGCCACAATTCAACTAATGAAATAAACTAATACAAACAACTCTCACTGTTAATCTGTACGTGAAATTTTTAAAACACCTTCAGTTGCCAAATCAATATAAATTAGCTGAAAATTTCGAACCGACTCTTCAGGAATGACAAGTGCACTTGTCTTTTCCACTGTAGGTGCACGGCTGGCGGCAGCTCCAACTTGAGCGATAGTGCGATTGAGAAGATCACAATCGCGGCTAAAAATACGTGGAATGGGCGGGAGCCAATGTTCCATATCTCCAGTCCTATCAATGGGTCAGTTCAGTTGTGGCTGAGTGCCAGTCATCTAAATTATGTTCCTTTCACATTTTCTTTCGCGCAGGTGGGGCAATAAAGAGACCAATAGGCACCACGATTTCATTGACTATGCGGAAGATTATCCCGCGTGCTGGCGCCGTTTGCAGTTTTCATTCGCGTTGGAGGTAGAAGCAAAGAAAAAGGAAACTGCAGTTGGTCGCTTGAAGGATTCTTTGTTGAAGGTATTGTTTTTACCGACCCGCCTTATTTTTGTTTTCCGTTGACATTGGCCGGATATTATCTCTGCACTCATATACTGTATATCCTTGAATAAGACCCCCTTGAATAATTTCTCATGTTGGCCATGTGAGAAGAAATAACTCCACCCCTTGAATAACTCCCCGTGAGTATTTGATATGTGTATCCACATTCCACAATGTGTATTTGAATGATTGAGATGAACTTGAATTTTAGCATGGACACCTTGTTTTTGTTGTTGTGTAACTGTTTAGTACCTGGATGACACTAATCGACGGAATGCATTCAAAAAATGAAAAAAGTGCAACTTCTGGCGAAAAAATAACGCCCACTTAAATTACTCCTCCCTCCAAAACAATAATAACTTACCTGCGAATTTATTCGAGGAAATACGTTAAAGCTCACGGCTTATTTTGACAAATGCCACTAAACAATGACAACTACCACTAATGCAAATTTGTATGTAAATTGTGTGCTTGTGCACAAAACTTTCGCAAAATACGTAGTGAATAAGTGCTAAAAATTTCAGCTGCGTTTAAAAAAATCATTCCAATGCTTACGTTATTCTTAAAACGTTGTTGTTTAAAAAACCCGAATTGCGACTCGATTGCAGGACGGCGTTCCGCTGACTGGCCTGGACGACAAGCTTAAACAGTCAGCGGCGCAGCTGTGGCCGTGTGAGATCGGCCAGCTGGACGCGGCCGTGTCGAACATGATAGGAACGGCTCCTAAAGCCAAAACCGGATCACGAACTGCCATAGCTAATGTGTGCGTCGACGCTCCGCTGGCAGACATGAATAGCGAGACAGAACGCAAGGTGAAGCCTGGTCGCAAGCGGCTGAACGAAACCAAGTCCAAAGATACTGCACCGCCCACCCAGGTTCGTTTTGAAGCTTATGGGAACGAATCGGGTGTATCGCGATAACTTCCTCTGTTAGAAGGATGGGGGCAGAATCTAAACAAAATAAACTTTCCCTCCTCCCTAGGATTGGAAAAAAGCGTTTTTTAACTCCCATGTTTAAAAAAAGAAGTTTTAATGGAAAAACGTTTAAAAAAACATCGGCCAACCCTACTCCTTCCAACCCTACTGAACCACTGCTCTATGCAGAAGCCAAAAGCTGCTGATACGTCGGCGAGGCCGCGGAGGGCAGCTGCGAGCAGGGCCATGCTGGCAATGGCGTCTGGTTCCACGGCGTGAGTGTGACAACTATTGTTGTTGCCATTGTAACTTGTCAGTGTGTTTTTTATCAACGTGTTGCATGATATATCATTGGGTTCTAATGGGATTGATATTTTGGGATTGTTTTTGTAAATTTCAGGATCGGCATTAGGGTTTGGGATTTTTGACAAAGTTCTGGTGTTCTGGGTGTTTTCTCTTATTTTTCACCAAACTTTCTAAAAGCAATTGGATGCCAGAGTAGTGGCAAATCTGGAAGTGGAAAATTATGAGGATTAGAATTAGGGTTGGCAAGCGATTTTTTTAAGCGATTTTTTTTTTTAATTTCGATTTTTTTTAAAAAAAATCGCAGCACCCGTACCGATTTTTTTTAAAAAAAATCGCTGGCAAAAATTTTTGGTACTCAAGAACTAGGTAAAATGCAAAAAATTTGCGCGCGAGCGCGCACTTTCATGCAAACAATCCACAAGTTGCTTTTTTCATGGCTTTGACAACCACTTTGGGGGGTGTAGTACCCATTTATGTGTGCTTTTAAGCGTGTAAGGTAGGCTGTGAATTATTTTAGGAAGTATTCATAGTTATGCTTTGTGTTGTCACATCAAACATTTATGCAAAATGCATCCATGTTCACTTCCAATATCATTTATATTTTGTTCTGAGCAAGAACATGCTATTTCTCCAAACAAAAATTGCAAATTGTCAATGAAGTGTGATTCACGTCACAAATATAACAATTTAATTACATTTACACTTAAAAATAACTGACTTTCAAGCTTTTCCGAAGCTCTACTGTACTTATATTAGCACATAAAGTATAAGTGTGCACTCCCTACCAATTTATATGGCTTTTTTCAACCCCAGAGGCGATTTTAGGCAGAAATGGGGCTAATTTTGACCCCAGCGATTTTTATTAAAAAAAATCGGGGTCGTTAAAAAAAATCGATTTTTTTCCAACCCTAATTAGAATCGTGATCCCGTTTGAACCGTAGATATATCATATAAAAAAAGAAAAGATTCTAAGTTCATAATAATAATTAATATGCATAATCAGATAATATGGAAAATTAGATTGAAAATTAGCTGTAGTTAAGTGAAGACATGCAACGGGCAATATCCAAATGACAAATGCAGGTGCCCGCCCCAAGCCCTGTATTTAAGTGTAAAGTCAAGTGTCAAATGTAATACAAATTTGTCGATTGTCAGTTCATTGACAGTGTTGGTGATAAATCTTTTGAATTGATATTTTACATGACACTTGACTTTGCACTTTTCAGTGCTTGGGAGCCCCGGGTGTTTTGGTCGCATTTTCACTTTCCTATTTTTCTATTTTCTGGCTTTTCGTCTTTTCAACTTCAAAAATATGCTTTTATTTAGAAGTTGTAGCGTGTGGGAAAAACAATTGTTTTCAAGCTGCTTTGATTTCAATTAAATCTGTTGTTTTAGTGGAATGGCCATGTGGTTAGGGCGCTAATGTTCTATACGAGAGGCACGGTTCGATTCCCGCCTTTGGCAGTGCAATTTTGCACTGTTTCTTTATTGCGCATTTATAATCAGTTCAGAAAATCAATTCCCATGTCCTATTTGCATCTACTCACCTATACCTCGAATTTTGGGATTTTTAATTGTCATCTTCAGGGAATCTTTTGTTCTGCTCTCGGGTCTTGCAGTTATGTTCTTCGGCGTAATGAACTGTATTTTAGTAAATGACCTTTACATATTTACATACATAAACGTCTAGTTACATATCCTCGCGCAGTAAATACCATCGCGGTTATTTGGCCGTCCTTTGACAGCCTACGCCGGCAGTATTGTTGTTTTTCTGCCCGCTGCGTGACTGCCAGATTTCACTTTACTGGCGGGAGAACGCTTTGTTGACTTCGCAAAAGTGGCCGTTCGCCGTGGAGCGGTGCGCCGCTCGCGCGCAACAATGAAGTCGGGCGACTCGGCCGCCGGTCGCCCGACCCGACGCTGAATTGTGGCCGCACAATGCGTTGATGGGAGCCCGACGGCAGCCGCGAACCCGACCCGATGCCGCGCTCGCTGCGAATGTCCAGCCGTACGTTGCGTCACTCGTCCGCTGTCACGTGCCGGACCGGCGCCGGGTTTTTTTCCCCCATTCACTAGGGGGCGAATCGTGCCCCGCGCACGTGACCCTTGGGTGGGAAATCTGCGGCGGCCGGATTTTTAACGGTGCCGCTGTGCTTTTTGCGTTCTATAAGTTTAGTTGTGTTATCAAAATTCGGAGCATTTTCAGTCCGTGCTGCGTTGCGCCGCCATTACGAACGCCACTCGCCGACAGGACACGTGAAAGCCGCGCGGCACGTGTCGCCGAAGTCAACAACAGCCTGAACCTGCGAAACCAGCTTTCTGAATTCACCTGGCCGTGTGTGTGTGTGTGTGGCGCGAACCGGACGACTGCGCGCGCCGCCAGGGCCGCGCGGCGCGGACGCAAAGTCAACAAAACAATGCTCCAGGTGGGGGCGGTGCTCTGCGTCGCGTCGGCGGGCCGCGTGCTGCGCTGCACAAAGCGGTCACGACTCTGCCGCCGCGGCCGATCGGAGACTAGAGCGGACGGGCGGGTGGGCCGGGCCGTTGCGGCTGCCGCTGCCAGCGCCGATCCGCGAATAATTGCCCGTTGGTGCGGCGCGGCCGACTGGTGGGCCGGGTCACGACACGTGCGCCCGCCCGGTTCGGCGGCCGCTTCCCGCACGCGCGACAATGAGTGTTAGCTGGGCGGCACGCCGCTCGCCTCTGCCATAGCTGGGGCTGCGAGTGCGGCGCGGCCCATTGTCGCCGCGTCGTCCGCTGCCTGCTACCTGCCGCCCGGCCGCATTGTCGCTGCCAGTCTATTGTAATTAAACGCTCGGCTAATTGAATTATCTTTGCGACGGCGACAAAGTTTAAGAGCTTGGATCTATCGATGGATCGGGCGGGCCGCCCGGCACACCGCTTAGACGCAGGCTGGTCAGTTCTTGGGTCCGTTTTGCTTTTTCCGTCTGCTCAAACGGCTGTCTGTAATCCCATCGTCTGTGTGTTTTCGAACGCCGCCGTTGAAAGTTCCTTGTCGACATTTATTTCCATATCATCAAAGGATGCCGAATAGGATAATTCTGGTGCCGCTCCATACATGTTTTATTTACGTAAATTTGATTTGCGTCTCGTGGCGGTCAAAATCGGTCGGTGTTCGCTGCCTTTCCGTGGAGGGAAACTGCTCGCTGTTCTTGAAACATTTCCATGGCATTTTCACGCTTTCGATCAATGGTGTTTGAAATGTGAGCTGTGAGAATGCCTCTGACATTCATGAGTTGTTTGGAAAATGGGAAATGCTGTCGCTCTGTGGTTATTTATTAATTTTTCATTTGGATCCCACCAAGTATAGGTATATTATGACCATATATTGTAAACAAAAGTTCTCAAGACATTCAAAATTCTTTATATTTTAGGTGGCAGTGATCTATGCAATTTATAGCGAGATGTCGGTCGCATTAGAGCAATCAAGCTAACTTCAGGAATACATTTTCAATAAGGTTACTAGGTTTTGCTTGTTGTCGTGTAAATATAATGGAACCACATCAATCCCATCTCACTATGTATTTTCTGAAGATACTCCTGGTGAAGAGATCATGACATCACCAGGCTTTAATGTATATTTAATATTATATTTATCTGTTTCAACTAGGGTTGGCAAGTGATTTGTTAAAATAAATATTCAATTTTTTTTAAATCGCAGCATCAAATCCGATTTTTTGAACATCAATGGCAAAGGTTTATGGATGCACAATATAAAATTCAAAACATTGCCCATTGGTGAGATAGGTTGCTGGAAGCAATTTTGTTGAGGTTCTGCATATAGAATGAAAAAAAACACTAAAGCTCACTGAAAAGAGTTAAAAATATGTATGGGAATACATAGCTTCTAGCTTCAAATAGTTTAAAATAGGCATTAAGGTAGAAAATTTGCAATTCTGTGTAAAAATCAAGAAAATTTCTCGAAATTGCTCCACATAAATAGGTAAGTAGCTGGGAGGAGGGGTTCAGTTCAGGGGTCTCCTAGGGGGGGGACTGCCCCCTCCCAAATCCGCTAGATCCCCAAATCTATCTATCCCAGAGGCAACTCAGCTATCTATCTATCCCGACACAAAATTTTTGACTACCCCCCCCCCCAAATCACCCAGCTACCTACCTATCTGGAGCGATTTTTGAAAAAATTTGGCCCAATTTTTGCTTAAAATCGTTAATTTTCATACCGATTTATAGTTTTTCACCTTCAAAATCGCGGCTTTTAGCTACTTTTAACCTGGGTTTTTTTGGGTGATTTTTCCCCCTTTCTGCCTTCTATTCACTGAAAAGTCTTATCTATTTTGTCCCCACAAATCCCAAGCCCCCCAGCCCCCTCAGAAAAATTTTCAGCTAAATATCTTTCCCTCTGGAGGAGCGATTTGCTATCTATGCAGCCCCCGTGAGGGCCAAAATCTTGGAGATTGGTTCAGTTGCTAATAATGTCATTCTGCTAATGTGTTCCCATATCAGGCATTACTGCAAATCCATTCACCCTCATTTCCAAATCTATTTAGCCACTCCCTTCAAGGAAAATACTGTTCCCATCAATAAAATTGCAAATTTTCAATGAACAGTGATGAGCAGAATAAAATTGGCAAAGGAATTACTTTTTAAAGTGAAAATACCACACTTTCATGCTATGCCGCTTCTCTAATGATCACATGATGACCGAAAACATGTCGGTCCAAGGTATCACTTGATATAAATATCCTGCATTTGTATAGAAACACCTACACAATGATTCTGAAGAAAAAAATGTCCAAGTTAAAATTTTTTTTTTATAAATCAAAATCTATTCTTTATTGGCTTGTTAAAAAAAATATATTTTTAACCAACCCTAGTTTCAACGCGAGGTAAGGCTAGGACAGGGTAGTTAATTAGCTGAATACCACCATACCTAATACTTTATAATATGTTGTATTTTTAATAAGCATTGTAGATACAAGATAAGTTATCAAGGAGGTAGGTGCTAGATAGGTGTTTTGTAGTTTGTTTTCGGCCTGCTCAATCGACCTGAAGTCGTCTTTGAACTGCACAAATTTCAACCGCGTCTGTTAGCCACGTGCCCATTTCACCGATCGAAAAGTGCCAAATTATAATTTTACGTCTAATTTGTTATTATTGCTTTGGCCACACGCGGCGGCGCGGCATACGCGTCTCTGCGGCCGGTTTTTATCCAATAGCTGCGGACAAAATTCGATGACACGAATATTATTATAGTTGAGCGGGGTTGCGCGGCGCGGCTTTTTCGCAGCGGCAGGTTTCTTATTTGCTTGCCGGGCGCCGGGCTGGAAGCAGGAAGCTCGGCTTTCTCGCGAACCCTGGCGGCGCGCCGAACGGACTCTAGGCGGCCCCGGCTTATTGTCTACGAGGCTGTTTGCGGTTGATGTTCGGACGGCGGCGCTATTTCCGCTCTTTGATGCGGCTGCACCGGCTGCGGCGACCCGATGTGAGTAGTGCGAGTAGAGTAGTTCCGGTAATGGCTAGGAAATGTATTTTAGTGTGCAAAAAGTTTTTAGGAAGGGTGGGTGCCCTGATGTGGTTCATGACATAGCATAATACAGCAGGTAGAATCTTCTCATCTGTTGCTATTAGCTTGATTCAAAGCCGATCTACTTTATGCCGTTTTATAGCTTTGCTCATAAGACATCAGTGCAGCTGACCTTTAATCTGCGTTAAATGCTTTTTTTCGCTTTCAGCTAGCTTTGATTGACGCGCGATTGGAGAGTGCAATGTGTGTGGAAACCGTTCTTGTGTCCACGCGGCACGACGGCACAAAACGACATCACCTCAATCATAGTCATGTGCAGCGCATCCGGGTCGGGCGGCATGAAAACGTGCGCTGTTCGCAGCGTGCCGCCGGGGCGCGCGCCCCACGGTGTCGACAGCCGGAAGTGACACTTGTCGCGCCGCGGTACACTCTCGTTTTCCCTTCACCTATCATTTTGCTCGGTTTCCGAATTCGGACAACACTTTGTTCCTGTGTTGCTGAATATTTAAATTCTGGTAAATGGGCGGCGGGTTGGACGCGATCGTGAAGTGCCGCGAGCGCGTGTCCGGCGCGCTCAATTTGCAAACAACCATTGAATAGGGCTGTTTCCTCTTCCAATTCGGAATGTTTGTCACTTGATTTTGTCGGCTGATTCGTGGAACGAAGCGAATTGCCTTTGGCATAAACTGAAATTCACTTTCGATCGTGGCCGCGTTATTGTTCCCAGTTCACTTTGTTTGGCGCGACAGCCTTTGTTGGTGACCTTAGGCGTGGTTAGATCGTGAATGTGCGACGATTGCGTTTTCAATCTGATAATGTAAAGTTTTTTATAATTTATTGTGAGCTCACACACATCCAATTGTGCGCACCGGTCTCATTAGTGCAACTCGCCGCTATATCGGTTCGCTTTTTTATCAACTCCGCTCGCGCGTTGCGCAATTGATAGCCTCCCGCCTGATATCCATATTTATTTTCATGCGCTCGTTGTGACCCTATTCCACGTTTCACTTTCATAAATATGAATTTGGCATGGTTTTTCGCCGCGCTGATTTATGCCGCCGGCCAGCGGTGAAAGCGACAGCGGGCCGCCCTCCGCCCCCGGTGTGCGCATTCAGCTGATTTGGGTCACTTGGTTTTACTGCCGCCGCGGCGGCGCGGTTTTGACGAATCTCGCGCCGCGGCGAGACGGCAAACGCCTCAGTTTTTGGCACTGGCGGGGAGGAAACTTTCATGTTTCACTTTCATGCTCTGAAATGTCAAAGCTCAGCCCCATGTCAAAGTGCTTTTCTTAGCACCAGCTCGTTATTGAGCAAGTCTGTATACCTCATTTTGCATACACACACTATGGAGTTGATAAACGAAACTTCCAAAGCGGTTTCAAACTGTTTCAAACACATTTGAGTACACGGTACACTGGAAAATTGCTTTCCCCGTTAGATCGGTTTTTACATGCGGAACCGCAAATGCGGAAATGGGAAATCTACCGAACACAACGCGTTTGAAGGGTAAAAAACGAGGCCTTGATGCAAATTCCTCGAAGGTTTTCGAATTCCTTTAATATTTCCGTGATGTGTGTCCCTTTTTTTCTAAAATCACGATTAAAAAACATTTCCGCACTTGCGGAACCAAAATTCTCAATATATTTACGGCGTGATATCGCTTACTACGATTCTACAATTTTAGCAAGTGATGGAATTATTACTTTCCATTCCAAATTGCCAATTAGGCGTTGCCAATGCATGATCCTATCTGTGATAAATACAAAAAGTGGCTCCTAAAACTATTGTGTGTAGCCAGAAAGTGTCATCAGGAGAAACGTCTACATCCCTTTCATCACCACAATGCGTGATCTTTCGCCGCCGACCCGGCGCGGCGTGATCCAAAACGCTCGAGCGGACTCGCCGGTGGCGGCGGCGGCTTTCGTTTCCTTTGAGCCTGTCGTCGGGCCGGCCGCCGTCGGGCTTTGCGTGCTGGCGCGCGCGCGCGTGTGTATACACTGGAGGTCGGCTCGCTCGTGCCGGAGTATCACTTTCACTCGCCGCCGCACCTGCTAACGTGCCGCACAATGAGAGCGCATGCGGCCGGCGCGGCGCCGCGCCCGTGCAGTTCCGCTCCAATTTTCCTAGCGCCCCCCCCCCCCGGCTGCCCTTTCACTTTTCGCTGCCGCAGTCGCCGCCGCGACAATCGCTTCGCGGTCAGCCGGGTTCGGCGTGGCGCGCAAACACTCTGTGCGGCCGCATGTCGCCGTCCGCGCGACGCGCACACCTGCAGTCGTATGAGATCATGCTAGCTGCGGGTTGTTCGGCCGCTGTCACCAAGCGCTGCGCGCAGACGATTTATGAGATTGCCAAATCCCTCACCGCTGACGCAAGTACGGCCAGTCAGAGTTGATATTCGGTATTTACGTTTACTCTGATATACGTCTAGAACTGCGTTTAGAGTAAATACCCATGGGTACAATAGTTTAATTGTACCGGTGTCTATCTGTACGCGTATTTCTTCATGAGTACTGGGTACTTTTGAGTATTTCAGAAAATTCAGTCAGAGCATTCAAAAAGCAAAAAAGTGACGATCTATGCCTGCACGTGTACGCACCTTTGTATTTATCACTTCTTTTTTAGAATGCGAGCCTTGATAAAACAGGTATACTCTATCAACATCACACTTTGCATGGAAACCTACCATAAACCATATAAATAATGAACCAAGCCTTATACATTTTTTCCCTAATAATTTGTTGATAATGTGGAATAATTAAGTATGAAATATATAACATGGTTTTATTCTTTGAATTATGGTAGTGTATAACAGAATGTAGGAATTCTGAGCAAAGTATGTGGTCCACGCAGCATATGTACTTTCTTTAAAAAAATAGAGATGGGTGACAATTGCTAAAAATTCCCAGACTCCAAAAATACCCTGAAAAAATACTTGCGCTACAAAATTTATGCATTTACGCTTCAAAAAATACTCAATTTGACACCCATGACATAAAAATACTCCATTTACTCAAAAATACATGAAAAAAACTTTCACACAATATTAACCAGGTAACGGCCAAAAAGTATTTTAACTGGGTATTTTAGAGCATCGGTAAAACTTAAAGTATTTACCAGTACACACATACTTTTGAAAAAGTTCAGAACTTATAACGACTCTGCAGCCAGTATGCCAGACTCATGCGTATCGCATAAATATGTAAAACAATATTTTTGAGTAATTCATAAAAAACATACATGTTGTTCGAAACTGTTTTTAGCAGTTATAGTGTATGAAACGAAACTGCTAAAAATGAAGTTCTGTGCCCCAGTATTAAGGTTCTCAGACTTATTTATACATTTTCAAATAACAAAAAAATATACCCATGTATAACTCTCTTTTTTATATTCATAAGTTTCCTGGTTTTTTAGAGAAATATAACTATGTAAATTTTGACTTCCAGAGATTTTCTGGGGTCATATTTGATCATATTTTCTGTTATTTAACCGCAGTTTCTTTGAAATTTATATTGTGAAAGTGTAAGAATAAATATATAAAAGTATCAAAAATACATTTGTGATTGAGTTTTTAAATTTTTAAGAGTTTTTCTGAGATTATATAAAAGATATGTTCTGAATATTACCTGTTTTGGAACGCTAAGTGATGTGATTTTTCTTTTTCTTGTGGTTCCCTCTGAGACCACCCAACGTCGCTTTGTTAGAGCCATAGAAATAATGACTTGTCTGATTGCGTCAGTCTCTGTCACCCGCCATGCAATGCAAGCACTTAATTAGCGCGTTCAAAATTCATTTAAAAAGTGAGAATTGGTTTCGCGTTGCAAGCAAATGGGGACAACCTGCACCCTGCCAGTGTGCATTGTGATAGCCATGCGCCCGTTGGATTCGAGTGCGGCGCAGTTGTGCGGCAACCGGAAGCGGCCCGTTTGCATGCGAGCGCGTGTGCAGCCGGATGGCCGGTGCATAATTCATATCAAATGCATGAATAGCACCGCGGCGGCGGCGGCGGCGGCGGTTGCGCGGCCAGGGCGGCGCGCGCTCGTTTCAGTCGCGTGTTTTCGCTATTGTGTTTGTCGAGCGAGCGCAACCAGTGCGTGATGGGCACTCGGACGGGCGGCCGAGAAGTCGTGCTTTCACTTTCGACCCATATTGCATGAGTGCCGGTTTTTTTCACTCTCGCTCTCGCGATTGATCTCGCCGATCCCGCCGCACTTTCCTACCCCTTTCACTCTCGATTTTCACCCCGCTTCATCGTATACTTTTCCTTCGGATGTAATCATCATTCAGTCGTGACCGCGCCACAGAGGTCTGTTAATAGGCTTTTCATTTTAATGGAAACTAAGTGAACGGTACCTGTTCTAATTGGTTTGCGTCTGCTCTAATTGGATGGGGTGCATGGGCCTTTCATGCACCATAAACTTTTATTTATGTTTGATTGGATTTTAGATGTACTATTTAAACGAGTCATTCAGGGTAATGGCTACCATTTGGTTTGATATCAGGTTTGTCTTTAGGTCGATGCTCAATTAACATATTTATTGCGGGATAGTCAAATCTCCATCAAATTGAGTATCTTCGCTTGAGCCTGGTTATGCGTCGCTGGAGTGAAATCGAGTTGAAATCGTTTAAAACTGCAGTGGTGTTACCTAAATATCTTAATTGGCATTTAATTCACTATTTTAATTCACTATATCACATGTAAATACTTATATACCTACTTTTAGCATTTTTTACCCAATTAAAGATTATGTTGCCATTTTATGCTTCTTTAACTGGAAAAACCATATCTTATACCTATAATATTGTGGCCACAACCCCCCTCCCCCCAAAAAAAATTACCAGCCATCTATCCCTCTTGAGGAGTGTTGAGGGAAAAGGTTTTTGAGGGTTCTCTACACCCAACCCAACCACAATGCTTAAAATTTCAGGAAAATTTTTTTGTCATCTCTTTAAAAAAGAGCTAGGGGCACTTAAAAAAAACAAAAAAAATATATTTTAAAGCGCTGGCCATTACCGGTCGTCACCTTATCATAAAAATTTTTTTATTCATAAAAATATGGTAGCATTCTGTGCAAAAAATGTTGCCCGCTCAGCACAACTAAACGCATTTATAAGTGTAAATTTGTAAATTCACCTCACTTATATTTACTCTTAGTGATTCCTGTTTTACTAATTTTTACGCAACGTTTACAAAATTTCATACCGTTATCGCGTTTCGTGTCCCTTGAAAACTTGTGGGATTGGCACTGGGGGCACTCCCAGACCCTGTAAAATGTCAAATATCATGCAGTGATGACTTACAGGGCATTTTACATGACTTTTGACATTTTACAGGGCTTTTTACAGGGTCTGGAAGTATCACTTGGGTGGACTTCACCTCACGCAATCCTCGAATATCAAGAGCAAGAATTTGAAATATAACGATTAATTCGTTGCCCTTATTCATTGTTCACCGTAAAATTTTGTTGTGTAACATCCGATAGGTATTTGTATTAATAACAGGTGTAAAGATGCATAAAATGTCTACAATTCCGCAACTGGTGCATTGTGCACTGGGCAGTAGGTCAGCCGCGCCCTACACATCCGGCTGGCAGTTTTTACACTTTACTGCACTTCGTATGCAACTTATAGAATAGAATTCCCACAGATGACCACTGGTCACTCTTTGTCACTTGACCCCTGGCCTAGTTTGCATGGGAAATCCTTGCCGCATCTTTTCCGATTCGCGCAGGTCACAATGCGAATGTGTCACGATTATGACCCTTTGTATCCGTTCGGTGTTCAGCGCATGGAGTTTTCGCTTTGCATTCACACTTCGACAATTCATTCAAGTAAGTTTCTCCTTCCTTTGGTAAGAATTTTCCCGTAATCTGTATTCCGGCAGTGATGTCACGTCTTTAATAGGTAGTGGTCATTCACTGGTCACTACACTGGATCTGCACTTACCTACATATCAATGTGTGCCCACTTGTGGCGATTTCGTCCTCATGCGTGAAGTAGCAACAAATTCACGGCTAGAACGGCTGCAACATGGTTAGAAATTGATCACCTGCTACGCCGCTCCCCCATTGAATTCATGCCCGTATGTAAATTTCTGCTGACCATTGGTCACTCACTGGGCGTCATGCAATTTCCATTTCAATTTTCGGCAATTTGCATGTGCACTCGACCCGTTTGCACGACTGGAGTGGCTTTGCATATTGCGTAAAATAAGAGTGTTGAATAAACACTTGGCATCCGCGAGTGGATGTTCATTTTGTCGCCCACCATCACTCGCTAACCGAGGATTTGTGTCTTTGTCGACGGGCATCCGTTTCTGTCTTACGAAGACGGGATTTTTCAAAACAACATGGCTTCAACATGGCTTCAACAAACAAGACGGTAACTCAACATGGTTACCCCCCCAGATCCGCCAGCTATCTATCTATCCCGGAGGCCCGCTCAGCTATCTATCTATCCCGGAGGCAAATTTTTTGGCTACTATCCCCTAAATCCCCCCCCCAATCGTCCAGCTATATATCTATCTGGAGCGATTTTTGAAAATTTTGTAGCCAATTTTCGCTCAAAATCGCTAATTTTCGTACCTTTTTATAGTTTTTCGCCTTCAAAATCCCTAGTTCATGTCCATTATCGCCTATTTTGGCTATATATGTGCTGTTGTGCACACGGGAAACGGGGCTGACTGACCCCGCAGCACTTTACAAGTATGAAAGTTTACAAGTAGAGTTTACTCAACACTTTACAAGTAGATATATAGAAGTTTACAAGTAAAATACCAAAGTTTACAAGTAGATTTCAAGTGAACTTTTGCGCTCACTTTACAAGTAAAAAAGCGCACTTTACAAGTATACGAACGACATGTGAACTTTTACAAGTAGGTCATCATATCAGATAAAGATAAACCTATAAGTATTACGCAGCGGCCACATTTTTAAACAGAATGCGTAAAAAAATCTGAAAGCTGTGCGGAAACTGTATACTTGCAGACATCACACTATGAAAAGCTACCATAACCCATCTGAATAATGAACCAAAAGTATACAGTTTTTTCATCACAATATTTTATTTTAACTATGGAATGATTACATACTTACAAAATTTATCACAAGATTTTTTCATTAAATTATGGTAGGTGTCAAGACTGGATGTGCTGTCTGTCGAGTATACTCTAATAAAAATTTACTTTCAGCTTGAACAGTGGTCAAAACAAACTTCATGTAATAATCAGCGTGATTATTTCTTTTAAGGAAAAGCACTGGCTTGTTCTTAGTTGACAAGCTCTGCAAATATTCTACCAAAAATGTCAGCCATGACCATGATAACTATGAAATCAAATGACTCAGACTGATGAATGACATACAAATGCACATATGTTAAAGCATTTTGCATTTTTTACAGCCTGGATAATCCCATCCTTGATCCATAATCCGGATTCCCAGGCATTTGACAAAATATTTTTGCTGCATGCATTTTTTTAATGCTGCCTCATCAAAGGTGGTGGGCTTGACTGCACCAGGCGCCAGGCAGATACACTTGCAGATGACATTCAATTAGGGTTATCTGATCGAAACTTTTGTTTAAAAATCAATGCAGTGTTTGCACAAGGAAAGCAGCTAATGCTTGTGTACCTGCAGGCACTTTTTTGATGTATACTCACTTGTAATATACTTGTAAAGTGCACTTTCTTACTTGAAAAAATTACTTGCAAATATAAGTCGCAGTTTACTTGTAAAGTGCGCGCAAAATGCAGTTGAAATCTACTTGTAAAGTGCGCGCAAAAATGCAGTTGTAATCCACTTGTAAACTTAGGTCTTATTACTTGTAAAGTTGTATATATTTACTTGTAAACTTTCAGGTTTTCTTTACTTGTAAACTTTCATACTTGTAAAGTGGTCATTGCCCGGCTGACTGCGTACCGAGTCCGTGGCGCACAGATGAGAAACGTGCAGTGAGTTTCAGCTGGATTGGCATGTGGACCTTGGGCAAGAGGCGAAGCCAAGTCCACGAAGCCAACAACGTGAGGATATTTGTGTTTGAGATGTGGTGTTGTTGCATTTTGGTGGAACGTCGCTCGGCGACACGGGTCTCAAAGTTTTAGCATCTCATATTCATAGATGGTCAACCCCCGAAGGGGACATGAATGATGAGGGAAAATGAGTTAATGAACATCAACTGATCTAAACACCCAAGTGGTCACTACTCAAGATTGGTTGAAACATAAAAGTTAACGGTTCAGACCAATCACCCAAAACCCTATAAACAGTAGAAATGCAAGTGGTTGAAATGTAGTGGAACTGTAACTACAACAGTGCTTATATGCTTATTTTTAGCCATTTTTGACCTACTTTTAGCGATTTTTTCCCCTTTTCTTCCTTCTATACCTCGGAAAGCCCGATGTATTGAACCCCCGCGAACCCCCCCAACCCCCCTATTTTTTTCAGCTATCTATCCCTCCGGAGGAGCGATTTGCTATCTATATGAACCCCCGCGGGGGTCCAATTCTACAAAACCCCTGATATGTAGTAAGCATTTGGCTTCCCCATGTTATCAAATAGATCGGGAAAATGTTCAAAAACGCATTATTTGTATATTTATATCCAATGTACTATCCCATGTATTCCACAAAAGTCCATGCGGCATTATGACAGATATATTTTTGAATTATTTCTGTCAGCAACAAATTGTGTTCAGTAGGTATTTGTAACTTTTTGTATGAAAGACACATTTTTACACTGGGAGTAAGTGTTTTTATACGTATTTTATGACGAGATTTTTATGATTATAACACAATATTATACAAAACGAAATTACGAAAGAGTCCATACATATTTTTAGTAGGTTTCTAGACAACGAGTAGTTTGTAGTTTTGACGACAAACCGTAAATACTTCACAAGCAAGTCCACCCTTGGCCGCTAAGCATGCGAAATTCAATAGCCAACTTCTAAACTTCAATAAAATAGTACTGTTGCGAGCGGGGCGGGCATTCGCCTATGGGGCGCACCTGACTAGCGACGGGCGGCTAGCTAACCTGCATAGCCGTAGTCATAGTTTCGCCGCGGCGGCGGCGCGGCGGCGCGTCAGCGGCCGCGGCTACATGCTCCTATAATGTAAAACATATCCGGCTTCCGCGCGGGTCTTCCCGGGTCCCGGCCGACATGCGCCGCGCGCGCTTTGTCAGCGCCACGCGCGAGTTTGCTTGGGCGGAAATTGACGCCGCCGCTGGCACTTTAGCAGAGCGATGCCTACCTTTGACAGGTTCCAGACCCTGTAAAATGTCAAGTGTCATGCAAAGTGTCGAAAGTCATCGAAAATGCTCTGCAAAATGGCAACTCGGTTGCCATTTTGCACGGCATTTTACATGACTTTTGACACTTTGCCTGACATTTGACATTTTACAGGGCATTTTACAGGGTCGGGTACAGCCCCCAGGTCGCACTTGATAACAAGGTGTCTTTCTGGCCTGGTCGATTTTTTTTAGCCATCAAATGACCGGCCAGGAAGTGTGCTCTCCCCCAATGCCGGGGCGGTAGCAAACTGCCCCGTTTCCGCGCGCGTCGCATGCATCACGCTGCACACCGGCGCGCGGCCGCGCTGTCGCCAGCGCTACAGTTCGCGCTGGGATGAATTGTGTCGCCGGTGTTTTTGCCGCCGCGGTAGAAGAGTCCATGTGGTTGCCGGTGTGGTTGTGCCGGTGCGGCATCTACGAGCTTCGGTGGTGAATGCGGTTTTACATGCGAAGTTGTTCGATGCATCAGTTCATATGCGTTCCTAGAACCTGTGGCTAGACACATTTACGTTGATTGATCTGTGCTGTATGGATTGGATGATGATATATTATCATTATGGGTTAAATTGTTGACATAGGATTTCTTGATGTAATAAATTCCAATTCTTGAGAAGAATCCCCTTAGTGCACCATGTAAACGACTGTTTGTGTGAGTTTTTGTGTATTTTTATAGTTAAACATTTATGGCTGATTTTCCACTGATATTGACAGTTCAATGTTGGATTGGCATGAGTTTTTATCAAGAATGTCTGATTCAGCCAAAATCTGTGATATAAGAAATGTACCCGTTCGTTCAAATGTATATAGACAGATCACAGAAATGTGTTTAATTTTAGAAACTAAATATGTAGCTGCTGTAAGAAATGTGTAATAAAATGTGTCGATATATATGTGCGTAGCTTATCCATGCTTATAAAATGTGTCGATATACATTATTTGCCTGTCTGGCTGCCCATGAAAGTAAGCGGATTTCCGTTGTCAAGTTGTTTTCTTCTTCTTTTATTGTTAGAGCACTCAGGTTTGCCTGCCTGTATAACAACACTGAACACCTCACGACGGCACACACGGTATGCACTTCCTGACGCCCTTAGCCGGGGCCGTTGCACTTTTCAACACCTTCTCGATTGCCGGGGTAGTCTGGCAGCGGCTTATGTGGAGCAGCTGCAACGATTGCCCACTGGGCGGCATTTCCGCACCGCCGACCGCTCGCAGCCATAATCGCGCCATTTCTTATGCCGCAGCTCAATGTACGCACCGGCTTGTACATCACTCGCAGTCGCGCTGAATTCCTATAGGTCTGGACGGCACCCGGAGTGGCGTCAGCCGGCCGGAGTCATCTTGCGCACAGCCGACGCGGCCGTATGGAACTGCCGCGGCGGCGGCGCGAATGCCGGAAATGCGTGCGCTCGCCTGTAGACCGGAGCTGCCTCTGCCGTGCGGCCGAGCCGGTCGCTGTCCGCGTGCATTATTCATGCGGCGCGCAGCAGTGCCCTACGCGTGCCACCTACTCTGCGAGTCGCGTCGGACGTCCACTCGCCGCTTGGGGCATGAGCACTGCACTGCGGCAGCTAACTAGTTAGCGCCTAACCGGCGCGCGCCAGTCACAGTTGCATGAGGGAAACCGGCCTAGTCGCTTCCGCCTTGGCCCTCTTCCACTGTTTGCTCAAAAACGGGTCGGCGCGCGCAGCCGGCCGCTCGACTGCACTGATCTGCGCCGGCCACGTATTTATTGGTGCGATCAGCGCGGCGGCCGGGCCGCCCGCCCGGCCCGCCGACAACCTAGCCCAGTGTGGCGCGCATGTAAATGTCATGGTGATAACAGCGGCGCGCCGTCGGCGGCCGCGCGGCGCGCTACCCGTTCCGTTCCACCCTGCCGACCTGGCCGCACTTCTCCACTTTCATTCCTCCGCTGGCGGCGGCGGCAGGGAAACCCAAGGCGGAACTAAACCGGGCGGGCCGGGCGCTTGTCCGCGCTCTCCTCGACGCGGCCGCAATAAGCCGCATGCATTGGCTAATTCACGGGGCGCATAGCGGGCGGCCTTCGCTGCCCCCTTTATAATCTGTTGCTGCCGAGCGCAGTCGCTTCTACTTGCGGCTAGTGCCCGGCCTACGCGGCGGCGCGCCGCCCTGCCGCTCGCTTCGAAGCGGGCAGCTCATGACCCGTTCACCCGGAAGAGAGGGTACTGGATGAAAGGTATTGCCTGCCTGGCGGCTGCTTCCGCTGCCCGCCGCCCCGGCCGCCAAACTGCTTGCTACCCGCGCGCCACCTTACATTTAGCGCTACTAAAGTGTTTTTGTACAATTTATGGCTCGGCATTCGGCTTTGTTCATAACTGCACCTATCAATAAATCAATATTTATAAGGGGAAACTAGCGAGTCGCCGATGCGGGTGAAATGCCCTAATATTTGCGCACATTGCCCAGGCACTTCCGCAGTGTGGCGCAAACTGAATATTTACAGACATTTATGTCGAGATGCATGCTTCAAAGTAAACGATGCCCCCACGGTGCGGCAGAGTTGTTAAAAGTACTGAACATTTTTCAAAGTATATGCATATGTGAAATACTTTTTGCTGTCACCGCTGCATACATGTAAAAATGTAAAAATACTTTTTTTACCCGTACTCATAAGTACATGCTAGTAAAATACTTTTTTTCCTGTTAAATCAAGTACTTTTCCCCAGAAAATGTAAAAGCGAGTACTTTTCTTACAGCGTACATACGCGTACAGTTGAGTGCAGGTACTTGTTGAAAAGTATATGTAAATGTATTTTTCGAGTAAATCTAAATACCTTTAACAACTGCGGCATGCTGCGTTTGCAGTACACACGCGTATGCCATGTAGCGAGCGCGGTTCGTTGCCGCGGCGGCGCTGCATAGCAACACGTGTGTGCGTGCGCGTGTGCCGCCCACCGGAAGTAAGCTGCGTTGATAGGCTGTTCTGTTAGCTCATGCGTGTCCCGCCCGGCCATTCCATGGAGCAGAGCGCGGCGGCCGGTCGCGTGATTCAGTTACCTGCCGCTCCGCCCGCCGCCGCGCAGTTGTTAGCGGCGCTCGTCCCCGGTTTCATGATTCATGTCCGCTACCGCCTTTATAATTTCATTGTGCGCCCTACTCAATTTCCCATGTGCTAGCCGAGTGCGGGCGGCGGGCCGCGCGCCGGACAAAAAGTCCACTCAAAAATTACAAAACGTGTATATTGTATAATGTTGTTTCAGTTGTGCAAATATGGTGCATCACCTTCTCTCGCGCGTGGCCCAGCAATATTCCCTATTACACATTCTTCACGTGGAAAACATTTCCATAATGCTACTTCCTGCTTTGAGTAGGCGCCCGCGCGCGCTGCCCCGTTTATGTACGAAATGCTTAATCGTCGCCGCTTATCAGTTCCGGCGTTTTTTTTTCGCTCTCTATTGGGCGGAACTTAAATACCTGCCGCCAGGTGTAAATAAACAAACGGCAGCCAGCGGCAGGAAACGTTCCGTCGAATGCGACGCTCGAATTTAGCATTTCATAAGCGCAGCGGCGCGTCCTACTATTTTTACCTGCCGCCGAGATGGGCGCAAACGTAACAGTGATAAATAGTGATACAAAAACGTCACAAGTAAACATTTTGTATTCTTTCCGTAGGAGTGGGTGCATAAGTATGGCCAATGTGTGCTTTGTAGTTATAAAAAAGATGTTTTTGGTAAACAAGATGCACGAGATATTTTTACCTTGTTGCGAAATTCCGCATTGCTGACTAATCTTCCGGGTATTTTTGAACCCACATATTTTTGTTACGCGTTTCGTTTTCTGTAGGCGTTGGTTTAGAAAAAATTACACTGTAAAATATTAAGGAAAAAAATGTATCGTTTCTTCAATCGAAAACATACTAATATTTACGGTAACTACTGGATAAATTAGTTGAATAGGCAGTAATCATTTGAGTGTTTCATTTCATTTATTTGTGCCTCACTTTTAATAATCTAATTTTATGTATTCATAAAAATATGATTGTCAAATTATGATACTTCCTAAGAAAACACGGAAACATAATTTCGACGACGTCACGAGAATAAGCAGCATTGATTACATCCGGAAAATTACAACTCACGATCTCATCCTATTTATGCCCATTTAACGCCCCATTTCCTCGTGCCACGCCCAAAAACCACACAAAAATCGCCCAGAGCCTGCTACATTAACTATGAGCGGCAGCAGCGGGGCGCCGCCTACAACGGCGGAGGGCGAGGGCGGCGCCACCAGTTCGAGCAAGATGGAGTTGTTGCAGCGCTTCCTGACCGACCAGCACCGGTGGCTGTTGGCGGCGGCCACGTGCACCAGCGTCGGCTCGGCCGAGCGCGGCACAACCAACACCGACGCCGCTGCGCACAACAACGACCAAGGTCCGTGCGCTCGTGCATTTGTATTGAGTACGCTCCCGCCACTCGCTGTCTGGTTCCCTTTTTGTTTCGATTGTAAATATCTACAGTATTTCCTCTAGATACCCCCGGAGGGTTTATTTTTGAGATTTAAAATTTTGAAGGGGGTGTTTCGAGGGGAATTTATTATGCTTATTACCTGGAGATATTTCGGGGGGGGGGGGTAATTCGAGGGAGTGGGGTATTCCTTACGAGGGAGTAGGAAATACGGTATTTAATTGTGTACTGTATTTTTCTGATACTTGCGCAGAGTTCAAAATTATAGGCTGTCCGGGCTCCGCTATTTTTCTGTGTCAGGCTCACTTTACTTCCGCATATGCGTTTGTATTTATTTTGTGTGAATATCGACCGATAGGTTTTTCTGTTTTAGGTTCTGGCGCTGCGATAGGAATGTAAGAAGTGATTTTTTTTCGTATTACAAGTGCAGCAGTCGGAAATACTTATCTACCTGAACTATTTAACTAGGTAAATGGTTTAGGTGTCTCGTTACAATTATTTAAGTATCCGATTTTTGAACGGACAATTACGATTTCAAATGTTATAACATATCGGAAATAAATCACGCTGCCGAATTTTGCCTACCGCGTGAAAATATGATGGTGACGCGCTTTGACAGGTCCAAGGTTTCATGCTTAAGCACAAGCCGCATCAACGCAACGAAAATAGCAAAGCTCTGACTGACGTTCCTGGCGTCGGTCTGATTTTTATGACGTTTGAGCTGTGGAAATTGCGCCTTTCCTTCCTGTTCCTAGTGCGGCCGCGGGTGCTAATTGCACGTGTCAAAATGAAATGAATAAATGTGACAAGCAGTTCATAATCACTCCGCGGTGCGAACGCATGTTCCGCTTCGTGTTATGGGTCTGTATTTATTTACGTGGTATTTACGTAGGATTCATTTCATTTGACGCACAATCGTTCGGAAACAGTAGAACACGCAAATAAGTGTTTTCATGCCAAAGAGTCGTAGTGACGCGTCACACCATAACTCCCATCACATGCATTCACTTTTCAGACACGGCGAGTTCGAACAGCGCCGAGGCGGACAGCGACAAGACGGCGTCGGCGCCGACGAGCAGCGCGTGCGCCACCAGCACCACGGGCACGAGCGCCGCGGGCGCCGCCGGCGCAGCAAACGGCGCGTCGCAGCCGAGCAGCCCCCGACAGCGGCTTGGGCGGCGACAGCGACCCCACCGCGGCGCAGCACGCCGACCATCCCATGTTGCATCGGCCCGTGCCCACGAACACGGCCGCCGCGGCGCTGGCGCTTCTAGCTATCCGTGGGTTTATCCTGCTCAGTATTCTTATATAATATATATATATATATATATATATATATTTATATTATATTCTTATCAATATTTATAATATATTCTTATCATTATATTCAAAATTTTCTTTTTAAGTCCACCTGATATTTATAGTATCGTCGACCGACAGTAATATGCACTTTCCACCCACAGAACAACAGCAGAATCGCGCCCAATTGCACAGCGGTGGAGAATCGTCCTCGACGCAGCTGAGTCAGCAGCACGACACGATGTCCACCCTGGCCATGTTGAACGCGCTCACACAGCACCAACAGCAGCAGCAGCAGCAACAGCAGCAGCAGCAACAACAACAACAGCAGCGGCAATTGGAAAGAAACCTGCATGCACAGCAGATGTCTGGTGTGTTAAAGATCTTTCATGCATTCTTGCGATTATACCTGCCTAATTGGTTCCATCGTATATAATTACTCTGCCACCTGCAGTGGCAACGTCAGAAGCGGCGGCAAACACTGCGGCACTCAACAACCAGTCGCTACTGGCCGCTCTAATGCTGTCGATGCAGAACACCAACAAGGGGGCGACGTCATCGGCCGGGCTGGGCTGGCCGCTGGCCAACGAGCACGGCGCGCTGCTGCATCAACAGCAACAGCAGCAGCACATGGCGCTCGCTTTGGGCATGGGCGGCGGGCTGGGGTTGGGCGCCTGGGACGTGCTCGCGCGGCTCCTACACAATGCTGACCATGGTGCCGCGCAGCAGCACGTTGGGAACAGTGCCGATGGTTGGTTGACTCGCTGTCAATTCGTGATATTATGATTGAAATTGCATTGGTCCCAAAATGGATCATTTTTTCAGCGGCGAGCGCGTTGGCAGCTCTGCAGCAGCGACAGAGGTTGAGCGCATCGGCGTCGGGCGACTCTTCTGCCAGTTCGGATAGGGCCATTGATCTGTCCTCCCCAGCCACCTCGAAGGACATCATGTGAGAAGTGTTTGATGTTTTAAAATTTGTTATTTTATAAGAACAAGAGAGTTTGAAGAAGCAATAAAAATATGATTAGGGAAAAATGCTTACCGTATTACCTCGAATTAACCCCCCCCCCCCTTGAATTAACCCCCCCCCCCCCCCCTCGAAATACCCCCCTAAATTTCGGCTGAGGAAATAATAACCCCCCCCCCCCTCGAAATACCCCCCCTAAGATTGAGTGTAACGTGAACGTACATGACAAATACCGCAGTTTGAGATCTGTACAATGCAGAACACACGTTAAAACTGATGATTAAGTGACGTTAGGGAAGGGTTTTTGTGTACCGTATTACCTCGAAATACCCCCAGGGGGTTTATTATTTCGCCAGCAAAATTTGAGGGGGGGATAATTCGAGGGGGGGTTTATTCGAGGGGGGGTCTATTATTTCGCCAGAAATTTTCGGAAATTCCCCATACTCAGACGTAGAAAAATCAAACAAATACATAGATGTAGATGTCTTTAAAGGCATATATAACTGTATACATCTGTATATACACTTAAACCCTTCCCTAACATTACTCAATCATCAGTTTTAACGTGTGTTCTGCATTGTACAGATCACAAACTGTTGTATTTGTCATGTACGTTAGCTTTACACTCAATTTTAGGGGGGGTATTTCGAGGGGGGGGTTTATTATTTCCTCAGCCGAATTTTAGGGGGGGGTATTTCGAGGGGGGGGGGGGTTAATTCAAGGGGGGGGGGGGTTAATTCGAGGTAATACGGTATATACAGTTATATATGCGTATAAACACATATACATCAATGTAATTGTTCGATTTTTCTACGTCCGCGTACGGGGAATTTCCGAAAATTTCTGACGAAATAATAGACCCCCCCTCGAATAAACCCCCCCCTCGAATTATCCCCCCCTCAAATTTTGCTGGCGAAATAATAAACCCCCTGGGGGTATTTCGAGGTAATACGGTATTTTAAAAAAAAATTCTGGGTTGAGTTCATCATGACGCTGAAACTTTCACATGTAAAATGAAAATATTGTTGAAATAAATAAAACATTATTACAAATTAAGGAATAAATTCTTTCAAATCCGTCATTTCAATTTTCATTTCCACTCACTCCCACTTCGCTCCACCCTCGTTTCTCGTCGCAGCAGCGACAACGCTGCCCGGTGGAGCGGCGGCGCGTCGGCCAAGCGACGCCAGTCTGGCTCGTGGTTCGAGCCGGTGGCCAGCGCAGAGTGCAGCACCGACGTTCGACCGCAGTCGGCCAAGAAGCCCAGAGGTGCTCGTGAGCCAGGTGGGTCGTGTGCTGCCTAGATAGTTGGCACTGCATATGGTGATTTGGGGCAAATCCACTTTATTGTGTAGTCGGGCGACCGCAAAGTATGCTCCCAAAATTACTTATGGCTTACCTAATCAATAGCGCGCTAACAGGATACTTATTTAAGCAATTTCACAAAAAAAAGAGAATTTAAAATAAAAAGGTGGTGTCGAGTACAAGCAACGTATGTTCCCTGCCTGAAATATTTTTTCTTCTTTTTTGAACAATTTGTATTTTTTGATGATGACGTCATGAAACGAAATGGAGTGTTTTATTCAGAAAAATGCACAGCATGTGGTCAGCTGAGTATAGTTTAATGTTGACTTACATGTTTACTTAATTACTTACCTACTTAGTGAATGACACAATTCGCAGGCCAAGTCACCTACCTGTGGGAGTTCCTGCTGCAGCTGTTGTGCAGCGCCGAATACAATCCCCACTACATCAAATGGGTGGACCGCGACCGCGGCGTGTTCAAGCTGGTCGACTCGAAGGCAGTGAGTCGACTCTGGGGCGCGCACAAAAACAAACCCGCCATGAACTACGAGACCATGGGACGCGCGCTCAGGTTTGTGGTGTTTTCTGCGATTTTCTTTGTCTCTCAGCCCGAATAGCCACGGTTAAATAGTTCCATCCACCTCAGATACTACTACCAGCGAGGCATCCTACAAAAAGTCGACGGCCAGCGACTAGTGTATCGCTTCGTCGACGTGCCGCGCGCGCGCACCGCGTCGACTCCGGTGCCCGCGTCGACCACACCGGCGGCGACCGACTGCACCGGCACCGTGGCACCATCAGCCGCCGGTGTGGCTGCCGCGGCCAGTGCCGTCGTGCCAGTACATCGGCACACAGCCGCCGACCCAGTCAAGTCCGACGGGGCGCAGCAGGGCCGATGGCCCCTGGCGTTGGCTACCGGGCTCGTATGAATTCGGCTGCGCCACTGCTTATAGTTGACGCCGCCTCGTGTTGAGTGGACCGTAAATGAGAATGCATGGTTGTGATAAGTTACGCTACTGGAAGGCGGTTGCTTCTCCGCGCATTTCCACGCGTCGTGTTGCGCGATGGAATGACTGTCTTGGTGAAACACTCGTGCACTGCGCACTGGCCTCTGTGATGTTCCTGCTTTCATGTTTTTGTCTGTTCTTCCAAACACTGCGTTTGATCTCGTAGACACATTTATTAGTGCACATTTAACACAATAATTTAAATTTCAACACTACTAGAGATCATATGGAGTGTCGATGCATTTATCTCGTGAATCTAGATGCTACATAAATCTATCATATCATGATTGAAACAATTAACGTTGTAAATATTCGGACTCGTCATTCTTGTCCAAAACTTGTGAATTGCCTTTTTAGGCGCCACTTATTTATACAGTCCACGTGACGAGAGTTTTTTAGTCGCCACATTAGATATTTAAAACGTAAATACTTCCCGTTATTGCATGCTAAATATGTGTGTGGCTTCCCTGCTCCACGCGGTGTACTTCCGCTTTGCAAAAACTGCAAGCTGGTGAATACTAAATATTGCTTAGTTTACATGAGTGACCAAATGCGTTTCTGTGGCCTTTTGAGCCGTTTTTTCTGTTGACTTCTTTTTTATGAGTGATATGCTGCATATTGAATGTTTCCGACCAAGTTCCAGAGCTATGACGAATGTAGATGTAACTATTATTATTTGCATGCCACTTTGCCAGGATGGTGGGTGTGAATGACTTTTTGACCAGCTGGTGCCAATGTTTTGTCAATTGACATGAAAAGTGAGAAGTTGTAACAAAGTTTTGAGTGGTATTATACATAGGTCGAAGTCAAAGTGTCGAAAGTTAGACGACAATGGTGGCCAGTATTCTGGTAAACGAATTGATTGTCACCTGACTTACGACATATTTATGTACAACTTTTACTGAATATCACTTTTCTTGTCATTTGACAACCCGCGGAATAAGCCACCGGATGCCGAAATTGGTCCGCAACGATTCAATCACCATTCACCATCATGGTGCACCAGAGCGATTTTGCACATCTTCTAGTTTTAGGTTTTCAGTTTGTTGTTTAGATCACCTTAGTAGATACCTTGACAATAGTACACCCACACATAATATTTGCATATTAGAAAATCCATACAAGTCTGATTTACCCTTGTGATAGCTTCCCTAGTTTGAAAAATATAACCCAAATATTGTTAGATCGGTTGATGGCTAGAATTAGTTGCAGTGTCGTTTTCATTGTGCTGATGAACTGAAACTTTGTGCATTTAGCACGCGAAATCAGATCTAAAATGGATACCGTATTTCCTCGAAAAACCCCCAGGGGGTTTATTCTTTCATGGTGCACATGTTGAAGGTAGTATTTCGAGGGTGGGGCTATTATTAGGGAGTATTTCGAGGAAATACGGCATATAACTCTCTCCCTCTCAAAGTAGGTATATTGTGTTTTGAAATTCAAAATACTTTTATTCTCTGGTTTATTGTTTCGTTCTACTGGGGTTATTGTGATCGTATGGCACCAACAGCGAATAATTATGTGATCCATATCATTTTATCACCGATTTCCACTTCATACAAATCAATCTAAATTACCATAACCAGGTAACTTACTGTTCCAAGATTTCCGTGCAATAATCATTGAATAATGGAATAAAAACGCTATTGTTTATCGAAATCTTGCGCTCACTTTGCGTGTGATTCATAAAACGCTACTGCCGGCGGATGGCACCAACCGCCGCAGAGAAACCGAATACGCTGCTAACCCAACTTAACCAATGGCGCCCCACACACTAGTTGACACACGTGTGTCAACTGGTTTGTGTCAACTCAGATTTCGGCTTCACGTGTCGCAGAACTATCTTCCATTGAACATGCAGCAACGTTGAAAAATAAAAATTACATCAAGTGTATTGGAAGTCCTTCTGCAACACATGAAGCCGAAATTTGAGTTGACACGTTTAGACACGTCAAGTTGTCAACTAGTCTGTAGGCCACCAATGCAGCACGAAGTGCACTGGCTGCGCTGTGCCCTCGATCATGATGTTGTCATGAGCCACAGGCCTGTTGCTAGCAACACGGCCGCCCTTGGTTTAGACAATCCCATTTTGCCGCCGACGGTTTGACATGAATTATTCGTAAAATTGCTCGAGAAAGCGAAGGAGAATCGCCGATATGTATAGGTTTGTTGCGCTGGATTCAGGGCCGCGCCTACAGAAAGTGCCCCGTCAAGTGACAAATGTCACTTGAAATCAAATTTTTTTATTGGTGACTAAAATGAAATGGGTCGAATCGCCCTTTCAGGCAAAAAGTGTAATTAGAATTGGCATTTCAAAAAGGCTGACATGTGTCATCACTTGACGGAGCACTTTACCGAGGTGGCACAAGCTCGAGTGCTTCATTGATCACAGAACGCGAATGCTTGACCACAGCCACGATCATCCAGGTACCTTTTCCTCACCGCGATCATCCAATATGCCAGTGCGATCAACAAGTATGACTTCAACATGCGCGGGTTAGTCGTGAGTCATGAAATGACATGATGCTTTGGTACCTTTGGCATGAGATGGCTTTGGTACCTTTGGTACCTTAGGTAGACTTGCGTTGCGTTGCGTATGGCGCCATTCTTGGCTGCCATGCTAAATCATAGTTGTTAAAACGTTACGTTTACTCAAAAAATACTTATACTCAGTATTTACTGAGTGAATACGTTTACGTTTCCTTCAAGAATACCTGTACTAACATATACGCGTACTTTTTACACAGGTACGCAAGTACAGAAAACGTATTTTAAGCAGACATGAAACTAACATTTTGACAGACATACAGGTCATTTTCTCAAGAAATACTGAACGGGAGGAGAAAATACATCTTCGGTGTATTAAAGAGTAAAAATTGAAAAAATACTGACTTTCACTTTATCCATGAGTAAAAATACTAACTTCACGTTTTTCTGCAAAGATGTATTTTACTCGCCTTTTACGCAGTGTAAAAGTAAAAAAAATTCGTAACATTTTCTGTACTCAGCCATGAGTAAAAAATACCTTACGTTTACTTTGAAAATAGTTTGAAAAGGTTCATTATGCTGGTGCCATTGTCTGTGCCAATTTTCACTGGCGCGGCGCCACTTCCTGGTGCTTTACGAATAAGATCACCCATCACCCACTAGTGATGGAATGGCGCCATGGCGCTGGCGCCATTTGAGGGCGCCAAAGGGCGCCGCGCCATGGCGCCATTGGCGCTTGGCGCCCTTTTTCTCTGGCGCCCTTGGCGCCTGGCGCCCACATTCTGAAATGCGCCATGGCGCCCTTTTTCCGTGGCGCCCTTGGCGCCTGGCGCCCTGCTTTAAAAGGGCGCCAAAAATGCGCCACCAGCTTTTCAAGGTGAGTGCTGTGTAAATGCTCAAAAAAAATGAAGAAGGCATCCTTGAATGATCTAAATTCATCAGAAAAATGGACGAAGTGGTGTTAGTGGGTGGAAATCGTTCATCCACCAGTTTATAGTATGTGTCTGACGGATCAGAACAGAAGAATGATGGACGTCGAACTTGCAAAATCATAAATACCGTATTACCTCGAATTATCCCCCCCTTGAATTAACCCCCCTCGAATTAACCCCCCCTCAAAATGGGCTGGGGAAATAATAACCCCCCCCCTCGAAATACCCCCCCTTCGGAATGATGTACGTCATGTACATAATAAATAAGTCATGTATGCAATGTACATGATGTATATTACTGTTAATTTGCATTGCAGCTACACATAGACTAGTTTGTGTAGCTATCTACGTTTTTATGTCCAAATATATCCTGTTTGGACACATTTATTACCTGTTTTGGATATGCAAATGCCTACTATTTACTACGATCCTTACGAAAATTTCTGACGAAATAATAAAACCCCCCCTCGAATAAACCCCCCTTCGAATTAACCCCCCCCCCTCACATTCTGCTGGCGAAATAATAAACCCCCATGGGGGTATTTCGAGGTAATACGGTAAACGGATTCAAATCGTTGCAATCCCGTCTTTGTCATTTTCAAGGAAACATTGTTTGGAAAAGTCTATTTGAAATGAATGGATTGTTTTCAAATGACAATTTCCATTGTGTTTGAATTCATCATGTAGATTTAATTTAATTTATTTTGTTGCTTGTCTTGTTTTTGCTCATTACATCCTGGTGAACGCGAATTAAGAAGTAAATGCATGTCCACGGTGCTGTAGCAACATTTTTAGCACATGCAGGGTGTTGTAGCACTTATTTATCCTGGCGCCTGGCGCCCTATTTTCCAAATGGCGCCATGGCGCCCTTGGCGCCCTCTTTCCGTGGCGCCCTTGGCGCCTGGCGCCCACTTTCCGAATGGCGCCATGGCGCCCTTGGCGACTGGCGCCCTTGGCGCTTGGCGCCCACTTTCCGAATGGCGCCATGGCGCCCTTGGCGCCTGGCGCCCTTTTTACTGGCGCTTTTCCATCACTATCACCCACCCACCACCCTTTACCGAATAAAAACCCGAAGCATGCAACAAATTCGGCTCGCAGATGCGTCGAACAGTCGTACAGAGAGAACAGAGCCATGCCGCCGTCGCAGCACCAGCACAACTGCGAGAAAAAGCTCATAGAGGAATACTTCCCGAAGACTGTCGACGAGTGCGTGGGCAAACATTGATTTTAAAATACTAAAAACACATCAATCAAACCCACGTCATAAATACTGGTGTATAATTCCGGTCGCAGAGGTGCGCTGCAACTGCAAGTGCGCTTCGGCGGCATCGTGATGCGGCACAAAATGGAGTCGCCTTCGATTGATGTCGTCATAATGACAGTGCGCGGCCGTCCGGAGTGCTACAAAAAGGTATATGGTAGACACGACGAAAATAAATGTAAATACACCCACAACTTTCCTACCTGTCCATCAAATTAGTTTTGACGTAATTAAGTTTACTGAAAATGTGAACTTTACAATGTTGGTACAGTAAATATTGTCAATACCACCCCCACATAAACCAAAAACCTGCAGATCGACGGCAATTGGCCAGAGAATTTGAGTCATGGCATGAAGAAAAAGCACCGCTGCGACGGTCGGTTTTTCGCACTTGGGATGTAACTCATTGCATGTTTCATTGAACACAATTATATATAACACTTCAAACTGCAGCTGCCGCTGAGAAGAGCAGAAGCGACGCCACTAAACAGGGACCGAAGGCGACGCAAGATAAGTCGAAACCAGCTGGCACTGTGCCAGAAAAGGCGGAAGCTAAGCAAACAACGAATTCGAAAACAGATCAAAAGTCTGCGAAGAAAACGGAAAGTACCCAACACAAGGAACCGGAGAGTACCGTTGATGCAAACAGTAAAAATAAGCCACAACAGGAAACACCACCCAAAAATAACCTGGGTAATAAAAAGCAGGGATCTACATCTCGACCACAAAAACAGGAAAAGACAGGAAAAAAAACACAATCACAAAAAGCTAAGACAAAAGAAAATGAAAACGAGTCGAAGACAGGTGCAGCAGAAAAATCTAAACCGGGTGAAAAATCTCCACCGGAAGACACTGATGCAAAACCGATAACACCCTCATTAATACCAAATGAAGGAACACCGTTGCCTGGAAAGGAAACCCCCGAGGGAGCCAGTGATAAGGGTTCAAAGGAAAGTGAAGGCAAACCAAATTCTGGTGGGCCTGAAAAGGCAGAAAAGGGTGCACTTGAGCAGAATACACCACAGACTGCAGAGGTTGATGATAATAAAGCAGAGCCCGCGGCAGCCGAAAAAGACATGAAAAAGGATAAGGGGTCGCAACAAAAACAGGCAAAACCACAACAAAAACAGGCAAAACCACAACAAAAACAGGCAAAACCACAACAGCAAAAACAACCCAAAGCAAAACAACCTGCTGAACCAAAAACTGAACCTCAACAAAAAAGTGATAAGACACAATCAAAGTCAACAGAGCCCGAACTAAAGCAAAACGATGAAATAATCTCCGCAGAAGAGGCAAATCTGGCAGCCAACTCCGCGTGGCTGGGCACCTGGAAATCTCCACTCACGGAGATTGGTAAACCAAAATCAAAAGATGACGACAAAGGCGGTGAGCAGAACGGAGAAGTAAAAGTAGAGTCTACAGCCGAGGAACCACCCAAAAAGTCGAAAAGAAAAACAAAGAAGCCTGCTGCTAAATCGGGCAAGCCAGGAAATCAAGACAGCGCAAAGGAGAAAGTACAAGGTCAGTTGTGATGCGAAATCAGCTACAGCAAAGGGAGCGGTTTTGCACCCTTTAAGGTGCAATGCGTAGATAATCGCAGGTCGCCCAATAAAAGAATGTGAATACGTAAACACATTTTCAACTGATAAATCAAGGCAAACGTCCGAAAAACGTCAAAAAGTCCGAACGACCCCACGTTGACGTCTAACTTAGCACAGGACCACAAACAAAATCCCCCAATTTACTAGCGGCGACTGCAAAAGCGCCATCGGCAGCAGATGTGGTGCCACCGCAACCAATACCACCGCCGCCAATGCCAATACCAGCGCCGCCACTACTAGAGGAAAACACGAAGCCTGAAGAACAGAACGAGATGGACGGGGGTGCAGTCAACGAAGAGTGAACATTACGTTGGCGTATCACCCGCTGCCAGAAACGCACCCTGTAAAGTTCCAAATGTCATACGAGTAATGCAAAATGTCTCAAGTTTAGTAATAAAATCTCCCTTTTTTATTTGAATTGGCATTTTGCACGACTATTGAAACGTTACTACACACTTTAGATGGTAAGGGACACGTATACTATTTACGTTGTAAGCGTAGGTAGGGCGGCGGTAGAAACTTTTGAAGGTTGCTTTGAAAACTCCTGTTTAGCCTTTCTTGACATGAGCAAGACCACAATGACAAAAAATGATGGCAGTAGGTAAACATGGCGGAAGCATATTTTTTACATTACGTGTCTGATTTTCACGTCACCCAATTTGTTCAGTTTGTTTGTATAATCCATCGTTATTATAAACGTCATATTGTGTATAAAATTTGTGAATATTTAGCGAGTTCTGAGCATTATGTGAATAGATACTTTGTACATTGAAGATGTCGCGCTGACGAAGATGAACGAAAATGCTAGCTTATACGGCTGAAGATATTTTCCGTCAACTCAATTTTTTTTTGCATTTTTCACGGGATGATATTTGTTCTGCATTTAATGTCTAAAGAAACACCGCCATCGCGTTCAACCTGTCGGAAAGTTGAACCTACTCCAGTATTTATGTGATAATGAATAAATTCGAGACTTCTGTGCGCAACTTCTCAAATGTACGAGGTAAATACATTACATTACGATTACATGCCCGCATCAATTTATTATAAAATGTGCCAAATTATAGTGATACATAATATATTTACGTATTTACCTTTATATTAATTACAAGACAATGTAAATCAATGTTAATGATGAAGAGCCAAGAGACATTGTGTTTACACAGATATTTAACTGGAACACTCATATCCACTCATGACTAATGAGTGTTAATTTGAAACAGCGTTTCGTCTTATGTCATTAAGCCAACACACTGTACCCATTTACACACACTAGCTTTATACCGAAATTTCGCAATAATTAGGAAAGCTCATAAATAAGCTCTGAACGCATTAAGTTTACCGGAACGAGTTATTTTTTATATCCATCAACAGTAGTTGACAGATACCTCATTCTGGCAATAGTAAAGGAATGGGGCAATAGTAAAGGAATGGTGCAATGCCGCTGGCGCCATTTGTAGGCGCCAGTGCCATGGCAGTATTGGCGTCCACCATATAAATGGGAATCTATTTAAACCTATATAATGTACTAGGTTCGCTTTTGGAACTGTTGGACACTTTTCTAATGCAATTTGACATCAGAAAATACATATTAAAGAATGGGGCGGGGATTTGCGCGCTTGCGCGGCAAAATTTTTTTTAATGTGCCCACAATTTCGCCTCAGAAAAGTGCCATTTCTGGCAAATTTTTATGTCCCGCCCAGGAACGGGGGGGGGGGGGGGGCGGCCGCCCCCCCCGTACCCCCTGCGTACGTCATAGGGTTTAAGCAATTTTTTTATTCTTTTTAATGAGTTCTAGCAAAGGTTTATCCCAAAAATATCAAACGTTCTACCCACTCTGATTATAGCCTATAAAACAACAACAATAGAAACTTCCGCATCGATTGACTCTCAGTACGTATTACAACAACAATCACAAAATTAGGTACACATGGAAGCAAAGCTGGACACTTGCGATTTTACAGTACTGTAGTATCAGGCTGCAAACTAAGTTTCTTATATTTTTTGCGATCTCATAGAAATGCACATTCCTGCGTCCCATTTTGTTGTACATTGGCCGATTTTGATGCCGTTCGAGTATGTTGGGGTTTGGGGTCTGGGCTATGCCGAATTGTTTTGGTTTGCTCGAATAATCCCCCAGTCCAAAGATAAGGGGGGGGGTCTATAAAATTGTGGTCTTTTTGCACGGATGATCTGCACATTGACTTTCAAGCTTTACAACTGAGCCATTTCTGGGCCAATTCGGATCATTCGACACTTCAAATGATCGGGACAACCTGAAGATTCAATTTTTGCAGTCAGATTGGTGATGTCGAAATTCCGTATGCTGATTTGACCCGGTTTTTAAACATGAAAAATTTTGTTCTTGTAAGATGCTATCATATACTTCAGACAACGAGAATTTATATAAAACAAAAATGAGTTCAATATCTCTCTCCAATTAAAAGTTATAGCACTTTGAACTTTCACGCTTGCTCATAAAATAATCAGATGAAGAACAGTGCATACAGATAATCAGAACATAAAAATGAAATCTACAGGTCATTATGATCATTTTAAGCATTCATAGGTGAAAATCGGCAGAGAAATGGCCAAGATGTAGAGTTTTGAATTTGCATGCTTTGTTCTTCAAGCGGGTATTTTATATTTATGGTTTGGGGGTGGAAGTTCGAGGTGCTGTAACTTTTGACTGGAAAGAGGTATTGAAATATTTTTTGGGCCAGATTTATTCTTTTTGTCTGAAGTATAGGATAGCATGTTCAAAACAACCGTCTTTAAAAATTATTATTATGACTATTTTTCATGTTTTAAAACCGGGTCAAATCGGCATACGGAATTTAGACATCACTAATCCGACCGCAAAAATGGAATCTTCAGGTCGTCCCGATCATTTGAATTGTTGAATGATCCAAATCGGCCCAGAAATGACCAAGTTATCGAGCTTCAAAGTCAATGTGCAGATAATCAGTCCAAAATGACCACAATTTTTTGGACCTTCCTTCTCGGGACTGGGGGATTATTCGAGCAAACCGAAACGATGCTGCATAGCCCAGACCCCAAACCCAAACATACTCGAGGGGCATCAAAATCAGCTAATGTACAACAAAATGGGACGCAGGAATAGGGTTGGCCGATGTTTTTTTAACATTAAAAAAAACCGTTTTTTTATAAAAAAACATGACGTCCGAAATGTTTTTTTTAATAAAAAAAACATCGGCCGGCCCAACACCACTTATTATGCTATCCCATGGCTCCACAGCCATTATATGATCATATATAACATCACAGAGTATTGCCACTGTCTCATATACCTATATATGTTGACACAAGGTCATATCTGGGAGCTTTTAAAAAAACGTGTTTTATTTAAAAAAAACAACGTTTTTTATTTATAAAAAAACGTTTTTTTAAACCATCGAGTTAAAAAAACGTTGTTGTTTTCCAACCCTACGCAGGAATGTGCATTTCTATGAAATCGCAAAAAATATAAGAAACTTAGTTTACACCCCAATAATTTAGTATCTCTGTGCAAAGACTATGTTATCTGTCATCAGCTGTGTTCGATGAACGCAGCGCTTCCAATATCTTGCGTCGTTCCACTGAAAAAAATTTAGGGGATAAATATTTACAAATGTTTGTAGGGACGGTGAAGCACAGTATTGCCTTGAATTTAAATAAGACACGAGACAAATAATTTTCGTCTACAGAGTTACTCGAAGTGAGCTGGTCGTTCTCAGAATTTCACAAAGATAAACACCGTATATCCTCGAATAAGACCCCCTCTCGAATACCTCCCCCTCAGACTCCTGACAAAAAATAATTCCCCGAGGGACTTATTCGAGGAATACATTTCAATTACCTAGTCATTTGTGTAGTACATATCTGGCATTCTTGTGCCAGGGCTTGATTCCTATCAAATTTACACATCGCAGTACACATTATAAGAACCAACCAGGTGCTTGAGTACGGGAAAGTTGCCCCGTAAGCAACTTCCTGTTCCTGTGCAGCATGGCTTTGGCGCACGAGCGCACGCTGGCGCCCATGTGCAGCAGGCGCAATGTGACCAGCTGCGCCGAGCCCGCCACGCGCACCGACACGAACGGCAACGCGGACGTCAGGTAGTGAGTCGTGTCGCCGGCGCGCATGCGCACCACGAACACGTTCTTGTCGTGTACGCGCACTGGAATGTGGAGGATATTTTTGAGCGTAGCGTGGCGTACGATAGAAGCCGTTCGAAAAAAGTCACCCACATCAATCGGCGTCTACTTCTAAAGTCGATAAGTCCAAAGAATCGATTTCAATAGAAGTGGTTTGAAAGTTTCGTTTTCAATTCTCTGCCAGTGATGCATTTCCAGTGGGCTTGCTGGCGATGGTAAAGCTCAAAAATTAAGCATTAATTGTAAAAGTTGTCGCCCGATCTCAAACAAATGAACTTATTGACTTCATGCCCGCAAATTCGTTCCTGACCAAATTAATTTGCTTTATTATGGGCAATCTAGTCTTATCAACTTTTAAAAATCTGTGTCCACAATGGACACTCTTTATTTTTTCTACAAAAACACCGGCAACAGTGAATTTAAACACTACCAACCAGAGAGAGTGTGCTGTGCAGCAGCCATCCCGACATCGCCGTGCAATTCGCCAATAGCGCGCCACAACGAGTGGTACAGGCATACAACAAATTGAAGGTGGCAATTTAGGGGGGGGGGGGTACACAGGATTTTTGGTTGGTAAATATGCTCCCCTTCATTATTGGCAGATTTAGATGCCTAGTATACAGGGGTGGGCATCTTCAGTTACCGCTGGAAAAACGCGATAGCTTGAGCTACAGTTGAGCTATCACAATGAAATTTTAACACAATAGAGTAGACTCCATAGGACACCTATGCTGAAGTTTGCAACCCAAACGGCCACAGTTTGGAGGAGTTGTGGAACACACAGTTTTTAGTGTAATTTTGTGACTTCACCCCCCTTATCTCGGGACTGGGGGACTATTCGAGTAAAAAAAGAATTTGGTAGTAGGCGCGACCACAACATACTCAAAGGGCATCAAAATCGGCCGATGTACGACAGAATGGGACGACACCAACGACCGATGCCCCCCCCCCTCAAATGCCACCCTCGATTTATCCTATGGGTGACGCCAAGTCGCAAAATTACACTAAAAACCGTGTGTTCCACAACTCACCCAAAATGTGGCCGTTTGGGTTGCAAACTTCAGAATAGGTGTCCTATGGAGTCTACTCCATTGTGTTAAAATTTCATTCTGATAGCTCAACCGTAGCTCAATCTATCGCATTTTCCCAGCGGTAACTGAAGATGCCCACCCCTGTACATTAAGAACTACCCTCAAAGTTTCACATATTCAAATGGCATGTAAAACGACCAACGCACAGCAAAAATGGGAAGAACGCCAAAATCCAGCGTACCCCCAGCAAAAAAAACGCAAACCGCCAATTTATTGTATGGGTACAGGTCGCCCTCGCTGGGGATCGAACCGTCGCTAACAACTTCCACCAAACAGTACCTGCGAACACAATCACAAATAAAGTGACCAGCGGTAAGAGTGAAGCGGTGACATCACTCGCGTGGCAATTAACCCACCTGTTTTTGTGCTTGACCATTGTAAATAGTTGCTGTGGCAAATTGATACAGTAGGTTATATTGATTATACAGATTGTATGAGTGAGGTTATGTAGGAATAACGGTTGTGTCGATGTAGCTGTCTTGGAGAAGACAACCCAACGTAAGGGAGTGGACGGGAATCGACAAAATGTTTGGGGTGATGTGATGGTGTTAGCAAATATCTTTAAGTTGTCAGATTTTTTACAAAATAGCACCAGCAAATTCGTAAAAACTGTTTTCTCATTCTGACGTATATGATTCAGCGTAACAATAAATTCCAGATTGAGACAATACATGCGTTTTATGGCACTTTATTAGACAGAAGCAACAAACACTGCGTTAAAAAGTAAAGATGAATTTACACCTAGAAATATACTAATGAAAATCCGAAACAGTGCACAATGTACAACATACGAACCAATTTTATCAAATTTCACTATATTATTGGGACTAAAAATTAAACCCATGACAAAGATTAGCTAACTCCAGTGACCTTACACTATACACGCCTTGTTCATGCTGAGAGCGTGCCAACTACACTAGCGGCCAGAATAGTTGAGACTCTCCACCGTCATCTCATAAGGGAAATTTGTTCAGGTGAGGTCCGACTGTGTTCGCGTGCACGTCACTCCTCAACCGCTGAGCGAAAATTATTGATATTTGAACATAATGTAATTTTATGTCTGGTCTAACGTGAAAATCGATGGCATATTTCTACGACTCCCCTGACCGAAGAAATTGTGGGCCTGAAAAAAGTAAATTTTTCTAAAAAAATTGGGTGTCACCCAGAAATAACAAAATTTGCACGTCAATAACTCGTTCATTTGTTGACCGATTTTTGTCAATTGACTTTTAATATGATCACAAATGATTGGAGAGTTCATTTTGAGGTCAAATCGGTGATGTAGAATTGTGCATATATCGATTTGGCCTGCGGTTTTTTATACGGATGAAAGGCAGAAGTTTGAAGTGCTATAACTTTTGATTGGTAAGATATATCGATCTGATTCATTCGGTATTGTGTTTCTCTCAATCAAGAGTATACGATAGCATGTTCAGAAAATTTTTTTTATTTCTTTTTGTGTTGAAAAACTAGGTCAAATCGGCATACGGAATTTATGCATCACTAATCTGACATTAAAAATGGAATCTTCAGGTCGTCCCGATCATTGTAAGAGTTGAATGATTCAAATCGGCCCAGAAATGGTCAAGTTATTAAGCTTCAAAATCAATCACCCAGATTGGCCAGATTTTTTTAATTTTATTGATCACCTTTTTTTAGACCCCCTTATCTAATGACTGGGGGATTATTCAAGCAAACAAATTTTTTTAGTCGTAGTCCTGACCTGAAAACCCAACATACTCGAAAAGCATCAAAAATGGGCCAGGGATAAGTAACTGGGAAGCAACAAAAGTGTGGTGGACCTAGGGTTGAAAAAAACGTTTTTTTTAACTCGATGTTTTAAAAAAACAACGTTTTTTGATAAATAAAAAACGTTTTTTTTCAAAAGCTCCCAGATATGACCTAGTGTCAACATATATAGGTAAATATATCAGACAGTGGCAATACTCTGTGATGTTAAATATGACCATAAAATGGCTGTGGAGCCATGGGATAGCATTATAAGTGGTGATTTGTGTCAAAAATATTCTTTTTTTTTGTTGACATGTTTGTATATCGCCTTATAGTTGCAAAATATTTTGCAAAATACCTAGTGCTTAGTACTAAAAATTTCGGCCGATGTTTTTAAACAAAACAAAACATTTCGGACGTCATGTTAAAAAAAAACGTTTAAAAAAACATCGGCCAACCCTAGGTGGACCCCCAGCCTCCCATTTCTCTATGGTGAAAAGTCTCAACTATTCTGGCCGCTAGTGTATAAAAAAGGCATGCGATTTTCATCAAAAGATGAAATTAATTGCCGTTATACGTTTTATCTACATGTTAACGTATCCACAGCAATGAATTTTTCATGTTTTAACAAAATCACTGTAAAACTTTCTCATTGGCACGCTTCCAACGCGCTTCAAACCACTGCGCGTGCAGAGTGTCATGTCACTTCAGTATACAAAAATTACAACATCAACCCGCATTTTATACTAAGGAAACTTAATCGGCGACCTGAATTTCGGTCGAGATTTACCCATCTGCACCGTTCTATCCTCATCACAGTGACTAGAAATGCTCTTCTCACTACCCGATTCACCATTGACGGTCAACAGTCGCATGTGCTTAGCCGTTTCCGCATCGCTGCCGCCGGCGGCCGCTCGAACCCCACTCTTTTTCACGCGTATAGTTCTGACGCCCCTGGCTCCGGGCAGAGTTTGTGCCGCCCCACTGGGACTTTTGCTGCCGGGCGATGCGTGTGATCGCGTTGAATCCATGATAAGGAACGATGGCGAACACTGGAAGGTGTCGGCGGCGCGGGCGGCCGCGCGTCTGCTCGGCTTGGGCACGAACCACTCGTTGGCGGTGCGCACTAACAGCTCCTTGTCCATGGTCAGGATGCTGTCGTCGGGGACCAGTTGGCGCTGAGAGTTAGTGCAATGATTGGTCACAGTCTGGTGGATAATTAAAGTCTGGTTCAGCGTACTGTTGATTACGAAAATGAGTTGAGAAAGAATCCGATAGCATAACCTATTTACCCATGATAGGTAAAAATTATCACGATATATATTTTATTCCCGAAATACAGCGGCGCCTATGTTTGAATACAACAAAACATTCCACTCAAAATTCCAATTCTCATGCATAAATGGGGAGTTCCATTCCAAAAGTTCACAAGCGCCAAATCCAGAAAAATCGAGTTAAGAGTAGATTTGACCTCCACGTATAGTTTTCCACATTCTAGAAAAAAAATCAGCGTTATAGTCCATTTCGTTCCCGAGATACAGTGGTACCGATTTTCAAAAAAATCGCAATTTTCATATCGAAAGTTCACATATCCATGACCAGTCCCCTATGAAAAACAGGACTTTCACATCCAAAATGCATAACTCCATCTCAGACCGCCGGAGTTTCATATCGAAAATGCACATATCCAAAAAATAGTTTCATTTCCAAAAATTGCACGCGTGCTTCGGAGCGGTCGCGAAGAGCTGGCCGGAATTCCCATACAAAATAAAGTTTCATTTCCAAAAATGCATACGTGAATTTCCAAATCTATTTTTCACTATAAATCAAATATGCGTGTATATATTGATCTGAAAATTTAGGTAGAGGTACTTTTAGACACGGGCTTCGCAGTCGTGTAATTCGTTTTTGCCTACGATACACCGTTAAGAAGTTATTTAACATTTAATTTCAAATGTTCAGATTGGTTCCCAATTTTGGGTGATTTACAAAATCTCACCTAACTCCCTAAATATTTCCCGGCCAACAAAATTTGTGGTTACAAAAATTGTAGAGAAATGTCGGATCTATCTGAAAAGTTCAATGCAAGCTTTGTCGCCCAAACATAGCGCGGTCGGGCCATCGCCAAACTTTGAAATGCGATTTTGAAAAATTGAAAATTGTGGATATATGCGTTTTTGAAATGAAACGTTCAGATTTTGCTGAACATTCAACTTTCGATTTTCTTTCATCAATGCAATTTGAATCAAAAATTGCATTTTAGATGAAAATCCAAAAAAAAAATTAAACTATATTTTCATATTTTAACATTCATATTTAGGGTTGGAAAAAAAACGTTTTTTTTAACTCGATGTTTTTTCATAAAAAAACGTTTTTTTTTATTAAAAAAAAACGTTTTTTTTAATAAAAAACGTTTTTTTTAAAAAGCTCCCAGATATGACCTTGTGTCAACATATATAGGTATATTAGACAGTGGTAATACTCTGTGATGTTATATATGACCATATAATGGCTGTTGAGCCATGGGATAGCATTATAAGTGGTGATTTGTGTCAAAAATATCCATTTTTCTGTCGATACGTTCGTATATCGCCTTATAGTCGAATGTTCGTGACTTCTGGTGAAGTTTGGCACGGAATAGTGATGAAACAAGGTTATAAAAGGAGGTTGTTAATTTGGGAGTGAAGTTACACACTGTGGAGTTACATGGAAGCACATTACCTCAATATTATATACTACACCGACATATGACGGCTTATTAACCCATGGTAGCACATATAAATGGATACTTTGATACTAAAAATGCCACAAAACCAATGAAAACAACCACCAATGTCAATTTGTGTGTGAAATTGCGCGCTTGCGCGCAAAAATTTTGCAAAATACCTAGTGCTTAGTACTAAAAATTTCGGTCGATGTTTTTTTAAAAAAAAACAACATTTCGGATGTCATGTTTTTTTTAAAGTTTTTTTTAAAATAAAAAACGTTTTTTAAAAAACATCGGCCAACCCTATTCATATTACCATTAATCGTGAAAATCCAAATTCCAATAAATTGCACATTTGATTTTCAAAATTTTACATTTACACATGAATTTTTGATTTTCACACACTAATGCAAACTTTGATTTTCAGACATCATGATGAATATTGACAGTTTTTTATGGGATGCGAATTTACATGCCGATTGGGGCGGGGGGGGGGGGGGTTCGGGGTACAAAATCCTGCCTCCGGGATAGAAATCCTGCCGAATTGGGGGGGGGGCATTGACCCCGTCACAATTACGGTAAAAACAAAATGGTATACCTGCTGCAGGTGCTCGATGAGTTCCGTTCTGGACATCAGCTCGGGATACAGCAACATGTTGACAACACTTCCGCTGGCCTGTGAGTAGAGAGCTGGTGATGGACGCGCCATTGACAAACGGATCACAACATTCCCGATGCCCTGAAGTAAAGCCTACAGAAGTATAGTCTAGCCTTACAATGAAATCCACCATATTCCATCTGAATAAACGAACAGACATTCAAAAATTGCGCATCAGATCACATTATTCCCACAGGGCGAAGTTGGTGCGCAATTTTTCATGCAACCTTTTTCATCAAAATATGGTAGCATTCGTTGCACGCCGTTCTGTCCTGCCAGTATACCATCGCGCACCTTCAGCCCAATAAAGGTGCTGTTCATGTAAAAAAAGTCTAACCTGTCCATCATCCCGGGCATGGCTGTGATGAACTCTCGAAGGGCCGTCGTCAATATCCATCCGTGAATGTCGACCGCCGCCGGCAGCTGCGCATGTCTGCGGCGCTTCAATTCGACGCCGTTTGCGCTGGACGTCACTGCATGACGGCCCGTTGTCTGACGGGCCGGCGGACTCGTCGTGCACGCGCACCAATTTGATTTTGCGCGACATTTGCGCGACAGGCTGAAAAAGTTTGGCACTGTGTCAAAGTAAAAGTAAGGCACGGAAAATTGCAAACACTGGAAGGTTGCACGGATCCACTACTAGCCGGGAAGGAAACGCCAATTCAGATCACTATAGTTCGAAACGAAATAATGAAATGAAAGGACGAAGTCCCAAATATGCAATTTTGGCTACTTTCCAAAAATTTGATGCGGATGGAAACAGTTCGCGCAAATGTACAGTCCGTTCAACAAGACACGGTTCTAAGGAATGTTCTTTGCATAAACTATAAAATAGAATCTAAATTATTTGTGTACTGAAAAACGTCCTGCGGAAGCTTCCGATACCAAATTAACCTCCCGAGTACCAAATCACACAAAAAACCATGTATCCAAAAAATATTTCACAAAACAAAATTTGGCACTGAGCCAAGGATGTCGTCCGCGAATGATGAAGCATCATCTGCCTCGTGCATGCTGCGCTGCGTGGAGCCAGAGCGCTGGCTGCGAGCGCATCTTTCATCTGGCAGACAGCCAGACGGCCGGCCACTCGATGAGCATGCGGCCTGCTCGCTTCAAGTGGACGTGGTCAGCGCGGCGCAAGGGTCCGCCATTTGTGCACACGGTTTGTGTGAATTATTGCTGTTTGAAATGGCAGTAGTGAAAATACATTGTGTGATATGTAAGTAAGTGATACGTCAGACGACAAGAGCAGTGACCTGTTAATGGTTGCGAGTGATAGCAAAGGTAACAAGCGAAGTTGCAGTGACTTCTGGAGAAGGGAACTTACTATTGGTATAAAACAGCACACCTTACAATGAAATCTACCATATCCAATATGAACAAACGAGCTTTTAAAAAATTCGTCTCATCAGATCACATTGCTCCCATTTTGACTGAATTTGGTGTGCAACTTTTCACGTAACCTTATTCATCAGAATATGGTAGCATTAATTGTATAGCGTTCAGTCCGTCCAGTATACGTTGTCACTTACGACCTTCCCGCCCACCCATCACACACCAAGGTGTCTAATTCCACCCAGGTGGATGCACAGCGATTTGCGCGGTGCGCGGCGAACTGTCGTGCATCGACCCGACCATAGACATCGGCGAGCGCCGGCGCGGCTCCGTGCTCGTTCGAGTTGAGCACAGCGAACACAAGGAGTCAAACTCGAGGCACGATGATAACAAGGTGCTCACGGAGCTGGCTCAGTGCCAGAATGTGCTGCAGGATCTCATGGATGGCGACGAGGTCGGTTTCGTTTTTTAATTTTTTTTGTGTCGTGCGTGGGACGTTTTTGATGAAACTAGGGAGGGGCGTTCACCCCCTTTCCTTATGGGAATCCATTTTTTCAGCATTGTAAGGGAGGAATTGCCCAACGGAATCATTTCAGCTGCGCTGCCACTTTTTACATGCATACAAAGGCACCGTTCCGAAATTGCATACAATAATAATTGTATGAATAAAACGTAAATTGACGAAAGAAACGTTAGTGCACTCCGCCACTACACTAAGCAATCTGCTCTTTAGATACTTATTACCTATATTTAATTATCCCAGAAAAAATATTCACGGGACTATCTGCAGGTGCTCGACCGGGCGTCATTACTGCTTGGCCTGGCCGACCGTCTGACGTGGATTCTCTACATAGACGTACTCTTATTGGAATCGGGCCAACCAATCCTAGACACAGCGACAATCGCACTCAACGCAGCGCTCGCAAACACCAGGTAAACGTAGGGGTCTCATGGTGGGAGGGGGGTTTTGGGTGGATATATCACCCAGTTTCTATTTATCTATCCCCGAGGCAACTTTTTGGCTACTTTCCCATACTCCCCTGGAATCGGCCGGCTTTCTAGCTATCTGTAGCGATTCCTGAGACATTTCACCTCAATTTTTGCTCAAAATCGCTCATTTTTTTGCTATTATTTTTTAATTCGAACCTTCACCTACAAAGTCACTGGTTAGTCCTCCTTATTACCAATTTTCCGCTACTTTGTGCTTGTCCTTATTTTTTAACCTACCTTTAGCGATTTTTCTCCCTTGCACGCCTTGAAAAACCCATGCGAATTACCATTAACGAATAAACAGACTACCAAATATCGGTTTGCCGCCAGAGGACACCATCGAGGTGGGCGACGACGAGCCGTTGCGCCTGCGCAAGCTGCAGCTGGACATCGACCAGGCGCGCAGCGAGCCGCTCAGCGGCCTAACTGACAACGTGCCCATCGCGGTCACCTGCGGCGTGTACTCGGAGGGCAAGGGTGACTGCGCCGCGACCGGCGACCCCGCCCTGGTGCTCGACGCCGGCGAGGAGTTCACCAACATGTTTGGATCCGGCGTGACCGTGGTCGCCGGCAAGGGAAGGATGATTTTTGGTTGGTGTGTATTGAGCGTTATGGGTGTTCCAGTTTTTGACCCTCCGGTGGGTTGAATCAGAGAGCAAATCGCTCCTTCGGAGGGATAGATGGCAGATTTGGCGGGGGGTCGGGGTCTTCAGGGAATAGTTAGCCAAAAAATTACTTTAGTAGTTCTTATTCAATTTCCACGCAGGCGTTCACCGTTTCTCAGACGGGTTTGGGGCGGCACCGGAGCCGATATCGCCGCATGTTTTGCAACAATGCATGCAGAAATCATTCGAGAGACGTGATCAGATTTTATCGCTGATAGATCAAGCTTGTGGATTAGTGAAATAGGCGTTGCAATGTCTTTGGCAAAATTGAATCGCATTCAAAAAAGCTTGAGAATGAAAAGTGGCAAAGTAAGACAAATGAATGAACCGCCATTAAAAAGGTCATGAAGTCCAGCAAAATAGGTCTACACAAAATCACAAGATGGCAAAATGCACCAATGATAATAATGCGAGTGAACATAAAGGCATGAAAGATGTCGAGGGCAAAATATAAAATAAATATGTACATAATAATACATACTGTGGGATTGTTGGAATTATGTTTTCCAGTGTAATATAGGTGCAATCAAAAAATCTATTTCAAATATTAAATCGGGCAGCGTAAAACAAGATTTCTGCCCGACCCTTGTTAGAACCTAAACATAAGTAAAATTATCTGTAAAATGCAGTAAAGAGCGCTTCACATGAGCATGGTCAAATGCGCCTGCTCAAATGAACCCCTTTTATCCCATGATCCCACTTGACAAGTAGAAATCGCGTATCAAGTAGCACTAGATAGACTGTCGGTCGACGGCGTGTCTATGGGGGGCGGGGGAGGCGGCTCTGTTGGGAATCGATGCGACTCATTGATGACCTGTGTGAAAAATAGATTATTAACACACCTTTTTGTACCAGGCGAAGAATTTTTTTGCTTTTGGTAACTTTTTGGAAGAAAGTCCTGTCTGTCAGCCAGTGCGACTCAACTGATCTTGCACACCATGTTATTTAGGTGTCAATTTACTGTCCAGCCGGTTAACTGACAAAACCCGAGGTATGGGCCCACACACTAGTTGACATCGCAAATTCATGTCAACTAAGTTACACAAGCACACGTATCGTATAAAATTCACTATGCTCTATCACAAAAAAGTTCAAATTTAGTTAATCTGGTGAAACATAATTAACCAAAATTTAGTTGACACTGATGCCAGCGTGAGTCCTATCGGCTAGGGCCCATTCCGCATCAAAGCCCATTCCGCATGTAGACCCATTATAGACGCATAATGCCTGCAGGGGTAAGAAAGGGGGGTGGGTAACACCACCCCAAACCGCCCAGCTATCTATCCCTGGCGCAATTTTTTGGCTACATTCCCTTGAACACCCCCACACCCGCAAATTGCCTAGCTATCTAGCTATCTGGAGCGCTTTTGAGCAATTTTACCCTAATTTTCACCAAAATTCCCTAATTTTCCTACTTCTTATAGATTTTCACCTTCAAAATAACTAGGTCATGTGTTTTATTATCTATTTTCAACATGCCAGGTATAATTAAATGTGTTCCGGGTCAACATGCGGGATGGGTTTAGATGCGGAATAGTGCACTGCCATCCTATCCAGCATCAAATATACCTAGATTTCCACCAGCTATAGAAAATAATAATCAACGCGCGGCACAAACCTCCTGGTACGGCGGCGGCGGGGTGGGCGGCTTGTTGCCGTCGTGCAGCGGCACCATCTCGGCGGGGCTGCGCGCGTCGCTGGCGTAGCGGGGCGGCGACGCGTGGTCGCATGATGGTTGTCTGAACAGCACTGCCGGGCGGCCGCCCACCGGATGATTAGCAATCTGCGCGGCATCAAAGTGGACTGGCGTAAATATCGTACAGAATGACCCTAGAAATGTTTTTTTTTGCTGAGGGCTGTTCGAGTGAACAACTTGTTGTTGAAAGTTCCCGACAACATGCATTGAATCTAACATTTTTCTGCCCTACACTGGTTGACAACCAACATTTCCAAAGGTAATTACCTAAATCTATTTCAAACACATTTGGGATTACCGGAATAAGAGTCCAAATGCAGTTGACAGTGATCAAGAAAGATATAACCGCTCGCCAGTTATCAACTAAAACCAGAGTTGTTAAAAGTACTGAACTTTTTGGAAAGTAAACGTAGGTATTTATTTTAGAAAACTTATTATTTATTTTTTAGAAAAGTATTTATTTTTTACTTTTACTCATGAGTAAACGTGGGTAAATTACTTTTGTTCCCGGAAAACGTAAAAGTGGGTATTTATGCTATAAAAAGCGTGTTGAAATACGTTTTCTGTACTCGCGTACTTTTAGAAAGTACGCAAGTAATTGAGTACCGGTATTTTTTCGGGAAGAAACGTCAACGTATTTACGCAGTACTCGAGTATCCGTATTTATCGAGTAAGCGTAAATACGTTTTAACAACTGTGACTAAAACTAAGTAATTTTTGTGGCATAAATATGTGCGGTCCGCCGAGTATATATACCTCGTGGCGGTCGGTTTCAATCATATACCTAATATTGGACTCGCTATGGAGTTATTATAGGAATACGTGACCGTGAACACACCTGCTGGTCCGGCGGCGGCGGGTGCAGCTGATGATCTGATTCGTAGATCGTGTGCTGCTGCCGTCGCCCAAATTGCGGGTAGTGCAGATTGCGCTGGTGTTGTCGTCGTGGCCCCTGCACGTATACGCGGCCAAGCACGTCGTCACTGGGGGAATGTCATCAGTCAAAAAAGTCATTTACGATGTATTTGCATGTATACTCGGATGACATTACGCCGTACATTTTTCCGGAGGAAACACTCCATCATGACGTCATCACTTTCGTCGTCTTCGTCATCTCTCGCCATCACTTCGTCTTCATCACGCCTTACATAAGTTATCGGCTGGCCGTCTGCCAGCCGAAGACATAACTCCTATCTGTTTGTAGAGTATCGTGTCTGCCGAGTATAGTCCACTGAGCGCACACCTTATAACGAAATCTACCATATCACATCTGAATAAAAGAACAAAAATTAAGTTTTTCGTCACCTTTTTTATCACATTTTTCAGAACCTTGGGTGAATTTGTTGCATTATTTCACGTGATCATATTCATCAAAATATGGTATCATTCATTGTAAATATAGCGTTCTGTCTGTTCAGTTTACAAGTGATGCAATGCATAAAGCGGTCACCTCTGTCGACGCGAAATGGCACTGGAGTTGGATGGTGATCTGTTCTGCCAGCGCAGACGGCACGCCAGAAACAGCACGAAGAACAGCAGCGCGGCGCCGATTGCTACGCCGAACACAATCGCCCAGGGAGCGCTGTACTCTTCGCAGTAGCGCCCGGCGTACCTGCGTGCAGATAAATAGAATATGATAGATCTTCGCTGCGCTCGATTTCTTTCGATTGCCAAAAGCAGAGGGCATTTCCAGAACCTGTAAAATATCATGTAAAAGACCCTGTAAAATCTCATGTGTCATGTAAAAGAACCTGTAAAATGTCACGTAAAAGACCCTGCAAGGTGTCGTGTGCATCCAAATCATATTATATTGTATCCAAATCTTACACGGATACAAAACTATATATTTGGATACTATAGAATAAGATTTGGATAGACATAGCACTTAACAGGGTATTTTACATAACATTTAACATTTTACAGGGACTTTTACATAACACGTGACATTTTACAACGTCTTTTAGATAAAAAAGAAAAGTGCCAATCTCAAACCCTGTAAAGTGTGAAGTAAAGTGTCAAATCTCATAAAATGTCTTGCAAAGTGTCAATTGTCATGACAAATAAATAAGCTGTCACTTGTCATGACAAATGTAATGTAGTGTCAATTGTCATGCAAAGTTCAGTAATAAAATCTTTTTTGTTTGATTGACATTTCACATGACATTTGACACTTTACTTTACAGGGTCTGAGACTGCCCCCTGGCCGACACTTGTCGACACTCCTCAAAAGTAACCAACCAGTCCGCAGGACATCTGCACGTGCCGTCGTCCAACGGACGACCGGAGTTTTCGCAGTGCAGGTGCTCACAGAATCTCCCAGAGTAATGCACGCCGTCGAGGCAGCGGCACGACGGCGAGGGCGCCCACGCGTGCGGCACCGCCGTGCCGTTGTTGGCGCACTCGATGTACTCGCATTGGTCGCCTGCGAGAAGAGATATTTAGGGAAGTCGACGGATGGAATTCTGAGGGCAGGCTTATTTTTGGTCCCGATTTGTAGTTTTGGAGAAAAAAGTTACTGGCTGATAAAGTTACCTACCAGCGGGCAGTACTTAGCCCTGTATAGTGTAAGTCGTATCAAATGTCATGTAAAATGTCGTACAAGACTGGAAAGATTTTGTAATTGAAGTTTACATGGCAATTGACATTTTGGATGATGGACAAATTCGTATGAAATTTGTCGTGACACTTGACTTTACAGGGCTTGGGACTGCCACAAGGGAAAACGCACCTGAGAAATGAGGGGGACAGGCGCACCTCCCCTTAATTGTCCGCATGCCGCCGTTTTTGCAATTGGGTCCATAGCCCAACAGATTTTTAAATCGTTGAAGCCACTTGCTGCCGCCCGAAGTGTCAGCGCGTGCGCCGTTGTCGAAGTCGCTGTCCAATACACCTGCATTCGGAAACTAAAAATACCGTATTTCCTCAAATTATCCCGAGCCGAGGAAAAATTAAGCCCCCCTCGTCCGGATTAATGTACATCATATATGCAATGTACATGATGCATTAATTGCTGCCTATTTGCATCGCAGCTACACATAGGTACTCTAGTTTGTGTTCAAATATAGGTATCCGGTTTTGTCATATTTATTACCCTTTTTGGGTATGTAAATCCTATCCTTTGCTATGATCCTTGACGGAAATTTCTAACAAACCCAACCTTCGAAAACGCCCTCCTCGAATTAACCCCCCTCAAAATTTGCTGGCGAAATAATAAGCCTATGGTGGTATTTCGAGGAAATACGGTAAATATATATTTTCATAGAAAGACAAAGCACCACGACAAACTGAGAGATGGCGGGTCTTCATCAGGACTGAGGTTGGATTCTAGGTCGGAGAGGTCAGTCAGTGTGTCCAGATCTGAGCGCATCCTCGCTGATGACTGAAAAAAATAATATAAAATGTTTAATAAACCAATATAAAATACACTTTCAACATCACACGAAATGCGTAGCTTTAATGCACAGCCATAATAAATTGTGCACACAAACTGCGCCTTTACAGCTGAGCAATAATATTAGTTAGCGTTTCAAAATCTCGAGAGTTTTACATTTTTTTTAAATATATACGAAAATGAAAAAAAAACTTTTATAGGGATGGCTGGTGTTTATTATTGATGTTTTTTAAACGTTTTTTTAACACAAGCATCGAAACTGTTTTTGACATTAGCCAAAAAATTTTGTACGTATTTATGCACTAGGTATTTTGCTATTTTTGCCCGCAAGCATGCTTTTTCACACACATCACCATCCATTGGTCATTGTTTTTTTTTGGTTTTGAGGCATTTGAAGAGTAAAAGTAACTGCCACTAATTGTTCATGCTTTTGAGTAAATACCTATTATTTTATCCTAATTATATTATAAGAATTATTCAAAGATAAGATTATTATTAAAATAATTCTATATTTAAATAATTTTTAAAAAAATAAACAAAATTATAAAAAATAAGAGCAATGATTATATTCAAATAATAATAATAATAATCAAAATCAACCATTTTTGGGACGCTTACCCCAGTACACAGAGAGCGCGAAGCAAACCAGACCAAACACAACAAACAGTGTGAAGGAACGAGGGTGATTCATTCACACTGTCGTCACACCACCCCAACAAAAATCACACGCTGCAAAAGTTACACCAAAACGCACTGGCGCCTCAGTGCGTCGATCTGGCTTGTCGCCTCCCAAATTGCCGTAGGGCGGCCGGAAGGCACAGTGCGCCAGCCACTGGCAGCCCATTTTCGGCTCAAATCAACACTTTTCCGCCGATGACTAATATTTAGAGAAATGATAAAAATTTTTAAAAATTGGTCAGACCTTCGAGCGACCAGAAAAGTTTTTGATAGAGCCTGTCAATGATAAATAGGGATGAGGCAAATGTAGACTACTATGTACAGTAAATGGCAATAGAAATAAAGACTCGGTTTGGAAAAATGTTTGTGAAGATGCCAAACGAATGCAAACAAGGAGAATTTGGTTAGCAGCAACACAACGCCCCTCCCGCCAGCAAATTTTTTCCGTCAATTTTCCCCTAGAAGTCACTGTAAACCAAATCTACAAGTGTGTATTAAAAAAGTGTTAGAAGTGTATGAATGTGTAGAAAATGAGTAAACATCAACATCAAAACACATTGCGCTTGTCTAGGTTGTGCCTGATCACTGTTCTGTACTACAGGACATCTTATGACATGGTACAGCACTGTACTATACTGCAAATGTGAAAATGTACCAATTCATACTGCTTTTTGCAACATTGGTGTCCCATTTTTTCGCTGGCTTGTGCTGGACCTATTGTACAGCAAAAGTTGAGACAAAAATGGGTTTTTCATTGGCCCACACCAGGGGTCTCGAATGGGGGGAATAGGGGGGGGGTAGCCCCCCAAACCGCCCAGCTATCCCGGAGACCGCTCAGCTATCTATCTATACCAGAGGCAAAATTTTGGGCAACAACCCCCTACCCCCCAAATCGGCCAGCTATCTACCTATCGGGAGCGATTTTTGAGAAATCGTACTCAGACTGTTGCTTAAAATCACTACTTTTCATCCCTTTTTTTATAGATTTTCACCTCCAAAATCGCTAGTTCATGTTCATTATTGCCTATTTTGGCTATATGTGCTTATATTTATACGTATTTTTAGCCATTTTTCATCTACTTTGAGGGATTTTTCTCCCTTTTCTTCCTTCTACACCCCAAAAAGCCTATATATTGAACCCCCGCGAACCCCCACCAGCCCCCCTCCAGAAACTTTTTCAGCTATCTATCCCTCTGGAGAAGCGATTTTTTATCTATCCTACCCCCCGGACGGTCGAAATTCAAGATACCCCTGACCCACACTAAGGTGGGTTGCTCCCCCTCATGTGTATAGTAGTGCAGGAATGTTGGGTAATGCTTCCCAAAATTGCAAGTTTATTCCCTCCCTTGGCTGAAGTTTGGCCACATTTTCTTTTCAAACACGGCTGGGTGCCGAACTTGGCCTGGAGAGCCAAATTCATGATTTTTTTCACATTACATGGCTGCACACACTCAGGTGGGTCACTGGCCACCCCCTGGTCCAAGGCATGCTACCCCAATCCCGGTCCCAGTCTTGATGCCCCAGTCCCTATATAAAAATTAGATAGATATCTGGGCACGGTCCCAGCCAGAATAGCTGGTCCCGTTTGAAACCTATTTATCTTAGCGGGGCAGGCTATTCAATTCACAATGCCAAGGCTTGTTTCAGGGGTATTCTAGATTGCGACCCTCCGTGGGGTTGGATAAATAGCAAATCGCTCCTCCGGTAGCCGATTTGGGGGGGGGGGGGTTCGGGATAGTAGCCAAAATTTTGCTTCCGGGATAGATAGATAGCTGAGCGGCTTCAGGGATAGATAATTAACTGGGCGGTTTTGGGGGTGGGAGGGGGTAATCCCCCCAACCCCTGGTTTGTTTTCATTATAAATAAGACAAGCGTGGTATTTTTCAATTCAAAGGGCCATGAACTGCAGCTGCCAGACTGATGCCAGCTGGTTGGAGCTTGTAACTGGCAATTTCACCTAAAATCGAGCCAATTTGCAAACCATCACATAAATTTCATTAGGATCTTGGTGCAGGGATGATTTGTGTTTTACTGTATAATTTTAGGTATTATTTTTTTGCAAATAAATACATTTGCTCAAATGAAAACTGTGAAATAGGCTATTCATCAATCTCACTCACACCTTGAACTTTGAATCGAACTTCATAATTCACACGCAGTTCACAACTGTATGTTTTTTATGACCTAGAGACACTGAAGAATAAATACCAAATAGGTAAATTGCGTTTCTAAAAATACAATCTTTAAAAATCATTTAGCCAGGTTTGTTATCTTCTATTGGATTCATGTTTAATGAGATTCAGTACAGAAATAGGTACCTAAACACCTTCCCGGACAAGTTCACCACCCATTTTTTTATTTCACTTCAGATGCAATATCTCTGGCTATGGGAACTGTATAAAGCTAATGTTTGGTTAGTAAATAGTCCTAACACTCCGCTACTCCGTATTAATGGGGGGAGGTGCGGCGACTCACTACAGAGTGGGTCGCCCTACATGCAAACATTTTTTTGGCTTTTTCGGTGTCCCAAACAAGTTCACCACTCACTTGATTGGCTACACTACGAGGGCTATATCTCCAGCTGTGTGGGCGATAGAAAGCTGAAATTTGGGGGATGTCTTGTAAACGACCCCCTCTCACAATTCATCAGTGGGTTGCCGCCGACGACCCACTACAGCATGGGTCGCCGCATATAAAGTTGTTCATTTTTTAAAAACAACCTAAGTCTCCCAAACAAGTTCGCCATCCATCTGCATTATAAAAAAATGTTGTGAGAATTTACCTGCTATAAAATTGAGTCAGATTTGAACCCTAATTCTGCTCATTAAGAATTTTTCAGTAGGGCACCCACCCCGTCCCATAAACAGCAGACTGAAAATTCCACTTTAAACCAATTTTTTGTTTCACACTTAAAAAGTTGGTTTACAAAGTTACTAGGGAAGGGTCGAAGGTTCAAAGTTATGTAAACAACATAACCTCTAAAATGCCTGCATAAGGAAATTTATTTGGGGTGAATGAAAAAATGGAAATTTTGTCAAATTTTGTTCCTGTGATGATGTCATTATGACACCATAATTTTCACCCCAAATAAATTTCCTTATGGAGGCATTTTAGAGGTCATGTTGTTTACGTAACTTTGAACATTGGACCCTTCCCTACTGAACTTCGTAAACCAACTTTTTGAGTGTGAAACAAAAAATTGGTTTAAAGTGAAATTTTCGGCCTGCTGTTTATGGGATGGGGTGGGTGCTCTACTGAAAAATTCTTAATGAGCAGAATTAGGGTTCAAATCTGACTCAATTTTATACCAGGTATGTTCTCACAACATTTTTTATGATGCAGTTTGATGGCAAACTTGTTTGGGACGCTTGGGTTGTTTTGAAAAAAATGAACAACATTACATGAAGCAATGCATACTGTAGTGGGTCGCTGGCAGGCAGCCCCACCGGTGAATTGTAAGGGGGGTTGTTGGCAAGACATACGCCAAATTTCAGCGTCATACCAGCCTCACAGCTGGAGATACGACCCTCAAAGTGTAGCCAATCAAGTGGGTGGTGAACTTGTTTGGGACAGCAAAAAAGCCAAAAAAAAAGCCAGTGAGTCGCCCCACCTCCCCCCATTGAAGCAGAGCAGAGGAGTGTTACAACTTTATATATTCAAAGTTTCAGCTTTATAACACCCCCATAGAAGGAGATATTACATCCGAAGTGAAATAAAAAATTGGGTGGTGAACTTGTCCGGGAAGGTGTTTAGTTACAATGCGAGAGTTGATTGCGTCAAAGATTCAGGTACGGATAATTTAAAACAGTGCGCACTGCACAAACGAGACTTGCAAATTAGTACTCACAGGAATAAGCGAGCGCTAAGTTGTGAAATTCTCATTAAGCAGTCCCACTTGAATGCCAAGTGTCGAGGACACCCAAATGCACACGCGGCAATGCCAACACACACGCTAGTTTACCAACATGAAATCTATACCATTTTGGTAAACTGTTTTGTCAAAATAGTTTACCAAAATGGTAAACTAGTGTGCGGGCCCATGTTGAAAAATAAATATGTTGGCAATTGCATTGAAAGATCGCTTTGTGACACGTGAAGCTAAAGTCTGAGTTGACACCGACCAGTTGACACATTGTCAACTAGTGTGTAGGCCGCCATTATGGGCCCACACAGACTACGTGACATCGCAAACAAAAGTCAACTGAATGTCAACTAAACAACACAAACACTTTTTAAGCATCACATTTAACAGTGAAAACAATGAACAATGAACAATGAAAATAAGTGTCACGAAATAAACTTTAGTATTTACATAGGAAAGTTGAAATCACATAATTAACCAAAATTTAGTTGACACTATTTTGATGTCAACTAGTGTGTGTGGTCCCTATACGCCCACAAGATGCACGATAGCGTGAAAAATACGTGAAACGAACCATAGAATTTAGTATGGCTTTGTTACATTTCAATTAATTCAGAATAAATTTTTTTATGTCTACCCCATAAGGAGTGGGGGCGGCCAGCCCCACACACGGTTACGTCCTTGCCCCTATTTGAGGAACCTGGGTAAAATAATCCCTTGAATCGAATAAAGCCCATCTCATCAAATACCAATAGAAATCCAAAGACAGAAATGCGGTGCACACGATATTTGCAATAAACTGGGCATTTTCAAATGAACCTAAGTTATTGTCGGTATACGTGATTATTATTACCAACCATATCAGCATTATAAATACCTGTTGGCAAGCTCTTCACATCTCAGGGGTCTCCTAGATTTTGACCCTCCGGAGGTTGGATGGATACCAAATCGCTCCTCCGGAGGGATAGATGCTGAAAAAAAATTGAGGGGGTTGTGGGTAGGGTGTCAAATTTCCGTTTTCCGTTTCCGCAGGAATTTTTTTTGCCGTTTCCAAGCAAGTGCAAAAATTTTTCAGTTTCCGTTTTGCGGCAAGTGCAAAATTTTTTCCGTTTCCGTTTTGCGGCAAGTGCAAAATTTTTTCCGTTTCCGTTTTCCGCAAAAATTTTTAGTGACACCCTAGTTGTGGGTGGCGGGGGATTGGGGGTGGCGGGGGGGGGAGGTGACGGGGGTGGCGGGTGTTCAATATATAGGCTTGTTAAGGTGTAGAAAAGGGATTACAATAGCTAAAAGTAGGTGTAAAATAGCACAAAAGCTTAGCCTCCGGGATAGATACCTAAATAGATAGCTCGGCGGCCTCCGGGATGGATACCTAGATAGCTGAGCGGCCGCCGGGATGGATAAATAGATATGTGGCTGCGCGCTTTGAAGGGGGTTAACCCCCCCCCCCATTGGAAACCCCTGTCACATTTCATCATTTTGTTGCAATGAATTCATGATGGCCTTTCATAAAAATTTAAAAAAAGTAAGCCTTACCCATCCTCGATTAAGCACACCCTTGAATTACCCCTCAAATTGTTGCGAGTGGGAAACTACACCTCTGGGGCCAGGGTATATTTCGAGGAAAAACCCGGCACTAATTTTAACATGACGGGAGCGGTTATAGCTTGAGCAAAACACAAATGCATATTCTAAAAACTTAGAGGTATCTTTAGATGCATTTGTACCTCAATGAAACTGCTCACTGATGACATATACTAGGAAGTAAAATACAGAGTCCAAATTACCAGTTCCGTTAATGCAGTTAACCTCCGCCTAGGTCAGCTAACGCGGGCACCGCAGCGAAGGGACTGCATGCGACCGCCGTCAAACCAGACCGCGGTTGATCAAACTCAATAGACTTTCATTAGCCACGCATCATCATGCACAGCAAACGAGCCATGCGACAAGGTGCAGCCGGGGCACAATAAGACTCATCATAAAATCACAATGCATGAGCAGACTTGGCCCGTGGATTGCATGAGCTGGGAAGCATGCTAATCAAGGTTGGCGGGTTTTTCGAAAGTTCCCGGCCTTGTGACATTTATCCTGATGAGAAAACTGGACGTGAAAAAGACACCGGCGACGATTTTTAATGCGAGAAAATGTGGCAAAAGCGAGTCGAATGGCGAGCGACAAAAGAACACATGGGCGCCAGCTACGCGTCTCATGTGCGCCGGCGGCGCGGGCGGCCGGGTGGAACAGAGTTGAAATCAAATTACATGCCGCTCGTACCTCCCGCCCGTCATCATGAGCTGTATCATTTCCCCCATTCAGCCGGCTAAGTTGGTCACGCGGCGCACCCAATTCATGCGCTACACATTTTACGTAAGCGCGTGTTTTCTTCTCCCACAACCCAATCAATCAAGAAATGTACACGGTGGGTCATTTTAAAAACGCTCTTTCTAACGAACTACATGTAAAACGAGTGGGCTTTTTCCAGGGGTCTCCAAGATTTTGGCCCTCGCGGGTGCTGGACAGATAGCAAATCGCTCCTCCGGAGAGATAGCTGAAAATTTTTCTGGGGCGGCTTGGGGGGGGTTGGCACGCGCGGGCAAAATATTTAGGCTTTTTCAATGCATAGAAGGCAGAAAGGGAAAAAATCGCTTTTAAAAAAATGGTTCAAAGTAGCTAAAACAGGCAAAATAATGGCTAAAAATAGGTATATAAACATGTGCATAGGCGAAAGCCGCGATTTTGAAGGTGAAAAAGTATAAAAAGATACGAAAATTAGCGATTTTGAAAAAAAATTGGGGCAAAATTTCTCAAAAATCGCTCAAGATAGGTAGATAGCTGGCCGATTTGGGGGATAGATAACCAAAAAAGTTGCTCCAGGATAGATGATACGTTAGCGGCCTCTGGGATAGATAGATAGCTGGTGGATTTGGGGGGGGGGGTAGGCCCTCCAGCCCCCCCCCCCCTAGGAGACCCCTGGTTTTTTCCATTCCATTCAAAATTGGGTTTCATGTGAACGGCGGCGCGCGCGGGCGGCGCTTAACGAAGCATTCTCAGCTGATTGGAAAGCGGCTCCATGCGCGGGCTAAGGTGCAGCGCGGCACAGTCGACTGACCCCGCGCCCGGCGCCACTCAATCAGTTACCGGCTTGGAACTGAAAAATGGCAGCTTCTCAGCCGTGAGGCATTCTGCCCAGAGCATTGCGTGGCGTGGCCGACGTGCGGAGACGGCTAGAATGAGACGAAAATAGGTACGCAGATTCACGCGGGGGTCTCCAAGATTTTGACCCTCGCGGGGGTCGGATAGATTGCACATCGCTCCTCCGGAGGGATAGATAGCTGAAAATATTTCTGGGGAGGGGGCTGGGGGGGCCCTCGCGGGTGTAAAATATATAGGCTTTTTCAAGGTATAGCGAGCAGAAAGGGGAAAAATCGCTAAAATTAGGTTAAGAGTAGCCAAAATATATATACTGTATTTCCTCGAAATACCCCCCCCCCCTCAAAATGGGCACTATGAATTTGTGGTCCGGGAAATGCACTACAGACGTTCAAACCACTTACTGTGTTACGCCAGAACATCGTTTATACCATCTACATCCTTATATAAGGCTGTAAAAACTTATAAATGGTGGTTATGGTTGCATTTTTCACGTTTTTCTCTCAAAATTTTCACTCTGAAAAAATAAACCCCCGGGGGGTAATTCTAGGAAATACGGTACAAGTATACAACCGAAAACCACGATTTTGAAGGTGAAAAACGGTAAAAAGGTATGAAAATCAGTGATTTTGATTGAAAATTGGGGCAAAATTTCTCAAAAATCGCTCCAGATAGGTATATAATTAGCTGATCGATTGGGGGGGGGGGCTCAGGGGATAGTAACCATAAGATTTGACTCGGGATAGAGAGATAGCTGAGCGACTAACGGGATAGATAGCTGGCCGATTTGTGGGGGGGCAGCCCCCCATGGGGACCCCTGGATTCACGTACAGAGGGGCATTACTTGATATAACAAGCTATATTTAGTTGAATACATCCAGAGCAGATGAAATTTGACGAACTATTCTAACCTCAAAAAGTGATCATTCTCAGCTATATCATTAGTAAAGCGCTCGGATGAACATTAAAGCAGAAACGATAAGCATAGGGCATCTTCGCTTTTGCATGAGCAGTCACGCCGGACGCAGCGCTATGCATGCTGATGTAGCGGTTCTCTCATCAAAAACGATCAAATAAATGGGGCCAAAATGGTTTCTGGGATACGCGGCTTATTTGCAAGCGAGACCATAGCTTTCTTGCTGCAAAAGCTGCACTGCCGCAAGTGCCAATTTGTAGTACGACGCCCGGATGCCTATACAAATATAAGTTCTAGTTTCCCTTAAAAACAAGCCGATCACGCATTAATGCTAGGGGGGACGATAAAAATGAACCAGTCACATGCAGTCGGGAGGTGAGGTGCAAAGCGCATCCTGATACTGAAAAGTGGGCACGCGTTCAACGCTGAAACAACGTCTCGAGTGCGGCGGCGGGGCGGCAGCTAGCGCCCGCCGTGTCGCCAGTGCAAAGTGGCTTTTATGCGACAGCCTCCGCGCGCACACGCATGCACTGGCGGCGCAACTTTATGCATGCGGCGGCGCACTGCCGCATGCGTAGTGCACTGCACCGCGAGAGTTCGCACCCGACCCCGGTGAAACACTAAAGAAATTGACTTAGCGCGCGACCACCACCGACACTTTTTCCGCACTCGATAGTGCCATTTAGGGCGCGGCGGCCGCGACGAAATGAAGTGCACCGCAGCACGACCACTGTAAACTTTGCCAAGGATCACCCAAAGAATGGGCACAGCAACATGTCACCCAACATCCTAGGGGAGAACTTTATGGACTTGACAAAATGAAACGGTCATAAATTGAACAGCAGTTATTGGGCAAACGAGCCTCAACTAGGGGACTAGCGAGCGCCGAGGGGATACAAAGCACAGAATGACACGGCGCGCGGCAAAAAGTAAACGTCACTGTTATCTGGATGCACTTTATCTCGGTCGCGTGGACACAAGCGTTTGGAAAAATTTCAAGGCCCTTTTAATAGAATGAAGCCTTGTGAATGTCAAGATTGTATGAAAACGGGGTGTAGTGCAGACGGCTATTTGTGGAACATTGCACACTGCGGTTTTATGTCCTGAAATTGTGGTTATACTCGGCAGACACGATACTCTACAGACAGATAGGAGTTATGTCTTCGGCTGGCAGACGGCCAGCCGAGAACTTATGGAAGGCGTGATGAAGACGAAGTGATGACGTCATGAAGACGACGTGATGGCGAGAGATGATGGCGACGAAAGTGATCACGTCATGGAGTGTTTCCTCCGGAAAAATGTACGGCGTATTGTTTTCTGAGTATACATGCTAATTTTTCGCGTCTGCGTTTTTTCATAAAATTTCTACATTTTTTTAGAAGCGTTTTACGTCTTTTTACAGCCTGTTATCCCAAAGTGTGGCCAAAACGCATCAGGAAACATCGTCTCATCAAGAGGCAAAGATGCTCGCGCCTGTGCGGCATCATGCACTCGCTGCTAATCGTAAATCATCGCAAACACAATGGTGCTTTCACAAGATCGCATCAGTGATAAACGGGGCCAAGCAAGTTACGGCGAATTGGTACTTAAATTTGCGCTGCAGTTAAGACTAGATCGATGGTATAAAATGCTTGCAGTCACGAGGATTGAAAATATTTGATCGTTTCAATTCGATCAACACCACGGCATAGAAAATTCCATTATTCGAGTATCTCAGTCGAGACAAATAAATATACACATAGATATAAATTCAAACGCCTACATTTACAAGCAGCGCAGCGCACACCAAAACACGCGCACAAATCTCTTGCCAAGTAGCAAAATGGCACTTACAAAAGCAACACCAGTTCCAAAGGGCCCCCACACATTGGATGTCAACTGAATTCGTGTCAACTAAATGTCAACTGAATTTAAGTTATACTGTGATTTCGACTTATCTATATGATAGAGCATAGTCAATTTTACATCATGACACTTCATTTTCATTGTTCCTGTTAAGTGTGATGCTTTTTACAAACTTCTTGTATAATTCAATTGACACTCTTCTTGTATAATTCAATTGACACTGAGTTGACGCGAATTTGCGATGTCAACTAGTGTGTGTGGGCCCAAAGTGAGACAGAAACACTTTGCGGGCAATTCGCCAGCCAAAGCACCTGTCACAATGCGAGCGCACGCGCGGCACAAGGCAGCCTCGTGCAGCGGCGCCCCGTCGCCTAATGCGCGTTATGCACCGCGGCGCATTTACTTATCACCGGGCGGACGAATGCCGCCGAGCCGCAACCGCTAGTCGAACAATGAGCACTCGCTCGGTCTGTTCGAACTGCGTATTTCACAGCGGGGAAGTTACATAGTCCTGACAGTCATTGCACAATGGCCCCACACACGCTAGTTGACATCGACACTAAATGTCAACTGGTTCCGATCCCGATTCAAAGCTTGCTGACGAGCAGACGAACGACGTTCAAGCGCAAGCTTTGAATTGGGATTGGAACCAGTTGACATTTGGTGTCGATGTCAACTAGCGTGTGGGCCCAATGCGGTTAAATCGAACGTGCTTTATTGTGCCTACACACACGCTAGTTGACATCGACCCCAAATGTCAACTGGTGCCCATTCCGATTCAAAGCTTGCTGACGAGCCGATGAATGACCTTCAAAAGCAAGCTTTGAATTGGGAACGAAAGCAGTTGACACTTGGTGTCGATGTCAAATAGCGCGTGTGGGGCCAATTAGCGAAGCAACGAAGTGACAGCAAAACCGAAAGGCAGCCCACACACTAGTTGACAAATGTGTCAACTCAGATTTTGGCTTACGTATTACTTACACATAAGTCGCAGAGCGATCTCCAAATGAAGGGTGTGCTTCTAAAAGTACCGATCTACAAAAAATCGATTTTGAGTTAATCGCGATTGAAAGTTTGGAGCATGCAATACCCATACATGGGTATTGGGTACGGGAATTTTGGGTAAGGGTATTTCAGCCATATTGTTGGGTATCCACATGCATGGGTATAATCATTGATTATACACATAACACTAACTATATAAAATTTAGGGAATTGTATTTTTGTAGTACAGTACATTTTAAAGGAACAAATTGGTAATAGCGTGTAGATCGGTATTTTTTTAAGTACAAAATCAGAAAGTTGTAGATCGGTACTTTCACCCATAATAAAAAAGCACAAATGAGTTTTTGCGCAACCGGACACCGATCTGACATCGGTACTTTTAGAAGCACAAAAAATAATGTGCAGATCGGTACATTTAAAAGATCAATTTTGAAAAAAGTGTGTAGATCGGTACTTTTAAAGACACAAAAGCTGAAAAAGCTTGTAGATCGGTACTTTTAAAATTTCAAAAACTGTATTTTGCGATTTTTTGCTTTTTTCGACCCCCCCATATCTCAAAATTGAATTTCGCACCCCCCACATATTATATATATTTTTGAAGCGCATTTTTATGGGGACCCCAAAAATGGTCCTAACTCAAATTTTAAAAATTTGTACATCGGTACTTTTAGAAGCACACCCTTCAAATGCACACACGGCAAGTATTAAGAGGCATAAATGCTACAACAAGGGCATTGGAAGACCGCTGCGACGTGTGAAGCCGAAATCCATGTTGACACAGACCAGTAAATAACTAACTAGTGAGCGGGCTCCCAAACAGCAAACTAATTCACGCACGTACAGGTTAGCGGCACCACACAGCGAACAGAGAAGAATGAAACTAAAACGATAGCAGAAACAACAACAACAAAACTAACAGAAAAATTGTCGGCTCTCAGGGGTGCCGAACGCCAAAAGTACCGCCGATGCGAAATCACTCCGACAACTTGAAAGTAAATGAAAGTGCGACACAAACATACAGGGAAAGAAGGGTAGATATGCATGCACACACGTTGCACACAGGCACTATGACTACAAAAGCAATAGAAACAGAACGATCAAATATCGATTCCAATTGAGTTTTGCAATTTTATTTTCGATTTATTTTTAACACGCCGCGTAGCGTAACACCCGGACTACAATGTATTTACTCACCGGGATAACAAAACACACGGATTTATGAAAATAAATAAATAAATAAATAAAACTTGTACAAAAATACTCAGAATTGTACAAAAATACGCGACACTTAATAATTTTAGGAGCGTTACCCAACCCCACCCAGAAAATGGACTTATGCACATTACAACAATTCTGTAAAAGATGATAAAATCTTGCTCCACTACCCGTAAATACAAATGAACGCTTCAACGTGCCACTAATTACGGTACTATTACACCGATAAAAAGTTGTTGTTTTGTGTTTTGAGTACTGCAGTCGTTCGCATGCCAGGTCGAAATCCGTGCAGACACGTTCAGACGATCTCAATCGAGAAGAGGACACCTGAAAGTGTGAACCAGTTTGTCGTAAAAACGGGTCATGAGTAAGGCTGTTTGTTCAGCGGCGCATAGGAGGGAATAACGCGGCCATACTAATCCGATCATAAAATTTTGTTGGTGTTTAAGAGTGAACCGGTGTTGTTAAATCGACAAAAAGAACGCAGCGGCTGTGAGGGTCTGCGATTAAAAATCAATCGACAGAATGAAAGAACTTAAAAAATTTTTGAGGGGGGGGGGTGTTCAATTTAAAGGCATTTCCGAGGTATAGAAGGAAAAGAAAAGGGAGAAAAATGGATAAAAGTAGATAAAAATAGCTCAAAATAGGTATAGAAGCACATATAGTACAAGATATAGCTGAAAATAGGCAATAAATAACATCAACCATAACATCACCAACATAACATAGGAGGGGGGGTCATGGGGTAGTAGCCAAAAGATTTGCTTCCGGGATAGATAGATTGAGGGGGGGTCATGGGGTAGTAGCCAAAAGATTTGCTTCCGGGATAGATAGATTGAGGGGGGGTCATGGGGTAGTAGCCAAAAGATTTGCTTCCGGGATAGATAGATTGAGGGGGGCGGGCAGTTTCGATCGACAAGCCAACCCAGACGCCAGAACCTTGACAGTTTCGATCCCAGAAGATCGAGCCACACGCAGAAAACCACAAGTTGCGATCAGAAACTAGAAACCTCACCACCCATTACCTCAATCAACACCCACTAACCAGAGAAAGAACGAAGCGGCGAGCCGGCCGTTCGGACCGGCTGGCTGGGCCGAAGCATCGACCAATCAGTCTAGCCTGCAGCCAGACGCCGCCCCCGGCTAGCCTCGAGTCAGAGTCACTACGCGAAAACGACCGCTTTTACACAGTTCTCGACTTGCCTAGGCAACTTATGACCTAGCACGAATGATGTTGTGTGGGTGCGTTTGCGTACGCGGTGGACTGCACATTTACTGGGGTTGAGAAGGTGCTGCATACACTAGTTTACTGGTAGAAAAGTCGGATTTTTGTAAACTCAGAAATCAGATTTGGACGAATTTGAGTTTACCGGAATGAGGTGTCGGTCAACTACAGTTGACGAAGGAAGATACAATTAAATTCAAGTCATTCTGGTAACTCAAATACGTTCAACACTGATTTATGAACACCTCATTTGAGTTTACTTCGTTAGTAAAGTAGTGTGTGCAGCATCAATAAAACAAACTGTGGGCAGGCACGCACATTCGCATATTCAATTTTAGTGCGCAACAATAGTGCACACTGAAACGTAATGATTTTCCACCGAATTTTACTATGCGAATGCACGAGCTCGTGAATGTTAAATAGTAAAATCAGTATTACCCACCAAGTGTGCTGTCCACCGGTTCGGCAAGGAAATTGTGTTGGAAAAATATTTCGCAGCAGAGCACCCATTCTGGCACCAAAAGGCGGGGCCGAGAAACGCCAACTTGACCCAGTTGGCATCAACCAATCATGCCAAAATGAGTGCTCGCGTGTGAACGTGAAAATTCCGGGAATATTACCTCTTCTGAGTTAAGAAAGAACTCCCGGTAAAATCGATATGAAAGTCTATAGGCGCGATCGATCAGCTCAGGTTTTCTGCAAAAGTTTAATGGGGTGATACATTCATTCAGACAACGGTAGCCAGCAACACTTTTCTCAAACACTTCTTGCCATGGCTGAGTGAAACCACTTAAAACACCAGTGAAAAGTGCTGCAGACTAGACATCAATGGAAATCCTTACAAATGAGCACTAATATACATATTTATAACCGAGTATTGGTTACACAAAACATCGCCACCACCAATTTTTTTATCGATGGCTTTTTCAACGGGAAAACGTACTTTAATAAAATAGTAAGAAAAGAAAAGAGCATAACGCTCAAAGTCACACCTGTGGTGTAAGCGTCTGTCTGAAACACGTGTAACAGTATTGAATTAGCTAATGTACATATGATCACCAGAATAGCCGTATAAGTGGGTAAAAGGTACATAAACGGTGCACTAAAACTAGAACGGTGCCTAGAATATGTAAAACGTGTAGAAATGTGGGCGGCAGAAAACATAGCTGAGCATTTCCACACTCCAGGAAAACGATATTACCGATGAAACACCACCCACAAACCACCACGTTTTACAACAACACAACACATTTATCAACACAAAACATACCAAATGAAATCCAGTTTTTTTTTGTGATTTTTTGGGGACGAGTGAGTCGGGCACGGGCCCAAGACGCGTAGCAAAGAGTTCAATCAGCCCCAAATACTTGCCTCGAGTTGCGAGCGCAGCGGGGACAGAAGCGCAGCGACACGGCGTCTTGCGACACGTGCAAACACACGCCGCGGTCGCACTCGGGGCCGGAATTCTGCGACGGCAAGGAGTATTGAGGATGGAACTTGTGAATCTCCATGTCGAGAATATAATGACAAGATATGATTGAATATCGACAAATAATTGAATTTCAGTTATACGGTACTGACATCATACAAAAATTCATCATGGTTCAGCTGATCTAATTTGATTTTAATGTAATCTGATTTTAATTAAAAGATCGTACAACATTCTTTTTCCAACACTATTTGGGCCACACCGGGGCCGTATCCAGGGGGGGGGCGGGGGGGGGGCTGCAACCCCCCCCCCTCCCGGGGCGAGACCAGAAGGTGACCGGAAAATGCGACTTTTTCAACGTCAGCGTAAAAAATTTCGCGCGCAAGCACGCATTCTTCACCAGACGTAAGGTATTATCATCAGATTTGCTCCATGTGACCGCAAATCGTTATGAATACACTACATGTTGTGGTTTTTGCTGTTTTGTATGTATATTTACATACATATACATCGTTCCATGGCGCTGGCACCAACGCCAATGGCGCCATGGCGTGGCGCCTACTAATGGCGCCAGCGCCATGGCGTGGCGCCTACTAATGGCGCCAGCGCCATGGCGCCATTCCGTAGCTAAAATTTTAGGGGGGGGGGCTGAGCCCCCCCCCCCCCTCGCCGGCCTCCGTAAACAAGCAGCCCCCCCCCCGCTCAAAAATCCTGGATACGTCCCTGGGCCACACACTCTATTCGAACCCCCACCCGGTTCACATGACTAGGACGCCATTTTACCTGGTATTTACATTATTATCTAAATTCATTATTATCTAACGCAACCAACCTTATCACCAATCACGTCGACCCTATCATCACCACCGACGACCACCGTGTTCACATCGCGTTTGCGTGACTTCGCCGCGGCTCGAGTCGTGGGCAGTTCAGCGGCGCGTCGTTTCCGTCCGTCAGTGGCTGGTTTCTGCTCTGTTTGCGGCTGCGGCGCGATCGCGTCCAGTGGAAATGTGAAATGCACGCCGGGCGTGTTCGCCTGCGGCAAAGGGGCGATTTTGTAAAAATGTCACTTACAGAAACAATGAAAATTAATTAAGGATATGAAATTCAATATGCTCTATCACACAACACTATTGAAACCACATAATTCACCAAAATTTAGTTGACACAAATTTTAATGTCAACTAGTGTGTGAACTAGACAGCCGGAAATGTTTATCAGAGAACACCAACGAAAAAACTGACCACTGATCGAATTATGCTGGAGAGAGGGCCTTCGCTGGCCAGAATACTCCTGAGATACTTGACTTCCTCCTTGAGTTCACCGTTCTGCTTGTCCTTCTCGTTGAGTGTGCGCTGCAGGTACATGTTTCGCGCCTCCAGCACACTGATTTGGTCCTGCGACAGGACACACTTTTATGGCATCAATAGCGCAAAAACAAACAGAGTATACTCGGCGGACATCACACTTAGTGTGGAAACCTACCATAAGCCATCTGAATAATGAACTAATTTTTTAAACAGTTTTGTCATCATAATATTATGTTCTTACTACTACTTTTAATTACGAAATTGTATTATTATTGTTATTGAAGATTTTATTCATTTGTTATAGAAGAATTCTGCGCATACTTTGTGATCCGCCAAGTATAATACAAAACACTGTAGAAAATACCAACCTCCAACCGCCTGACATGCTGCTTGTTTTTATTCCTGTACTGCCTGGCATACAGGGCGGCATTGGACTCGGAGTTGCCCTTGGGCTGGTGCATGCCCATGCGCGACAGCATGGACGCGTTGTTGCTGGTGGTGGATGCGTCGCTCATGACCGACGCGGCGCGCGCGCTCGACGAGACGACCGCGGCGCCGGGCGACATTTGCTGGCGAGTCTGCGCCGGCGAATGTTGTAGCGAGGACGACGTCGGGATTGAACTAGCCACCGTCACTTGAAGCGGGCAGGTTAGAGTGGGACGTGCCTGAAAATTGTGAGTTTTTATGACAAGGGGCTTGTATTTCAAGATTACTATCAGGAGCCATTCCCAGACCCTGTAAAATATCATGCGGTGTGAGAAGTCACGCCCTGTAAAATGGCAAACGGTTTGACATTTTACACGACTTTTGACACTTAACTTGACATTTTACAGGCTCTGAGTGTGACAGCTACCCCGCTAGCTTACTGAACAATCAACAAAACCACAACTATTCCAATGACCCACCTGATGACTCACGCCTAGTTGACCGGAATGCAGCCGCAGTCCTCGGTCGACCTGCGGCTGCGGGTGCACCGAAGCGGCCGACAGCATCACCTGCGGCACGGCCGCCAGTCCGGGCGCGAACTCCTCGGGCAGGTCGAACAGGTCCTCCAGGGGCTCGGGGCTGCCGGCCAGCTCGTCGGCGCAGTCGTATTTGGCGCCCATGGTGGGATCCGCGGGCGGCTTGGGTCCCGGTATATCTTCAAACAGATTAAACCAGTCGCACAGTTCCGGCTGGCCTGTGTGCGAATCTGCGAAGGAACTGTACGTGACTGTGTGGGCCATTTTTGGGCGATGCGCAACGGGACAAAACGGGCTGCGAGGGTGCTGATAACGCGGAAACACGCGACGGGAAGCAACTGTCAGACTGAGAATGTTGACGACAGTATATTTGGTTAAGGAGAGCAATTATACGGATTGTGGGTAGATAAGGATATCTCATATGCGGTATTAGACATTGATTGCTATTTTAATTGACACATACGTTCAAAAAATTTAGTATTGTAGGACATTTAGGCAAAGAAACGCTTCGTGGCTGTATTCTACAATATTGATTTTCAAAAATGCCTAAATCGGCGTATCATTCCATGCTTTAAACTATTCATTTTGCGAAAGTTTGCGTAATGAAATCGATAAAGATAATCGCAAGGGATTTGTTTGGCCCGGTTTCCGGTGCTTCGTTCTTTTGTCGGTATTGCATTGAATTTAATGGATTAATTTGTCGGTATCGCATACGAAATTCACGCGGTAACATTACATTTACTGGTATTGAGCTCCACAGCATTAATGTGGACTGATTTCCAAAACTTTGTTGGGTCATCCACATTTTAGACAACTTATCGGGCGAGTTTCACCACCCTCGCACAGTATTATACCCTGCAAATCTCTTTACCTTTGGCGGAAAATGATGTGTCCGGTTCCAGTTATGTTCCAGTTCCGCAAAGAATTCGGACTTGCGAGTCAAAATCATTATACCTAGGTATATTTAGTTCAAACATAATTGCCCTCCATTTGGCTTCACACCGCGCCACTAGCGTCGCACCAAGAGTTGCTCAAAGTACCAAACTTTTCCAAAAGTGCATGTGTGAGCAAATACTTAGATTTTTACCCAGGCTCATAAAATACCTGTATTAAACATTTTTTAACCGTCACCCACGTATTTTTTGTTGTTTATGTATTTGTTGGCACAAGCAGAAAATGTTTGTGCAAGTCTTTTCTGGGTATTGTATGCATTCTGGATAGGAAATTGGGCATACATATGGAAATTTAACCAATGAATTCATTTCACTTGAATAAATTTTGTAAAAAAGTTGAATTTTGAAAATTAAGAAAATTTTGAAATACTTTTACCAATTTTCAATAAATACCTGGGTAAAACTTTGACCCAGTACCTATGTAAAATTGTGTAAAAGTATTTTTCTACATGGAAGTGTAAAACCAAGTATTTTTCTGAGTATTTTATGGGATTTGATTATGAAATTTGGTAGAAAGCAATTCAAGCAATCAATTAATTTTCTCAATGAAAACCATGCAAAACAGTCATCAACATTTGGGTGCATATAATACGTGTATTTATTTATGCCCGCATTCTGAGACGCGTAAAGATGTCTATGAATGCAGGCATAGATTTTTTTGTTTTTTTTTTCGTCTTTGTGTTCATCCCTTGAATTTTCTAAAAAGCTCTGAAGTACCTAGTGCTCATGAAAAAGTACGCGTACAGATGGGTAGTGGTACAATTGAAGTATTGTACCCATTTGTATTTACTCCGTATTTTAGAGTAAACGTAAATGCGCACTTTCAACTCTGCTTCAAACAAATATTTACATTGCGCAATTCCCATTTTTTTGTCTCAGCAAGTCAGTATTAACATCAGCATTCAACTTTTTCGTCATTTCAGTTAATTGATTTATCACATTTCATCTCATTTTGAATTTTTTCAATTGTATTATTCATCTCAATCATTAGCGATTTTTATTTCTGTACTAGTAATTTTTAGTAGGGGCCATTGTAATGCCCTCGATCACAATCATTTATTCAGTAGTAAGTGTTGCGCTCAACAAACCCGCCGGGGTACATGCGAATGAAAGCGCGCCGCATTTCGTCGTACACGACGATGAGCAGGCAAAACGGCATGCCGCAGAACCACCACCAGAATCTGTAGGTTATGGTAGTTATTTGAATGCTGGGTTAGAATAGGGGGCGGGGTTTATTGAGTTTCGGATATTCTGATATTTATGTAGAATTTGGGTGGAGAAACTTCGTTGTGGTTCTGGGGCTGGCTATGCTTTGTGAATATTTATTTAACAACTTCACCATTTACTTTTAGTCTGACGTGAAAATGTTCACAAACACACATTTTAGGCTTATTTTTGTGCTCAAACAATTAAACAGTTTTTGTCAACTGGTCCCAAAAAGAAAAACACAAAGTGATTCTTTGTGAATGTAAGGCGTGTTCTTAGCACTGTTCAAACGGGATGCAACCGCAGCAAACAGATGGCATTTCCGATCCCAACCCAGACATCCGTAATTAGCATGTTCCACAATTAGCCGACCTGACTTCGTATAGATGCAGCAAGTTGGGTACATAGGGCACATAGGCTATCACTATGGCCAGGGTAGTCTCGAACAGGATGCCGGTGTTGAGCGCGCAGTTGGTCATGCCCTGCTGGCTGAGCGAATTGCGCCGCGTCTTGCAGATGAGCGCGTCGGCCCACTGGGCGCACACGACCGTTATGAAGTAGGACGTGTGGCACGTGAACTCCAGCGCCTTGCGATTCTCGTAAGGCTGCGATGCAGTGTGTATTTATGTGTGATGCGAGCGCAGCGGATGTAGGCTCCCTAGACATGTAAACCCGCTCGACATGTAGACACGGTACAGCGGTGTCCAATCGAGGGCGGATCTGCCAGCTATCTATCCATCCCGGCGGCCTGCTAAGCTATCTATCCCGAGGTAAATTTTACAGCTACTTTACCCCGAGCCCTGTGGAGTCAATTTTGAGCGATTCTTTTCGTTTGAAGTTTCAGTCAAAATTGTTAATTTTTATTCCATGCTGTCAATTTTTACATTAAAATCGCTATTATGGATCTAAGATAGTTAAACCCATTTCACTATATTTTACCTACATGCCGAACGGGTTTACATGTCTTGTCTACCGGCACAGGACCAGCGCAGCGTGCTGCACACGGACGCCACCATACTGACCCATTGCTGTCCATAACTGTCCTCTAAATCGTCGATGTTCCTGTTGTCCCAATCCACGCGGATGCCGAGCAAACGGTGCGGCAAGAAGCCGTGCGTCGCCATCACCGTGAAGTAGGTGAAGAAGCCGGCCGCCGCTTGCATCAGGCCGATCTGGAGGTAGCTGTAGGTGAGCAGCTTGCCGCCCACCAGGGGGCAGTCCCAGACCTTGTAAAAGTCCCAGTCCCAGGCTATGTAAAGTGTAAAACACCCTGCAAAATGTCATGTGTCATGTAAAAGACCCTGTCAAATGTCATGTGCTATGTAAAAAAACCCTGTAAAGTGTCAAAAGTAAGTTAAAGACCCTGTAAAGTAGCATGTATGTATTTATCCCAATCTTATTGTATCCTATCCAAATCTTACTTTTGGACAAAGGCTTTGAACACAAAAACATAATATTTGGATATGATACAATACGATTAGTATACATGAAACTTTATAGGGTCTTTTACTAGACACATGACATTTTACAGGTTTATTTACATGACACCTGACACTTTTCAGGGTATTTTACATAATACATGACAGTTTACAGGGGCTTTTACACTTTACAGGGTCTTTTACAGGCTCTGGGACTGCCACCAGGTGGTCAAGGACGGGGTCGCGCGGCTTCCGTTTCATGATGTCTGACTCTGCCTTCTCGTAGGCGAGGGCTATAGCCGGCCACATGTCCGTGCCGATGTCCACGCACAGAATGGCGATGGTGCCCACGGGCAGCGGGATGCCGGCCGTGACAAATACAAGGAACGGCACTATTTCGGGGATGTTTGATGCCAGCGTGTAGGAAATGGACTTCTTTAGGTTGTCGAAGATTGTCCGGCCTGGGTGCAGAAATACATGTAGGTATTCGCGTACCTACTGAGTATTTGCATACTTTCATGTCCATTCAAGTTTTTTTTCAAAGTAGCGGTTATGTACCTTCTTCAATGCCCATGACAATGGAAGCAAAGTTGTCATCGGTGAGCACCATGTCTGCTGCTTTCTTGGACACGTCGCTGCCCGAGATGCCCATGGCGATGCCTGTGTTCAGGGCTAGCATACATACACACGTGCACATGCATTGATCAACGCTGGCGCACCGATGTTCGCCTGTCTGAGGGCGGGGGAGTCGTTGACGCCGTCGCCGGTGACCGCCACGATCTTGCCCATGCGCTGGAACGCCTCCACGATGCTCAGCTTCTGCTGCGGCGACGTGCGCGCGAACACGATCTCCTGCAGTCGTGTTTGATGCAGCGTGCACTCTCATGAATATTGTACAGTTGTCATCGATTCGATGTGCAATGCTGTAAACTCACGTGCACGTGGTAAATGATGGCATCCAGATCATCTTGGGTCCAGTTGCGCAGTTCTGCCCCATTCACCACTATCGCAGTTGCGTCGCTGAGATGGGTTGACTATTTTGTGATTTTTGAAGATTGTTTTTATAAGTCACGTTGGACACCGATGGCGGCTGACTTTGCGGCTGGGCTGATTTCTCGATTTATCTATTTACATTTAAATTGGAACGAATACAATCTTAAAATTATAGATTTAAATGTATGAAAAAACATGTGTTTCAAATTTGATTCTTTTCAATGTTGTGTTCAAACAAATTTATTTGTATTTATTTCGAGCTAAAATGACACGAATAAAGAGCAGCTTACGCTGGGTTCACTTCATCCTCGGGCACGTTGCGTTCCTTGGCCAGTTCCTCAATAGTTATGCTTTCCTCCGAGATGATGCCCACCTGCCTGGCGATGGCCCTGGCAGTCAACGGGTGATCGCCCGTCACCATGACTACTTTGATGCCCGCAACGCGGCACTTTTCCACCGCATCTGGCACAGCTGGCCGCGGTGGGTCTATCAACGAAATTAGTCCGCAGAACCGCAGCCCTGCATGTATTGATATGCTGATGGAGAAGTTATTTGAGGAGAGCATTTTGACAATTTTGCTCCATTCTGTTTTCCATTTTCCGACAGCTTATAATTTTTTTTCTTCCATTTCTTAATTTCAATCAGGACCGTTTTAAAACCTGAATGTGCACACGACCCTGCTTTTTCATTTTTTCATTGAATATCTGAGTGAATTTTTACAAAAATTATAATTTTCTGGAGGCTTTTGGTATTGTCAGAGTTGTCAACACTGTTTTTTACCCCACCGGTGATTGGGAAGTTGATCGTCTCTGTGTCAAACAGGTACCCAATGGGGTAATCTTCAGGGTCCAGGTCCAAGTCACAAAAGCCCAGCACTCGCTCGCCCAGACCGCCCTGGGGGCAGTCCCAGACCCTGTAAAAACCATGTAAAATGCAAAAGACCCTGTAAAGTGTCAGGTGTCATGCAAAAGGTGTATTCAAATCTTATTGTATCCAAATCATACGTTTTTTGTTTGATTTTGATACAAATGCATAATATTTGGATCGATACAATGAGATTTGGATACACTTGACCCTTAACAGGGTTTTTACATGACATTTGAAAATTTACAGGGTGTTTTACATGACATGACATTTTACAGAATCTTTGACACTTTACAGGTTCTTTCACAGGGTCTGGGACTGGCACCAGATCCTCGTAGGCGTGATTGAAGTCGTTGGTTGCAGTCTCATCCAGCACGTGATCGACGCGATTCTGTCTGATGCTGGTGCACATCTGCAGAACGCGTTCCGGTGCGCCTTTGAGCACCAACACGTGGCCGGACTTGTCCGCTTTTACGTGGATGGAAAGCTGGAATTGTTGGCAATCTGACGCTTTAGATAAATACAAGTAAAGTTTGGTTAGATCTGTTGGCGGCCCACACACTGATTAGTTGTCAACTGGTCTCTGTCAACTCAGATTTCGACTTCATGTGTCGCAGAGCGATCTTCCAATGTACTTGCTGTGACATTTTTTTCAACATTGCCGCATGTGCATTTGTAGATTGCTCTGCGACACGTGAAGCCGAAATTTTAGTTGACACGGACCAGTTGACACGCATGTGTCAACTAGGGTGCAGGCCGCCGTTAGTGCGATATAATGTTCACCTGAAACTTGTTGGTCGAGTTGAACGGGATCTCCGCCACCTTTGGGTTCTTCTCGCGCGTCTGCATCACCTTGCCCCTGGCCATCTCGCAGTACTTGAGAATGGCCGACTCGGACGCGTCGCCGATGCACTCGCGCTTCAGGATGTCGCGCGGGTGCTTGTGCTGCGTGTGCATATAATCGTAACTATTTATTGTCGCTTTTTTGTCTGTTCCAGAAACAATACAACGCACCACTTGGTTCTTGGCCCATTCCGCTCTGTTGCACAACGTCGCTACGCGCATCAATAGCCCATACGTCTCGGTCTGCGACTGCTTCAAATACCTGGCCCTTTTGACATTCTCAGGTGCAGAGGCTATGCACACACCATCGATCCTGCGCACTTGCTTTCATTACCATTTTGAACGTGGCATAAAGAATAGTTTACGCGTGGCCTACCAGATGTGGTTGACGGTCATCCTGTTCTGCGTCAGGGTGCCCGTCTTGTCGGAGCAGATGGTGCTGGTCGAGCCGAGCGTCTCCACGCCCTGCAGGTTCTTCACCATGCAGTTCTTTTCGGCCATCCGCTGCGCGGTTTTACGTCGATATAAATAAAATATTTATTTTGCGTCGATATTTTACTACAATTATTATTGTGTTGCAGTTAACACCAGGGGGTAGTCCCAAGCCCTGTAAAGTATAACGTAAAGTGTCAAATGTAAAGTCAAATGTGAAGTTAAGTGTCAGTTAAAAAAAAATTTATTTCTGAACTTTGCATGACAATTGACAGTTTACGTTGCATTTGACTTTACATTTGACACTGTACTTTACACTTTACAGGGCTTGGGACTGCCACCAGGGGGTAATGGTTAATTATTGTGTCTAGTTAATTACCTTAGCGGTGAGAAACAGCGCAACTGTGACCGTAGCCAGCAGACCCTCTGGCACATTTGCCACTGTGATGCCGATGAAGAATATCAGAGCCTCCATGATCGAATATTCTAGGATCAGCGCCACTGTAAAGAATGTGATGCCCAGGCCCAGTGCGATGCACGTTATGATGTGCACGAAGCGAGTGATCTCCCTCTGAATTGGCGTGATGCCAGAGTCGACCTGAGTGTTGAAGGGATTTACTGAATTGATTTCTTTTAGGGCACTTCTTTTGGGGTTCAAATGGGACTACAATCCCAAAGTCAGTCATATTTCGGGATTTTTCAATCCCACTCTCGATCAATCAAAATTCCAGTCCAAACCAATTGGCGGCCCACACACTAGTTGACAGGCGCGTGCCAACTTGTCTGTGTCAACTCGGGTTTCGGCTTCACGTGTCGCGGAGCGATCACCAAATGCACACGCGGCAATGTAGAAAAATGAATACCGTATTTCCTCGAAATACCCCCCCTCGAAATACCCCCCACCCCCCTCGTTTGACCCCCCCCCCCTCTCGGGACCACTATGAAACAATCACCCCCCCCCTCGAAATACCCCCCCCCCAAATTGAGTGTAAAGGGAACGTACATAACAATAACTGTAGTTTGTGTTCTGTGTACTGCAGAACACACGTTAAAACATCGTCGGTGTCACGTTAGAACAGTGTACATACCATCTACATTCTAGTATTAGTCTACAGAACCTTATAAATGGCGGTTTTTGTTGCTTTTTTCGACGTCTGCGTACGTTTCAGACGACAATTTCGTACTTGGTTTTCAAAAATTTTCTTGTGAAATAATAACCCCCCCTCGAAATACCCCCCCCCCCTCGTTTAACCACCCCCCCCTCTCGGGACCACTATGAAACAATCACCCCCCGGGGGGTATTTCGAGGAAATACGGTATTACAGCAAGTGAATTAAAAGATCGCTGTGCGACACCTGAAGCCGAAATCTGAGTTGACACAGACCAGTTGACACGCGTGTGTCAACCAGTGTGTGGGCCGCCATTCAACCAGTTTCGTTTGAATTCCACCAGCCTTATGGTAATAACCTGCGCGACAAGCGAAGCGATGCTGCCGATGACGGTGCTGTCGCCCGTGCGCACCACCATGCCCTTGCCCGTGCCCTCGACGATGTTCGTAGAGAAGAAGGCCAGGTTGCGAGTCTCCAGAGGGTTGTCGTGGGTGAAATGAGTCGTGCGCGACTGAGGCTCTGACTCTCCTGTCAGAGATGAGTTGTCCACCTGCGATTGGACATCATGGGTGTTTGGAACGTGCCGCCACGTTGCCATATTGGCCCCACACACGCTAGTTGACATCAAAATTTCAACTTTTTTATGTGATAAGAGTGTATTTAATTTTTTTCAATTTATTTGATATTGTGACATTTAAGTTTCATTTTTTTCTGTTGTGTGATGCTTGAAAAAGTTCTCTGTGTTTATTAGTTGACATTCAGTTGCCATTTATTTGCGATGTCAACTCGTGTGTGTAACCACATTCCGGCGCACCTTGAGTCCCGTAGCTGCGATGATGCGCACGTCAGCTGGCACGGAGTCGCCCGCCTTGATCTGCACGATGTCCCCGGGCACTAGCAACTCCGCCTCCACTGGCTTCGCCCCGCCGTTGCGCACCACGGTCGCTTTGTGCGGCGCCATTTTGCGAAATGATTCCATCACGGCGAGGATTTGCGCTCCATAGCGAAAGCGAAACAGCCCGTTACCACAACCACGAAGATCAGCACGCAGCCGATTATTAGCTGCATGCATGTGGGGGGCTTGCTTGGGGCATGTGATACCTTTTGTAAGTAAAGATAATGGCGCTGCATAGGGCAGGGCCCACACACACTACCCAGTTGATATCAAAATTCGTGTCAACTAAATGTTGGTTAATTATGTCATTTCAACTTTCCTATGTGATAGAGCATAGTTGAATAATTTTATGTCGTGACGCTGATGTTTCATTGTTTCTGTTATGTGTGATGCTTTAAAAAAAATTAAAATGTGTCATTTCGTTGACATTCAGTTGACATTGTGTGCGTGGGCCTTTTGCCACGAGCAGCCTGCCACTGTTCTGGTGAAAGCAGTCATTCTAACAGTCCACACTGATCGTATGCGCGCTCACATTATCCTCGGGCGCCGAGCCGCCGATCCACTCCAGCCCATAGGCGACGAAGCACGCGACCGCCGCCACCCACAGCATGGCGCTGAAGCCGTAGAAGAGCTTCTTGGCCAGCTGCAGCCAGACGGGCGTCTGTTTGGGCGGCGTGAGCGCGTTGCGGCCGAATCTGTCGATTCGGATCGAGGCTTCGCGGTCTGTCAGACCTCTTTCCAGGTTCGTGTCCAGACGGCGCACGAGCTCGCTCATGTCGATCTTGTGCTCGTCCTGCGACGTGTCGTTGAAATTTGAATGTAGTTACCTAGGTGTTCAATTGATGTTCTAAAAATCTTACATCCGCGAAAGACAAACAATATGTGTACTCACAGGTACTTGAAAATTATATATTTCTTCTAAAAATAAAATAACCATCATGCATACGGTATTTACGACTGCTTTTCGAACATTCTAATGTTCCGTTTTTCCGGCCAAATCGAGCCCAATCCGGAAAAAACTCCTCCCCACACCAGCCATTTGTATTTCTTTTTTCAAGTCCTTCACATCCTTCTTGACCGCACCCTTTTTCTTCACTGGTTGTCCCATTTTCTTGCCAGTGGTAAATGGTATTTAAATGGTAAGTTGTCGGCCGGGTGTCAGTGATCAGTCAGTGGCCGCGGCGGGTCGGGGGCGATGTGAAGTAGCTTCAGCGGCTGCAAGCGTAGTTATGAAGTGTGAGTGAGTGGCTCATCTGCTATCATTGCGTTTACTTTATAGGTCGAATTTGGATGGTGTGTGCTGTGAAGTCATCGTTTGTAAATATATAAAGTGCCCTGTGAAGTTTCTCCGTTTTCTCGTCTGATTTTTTCTTTTTCAATGTTAATTTGCATGTGACATGCTTCCGTCTGACGCTTCCATTCAAAGAATTGCAAAACACCCAGCGAATCGTGGTGCTGACAATTTCGGCTGCGGTTTTTTTGAAAAGGTTGTCGCCATGTTACGTAGAAAGATTGTCGTTTATTTGTTTCAATTTTATGCGGAACTCGCCGCGAGTATTTATGTCGGCCGCACCACCGAGCGGCTGATAATGAAAGTAACCTCTGCTATTTAGTGAATATCAATCGATATAAGCGAATTTTGAGATTGAAGCTTCGAGCCTTGGCTTGATCCATACATACCATGAAAGTTATCACATGTTTCATTTGCACGTTTAGTTTTAATTTCAGGTAATGTTTTTAAAATTCAGTTTTTTCAGTAATTTATGTAGTTGGTAGATGGGGCCAAATGCCCTGAATCATAATCACGTGTTTGTATTCATTCACTCGATCAGTAGTAAGTGTTGCGCTCGACAAAGCCGCCGGGGTACATGCGAATTGAAGCGCGCCGCATTTCGTCGTACACGAAAATCAGCAACGCGAACGGCATGCAGCAGAACCACCACCAGAATCTGCGATGCAATTTGAATTGTGCTTTTATTGTGAAGGCAAAACGCGAACGCTTTTATATTATAATTATAAGCTGTTTTTCCTCGATATACCCCCCCGTCTGGAATAATCTACATCATGCATACAATTTGCATGATGTGTTAATTGTTGCCAATTTGCATCGCTGCTTCCACGTAGACGCCACGAAAATTTACTGGCGAAAAAATAGTCCCCCCTCGAGAGTAAGTACCCGACGAATTAACCCCCCTCAAAATTTGCAGGCGGAAAAGAAACTGGGGGTACTTCGATAAAATACGGTAAACAGCATCCAAAAATCCACAAAAGCCCCGGCCCCATAGTCCATTTCTCTTTCCATGTCCGAACACACCTGATCTCAAACAGGTGCAGAAGGTTGGGCACGTAGGGAACGTAGCAGAGCAGCATGGCGAGCCCAGTCTCGAACAAGATGCCAAGGTTGAGCGCGCAGTTGGTCATACCCTGGGGACAGTCCCAGACTCTGTAAAACACCCTATATGTATGTATCAAATGACATGTATCCAAGTCTGATTCTATATTATCCAAATCTTATGTTTTTGTATTCAATTCCAAAGGTTTGTACATAAGATACAAAAACATTTGGATTTGGTTTCGAAAGAATAAGATTTGGATGCATTTTCACGGTTTTCACATGACACATGACATTTTACAGAGTCTTTTACAGGGTCTGGGACTGGCACCTGCTGGCTGAGCGAGTTGCGGCGCGTCTTCGATATGAGAAGGTCGGCCCACTGCACGCACACGATGGTGATGAAGTAGGCCGTGTGGCACGTGTACTCGAGAGTCTTGCGGTTCGCGTAGGGCTGCGATCAGTATGGGGCGAGTTGGCCGTGCTTTTTTGAATTCAAGCAATGGTCGGAAACTTTTTCTTTTTGCGATATTTTTTGCATGTGTGTAGTTAGTGCGTCATTTTTTACAGTTTTTATTGCAGAAATGGTTTTAATTGATTTGGATTTTTTAGAGGTGCATATTCTATTTTTTATGATACTATTTAGTAGCCGTGCTTTTACATGAAAACAAGTAAAAAATTTTATTGCTCAAAATTGCTCAAATATTCATCCCGCACGCTTATTTTGCCTTAGCACACATTATGTGGGGTAACAGAAACCAAACTGACCCATTGCTGCCCATAGTTGTCCTGCACATCATCTTTATTAGGGTTGTCCCAATCCACTCTGAGGCCCAGCAAGCGGTGTGGCAGGAAGCCATTGCCCGCCATCACCGTGAAGTAGGTGAAGAAGCCGGCCAGCGCTTGTATGATGCCGATCTGCAGGTAGCTGTACGTCAGCAGCACGCCGCCCACCAGTCGATCTCGCGTGGGGTCGCGCGGCTTCCGTTTCATGATGTCCGATTCGGCCTGGGTGCAGTCCCAGACCCTGTAAAATGCCATATATAATGTCTATTGTCATGCAAAGTGTCAAAAGACGTAGAAAATAATCTGCAAAGTGGCAACCCCTCTTGCCATTTTTCAGGGCATTTTCCACGATTTTTGCATTTGACATTTTACAGGGCAGTTTACAGTGTCTTGGGACTGGCACCTGCTCGTAGGCGAGCGAGATGGCCGGCCACAAGTCCGTGCCGATGTCCACGCACAGGATGGCGATGGTGCCCAGGGGCAGGGGCATGTTGAAAGTGACGAAGCACAGGAACGGTGCGATCTCAGGGATGTTCGATGTCAGCGTGTAGGCGATCGACTTTTTCAGGTTGTCGAAAATTATGCGGCCTGTGTTAAAATATCAAGTTTAGGATTCTTTGGCAGTCATGCAAATACTTCATTTTTAACTTTTTATGAACTATCGTTTATCATTTTACTTTACTTTTGATTTCACTTTTAAATTTACTCTTAACTCTAAACTTTGCAACTTGCGGAACTGAGCACTGGAGAAATGTAATTACTGGCTGTTAATTGCGTTGCACTGTGGAAGCTTGCAGTGTTCCTAAATAGTTGGCGAGGCTACCACAAAATGGAAGAACCACTATCTGCATAGTGCATTTTTTCGTTACCTTCTTCAATGCCCATGACGATGGACGCAAAGTTGTCATCGGTGAGCACCATGTCTGCTGCTTTCTTGGACACGTCGCTGCCCGAGATGCCCATGGCGATGCCTGTGTTCAGGGCTGGCATATTTACATATTGCCATCCAGACATGCACATGAACTGGGCAGCGCTGGCGTGCTAGCTCACCGATGTTCGCCTGTCTGAGGGCGGGGGAGTCGTTGACGCCGTCGCCGGTGACCGCCACGATCTTGCCCATGCGCTGGAACGCCTCCACGATGCTCAGCTTCTGCTGCGGCGACGTGCGCGCGAACACGATCTCCTGCGGACAAACACATCGCTGAGATATACGTTTTTGTGAAGATTGTGGGCCATTAAAAGTGTGTTGCACCGGTATATGGTGAATGACGTCATCCAACTCCTCTGGTTTCCAAGAGCGTAGATCCATTCCATGCACCACGATCGCTTTCGCGTCACTGAAATGTCAGCAGAACACGGTGTTATTCATGACTCAGGGTATTTCTTGCCCCATTCAGAAATCTTTCCCGCGGCTGTGAGTTACTGAATAAATAAAATGTAAAAGATTTCTGTCGACATAAGATCTGTTCAAAATTCATTCAAGGAGACCCTCGTTTTATTCAGTCATCCTAATAAGAAACATGTTCACGCTTGGTAACATAGAACTGCAATATACGCACGCTGGGTTGATTTCCTCCTCGGGCACGTTACGCTCCTTGGCCAGTTCCTCAATAGTCATGCTGTCCTCCGCGATGATGCCCACCTGCCTGGCGATGGCCTTGGCAGTGAGCGGGTGGTCGCCCGTCACCATGACTACTTTGATTCCCGCAGCGCGGCACTTGTCCACGGCGTCCGGTACAGCCGGCCGGGGCGGGTCGATCAGTGACATCAGACCACAGAACCGCAGATCTGAAAGTGGGACTACTTTCAATCCTGCTTCAGTTACTGTATCATCATGGATTGTGAACAATGTCTATCCTAAGATATTCAGTACAGCGCAGTAGTGATGGAAAAGCGTCGTGGCGCTGTCGGCGCCATTGGCGCTTAAATACTCTGGAGCCATTGGCGCTTGTCTCTGTACCTGAGCAAACCGCCATGGCGCTTTTGAGACTCAGCGCCAAAACTCTGGCGTTTTTCCAACACTACAGAGCAGAGTGCGTTTTTCTCAAACGGACCAGTCAGCGGAAAGTTCACTTTCTCTGTGTCAAACTGGTATCCAATGGGGTAATCTTGAGTGTCCAGATCCAGGTCGCAAAATCCCAACACTCGCTCTCCCGATCCGCCCAAAGCCTCGTAGGCCTCGTTAAAATCCTTCGTGTTGGCCTCGTTCAGCTCGTTGTCCTCGTGGTTGTGCCTGATGCTGGTGCACATCTGCAAGACGCGCTCGGGCGCCCCTTTGAGCACCAACACGTGTCCGGTCTTGTCGTCCTTCTCGTGTATGGACATCTGCGAGGGAGGTCCATGTTTACCTAAGTGCATTTGTTTAGTTGGTAATTACCACACATATGGAAAAACGATGGATAGTTTTTAGCGACCCTGTTTAAAAAAACCCTGTATTTAAGACATTTTTCAGAATAAAATCTTTTTCAAAATTCAATCAGAATGGAACTCAAACAAAAAAATTTCTAAATACCTAGTGAAGAAGTACTAAAAAAGTTAACTGCCGTTTTTTCAATGCATATCTTTTAAAACCGATTGAAAAAACTTTCGGCCATCAAAAAAACGCGAAATACCTTTAATCGTGTTGCCGATAACCACGATTATTCTGAGATGAGAGCCAATACTACTCCCTGGCTGCTTTTTCTAACCTGAAACTTGTTGGTTGAGTTGAATGGGATCTCGGCCACTTTTTTATTAGCCTGGCGCGTGTGCATCACCTTGCCCCTGGCCATCTCGCAGTACTTCAGGATGGCCGACTCGGACGCGTCGCCGATGCACTCGCGCTTCAGGATGTCGCGCGGGTGCTTGTGCTGCAAGAATTTACTATCTATTTACTTGGTAGGTTTTCACCGTCATATTTAACAAGTTAAGCTGTGAATGATACTTGGCACTTGGGGAAGTAAAGGATGTTTAAACATATTTTGAGACTTTTCAATTGCTTGCAAGCAATATACGAATATGTGAGAAAATACCTGGTATGCCGGGTTGAAGGTATCAATGAAACCTGAAACGCCTTAATGAAACATCCAGCATGTAATGATGCACAAGCAGAACATTGCTTTGACTTTTTATCGCAAAAATCTGATTTGGCGCAGCTATTCGTGAAAATTTTATCGCTATATACCTCTCTATACTGCTCAAAAATCAGCTGCGGTATGAGTGCACGATGCCCTATTGATTGAAACCCAGGTGTAATCGCCACTTGACACCTTCAACCATGGTTTCTCAACTTATTCAATTTTTGTCACTTGACAGCGCACTTGTCTCGATGTGTCACCGATAGACGTACCACCGCTCCCTCGGCCCACTGCGCCTTGTTGCACAGCGTCGCCACGCGCATCAGCAGCCTGTACGTCTCCGTCTGGGCGTGTTTTAGATATTTCGTGGTGCTGATGTGCTCCGGCGCGGCCGGCACTATCACGCCATCGATCCTGGATTGTGTTTTCAGGGTTGTCGACTTATAAAATATGTACTATTCTTCTTCTAATAGAACGGCATACTTCCAATAAAACGGCACATCCAACAGAATGGCAGGTTTTGGCATGTTTTTGCGCTCACGGAAACAATAGAACGGCGGCCTCCAATAGAACGGCAGGTAAAAAGTTGACGAAAAAGATAGAACGGCGTTCTTCTATTGGAAGAAATACGGTAGTGAGTTGAATTAGAAGTGAACCTACCAGATGTGGTTGACGGTCATCCTGTTCTGCGTCAGGGTGCCCGTCTTGTCGGAGCAGATGGTGCTCGTCGAGCCGAGCGTCTCCACGCCCTGCAGGTTCTTCACCATGCAGTTCTTTGCGGCCATCCGCTAAAATTTTCTATTTTAGTTTTTGAGTGCCTCCATTTTTTGGTTAAGTTCAAAAATCGACACGTACCTTAGCTGTGAGAAACAGAGCGACCGTGACCGTGGCCAGGAGACCCTCTGGCACATTTGCCACCGTTATGCCGATCAGGAAGACCAGCGCCTCCATGATCGAATATTCATATAGCAGGGCTACTATGAAAAAGGAAATGCCGAGCGCGAGAGCGATTATTGTGATCATGTTCACAAAGCGACTGATCTCCCGTTGAATCGGCGTCGTGCCAGAGTCGACCTGCGCGCGCATTCATATTTACAATATCGTGGCGTAGTGCGTTTCCTGGGGGCAGTCACAGACTCTGTAAAACGTAAAATGTCCTGCAAAGTGTCAAATGTCCTGCAAAGTGTCAAAGGTCTTTGCGTTTGCCATTAGCGGAAATTTTACATGACTTTTGACACTTTGCAGGACATTTTACATTTTACACGGCGTTTTACAGGGTCTGCGACTGGGAACAGGCGAGAGCGGCTCACCTGTGCCACCAGTGAAGCGATGCTGCCGATGACCGTGCTGTCGCCCGTGCGCACCACTAAGCCCATGCCGCTGCCTTCCACAACGTTGGTGGAGAAGAAGGCCAGGTTGCGCGTTTCCAACGGGTTCTCGTTGCTGAAGTCGGTCGTGCGCGACTGCGGCTCCGACTCTCCTGTCAGAGATGAGTTGTCAACCTGCGTGTGCATAGGTTTTCATCGCTTAGCGTTTCAAAATCTCGAGAGACATATTTATATTTTTCAAATAATATCTATCTTATTTTTTAATATTTTTTTCTCTGGTTTTTCCCGATAGATAATATAATTTTTTCTCTAGAAAATATATTGGAAATATATAAAACAAGTCTCTAATTTATATATTTATTTATATTTTCACTGCGTTTTTTCCGAGAAATTGAATTCTTTGAGGGATTTTCTGAAAGTAAATTCTGTTATATTTATGAAAAACACCCATTTTGGGACGTTAATCGCGCTCTCAAATGTGGCTCAGCGATGAACCGACCTTCATGCCGGAAGCGGCAATGATGCGCACATCGGCGGGCACCGAGTCGCCGGCCTTGATCTGCACCACGTCGCCGGGCACGAGCGCCTCCGCCTCCACCGTCCTGGCGCCGCCGCCGCGCACGACTACGGCTTTTAACGGCGCCATCTTGCGGAAGGATTCCATCACGGCCATCGACCGGCGCTCCATGGCGAACGCGAAGCACCCGGTCACCGTGACCACGAACACCAGCACCATGCCCATGATGAGCTGCATGCCAATGTCTACATGTTCCCTCGAAATACCCCCAGGGGGTTATTTTTTCAGAGTGAAAATTTTGAATGGGGAGTATTTCGAGGGGGGGGGTTAGTATTTCGCCAGAAATTTCTGTGAAGGATGGGCTTTTACGTACCCAAAAATGGTAATAAACGTGTAAAACGGGGTATATTTAGACACATCGACGTAGATGCTAAATACTGTCTAGCTGCGATGCAAATTGGCAGCAATAAATACATCATGTATTTTACCTTGCATACATGATGTACTTATTCCAATGGCCCCACACACGCTAGTTGACATCGACACCAAATGTCAACGGGTTCCGTCCCCAATTCAAAGCTTGCGTTTGAATGTCGTTCGTCGGCTCGTCAGCAAGCTTTGAATCCGGATCAGCACCAGTTGACATTTGGTGTCGATGTCAACTAGCGTGCGGGGGCCCAAAGGGTTTTTTTTCTCAGCTCAAACAGACGTAGAAGTATTTCAAGGGGGGTTACATTCAAGGGGCCGGTATTTCGGGGAACCACGGTATTTGTCGTGTCTATCACATGCCCGAATCACATTTCCTGATAAACTAGCATTGTCCTGCGGCGCCTTGCCCTTGGCGCTCTCCAGGCCGTACGCAAGGAAGCACGCGATGGCGGCGAACCACAGCAGCGCGCTGAAGCCGTAGAACAGCTGCTTGGCGAACAGCAGCCACACGGGCGTGGTCTTCGCCGGCGTCAGGGCGTTCTTCCCGAAGCGGGCCACTCGGACTGTAGCCTCGTTCTCGTCCAGTCCCTTCTCCAAGTTCGTTTGCAAACGTCGCACGAGCTCGCTCAGAGGGATCTTGTGCTCGTCCTGGGTCGTCGGTTGTTATTGTGCTACTGTGATCAGGTGGTAAGTAAAGTACGAAGTCAATTTCTCGTATGTTTCAAGCCTCGATTATCTGCACATGCAAAAGCTTGTAGACAAAAGCATAACTGTGTATCGACGAGCTTTCGCCCCATAGTGTGCCTTTTATAACGTTCTATTAACGGCTTTAAAATTAACGCTATGTGGACTTAAGACGTAATACACTTAAGATAAATACAATATTTTGTCTTCTAACTATATACCGTATTTGCTCGAAAAATTCCCCTCGGGAATTATATTTCGCCAGACTTTGTGGGGGAACTATTCATGAAGGGGGAATTATTCAAGGTGGAATTATCTTTTCGTCAAAATGTTCAAGCTTGTTTCTATCAACTCATTTCATGAAACATGTTTTACGAACAACATAACATGGAAATTTGGCGAAAAAATAATTCCCGAGGGGAATTATTCAAGCAAATACGGTATTCACTCAGTGAAGACACGATTTGCGTTGCTATTTTGCACGTGCCAGCACACTCAGTCATCAACCAACCATCTGTATTTCTTTTTTTAAATCCTTCACATCAGCCTTCTTGCCCTTCTTGCGCGGCGCCATCATAGGGGATTTTGAGGGTAGCATTTTAGGGGGGGGGGTCGGCCCCCGAGCACGTGCTAATAACTAAGGAACGGCTCGGTGGAAAATGCTGAAATTTTGATATATTATGGTTTCAAGTTGGGGCTAATTACAAGTCCGAGGAAATTTCGCTACGACTCCCCTGACTGGAGATAGGGTGGGTCTATAAAAACGTACTTTTTGCGAAAATTTTTGGGTGTCGCCCAGAACATGCAAATTTTGCACCTCAATAACTCGCCCATTTCTCAACCAATTTTTATCGTTGGACTTTTAAAAGGATCATAAATGTTTGGAGAGTTCATTTTTTGGGTCAAATCAGTGACATTTAATATTTTATATATCGATTTCGCCCAATTTCGGAATGCAAAATTTCCTGCAAAAAATTCTGTTCGAGCATGCTATCTTATACTCCTGATCGAGAGAAACTCAAAAACAAAAAAATGAGATCGATAGCTCATTCCAATCAAAAGTTATAGCACTTCAAACTTTCGCCTCCCATCCACACAAATCACCACTTGAAGAACAATGCACGCAACTTCAAAACTCCATATCTGGATGATTTCTTGGCCGATTTTCGTCAATGAGCACCTCAAATGATTGGAATAACCTGAACATTTCATTTTTGTTGTCTATTTATGTATATATTCAATCAGATTTCCCGTACAACAAAATAATGCAAATTCTTCTGTGTAATTATCAGGATAAAAATACATATAGATAAATAGACAACTAAAATGACATTTTCAGGTTATTCCAATCATTTTAAGTGCTTATTGACGAAAATCGGCCAAGAAATGGTCCAGATATGGAGTTTTGAAGTTCTTCATGTGGTTATTTGTGTGGATGAGAGGCGAAAGTTTGAAGTGCCATAACTTTTGATTGGAGAGAGCTATCGATCTCATTTTTTTGTTTTTGAGGTCCTCTCGATCAGGAGTATAAGATAGCATGTCAAAAATAAAAATTTTGCGCGAAATTTTACACCCGGAAATTCGGCCAAATCGATATATACACAATTGAATATCACCGATTTGAACTCAGAAATGAACTCTACAAACATTTGTGAGCTTTATGAAAGTTAAACGACAAAAATCAGTTGACAAATCAACGAGTTATTGCGGTGCAAAGTTAACATGTTCTGAGCGACACCAAAAAATTTCGCAAAAACCACCTTTTTATAGACCCACCCTATCTCCAGTCAGGGGGGTCGTAGCGCAATTTCCTCGGACTTGTAATTAGCCCCAACCTGAAACCATAATATATCAAAATTTAAACATTTTCCACCAAGCCGTTCCTGAGTTATTAGCACGTGCTCGGGGGCCGACCCCCCCCCCCTAAAATGCTACCCTCAAAATCCCCTATGGGCGCCATCCTCTGATCTCGCCGCGGCGACGACTATCTCGTGTGTATCGGTCTCAAACGTCCAGTGGTCGCGCGGCCCCGGCGGCTGTGCTTCAGTTGAGTCGCTGGAGTAGTAGTGGTGAAAGTGGGTCGGTGTGCCCGCACACTGCTGTTTTGGTTTGTTTTGTGGGTTTTGAAAGGATACCGTGTGTGGATTTTGTGAGTTCTTGTATCATCCTCGCTTCATTTCAATGACAACAAAAATCTGTATTTGGAGGAAGTTTGTTTGAAGCTGAATTCCATAATTAGTTTTTATAAGAGCAGCGGGCAGCAGAATGGCATCTATCGGTTAGCCGGCACAACGTCCTTGACCAATGGCAGCTCCAACAGAATGTAATCTAAATTGGCCTTTTTGATAATATATACGCCCATAGTTAATATAACGGCCTGTTCTACATTTAGAATATTTATTTTTTATAATATTTTATTTGCATGCACTATGAACATACACAGCATCATTCTAGTAATTTCAAAAGTCAAGCAGTTTATCAATGGTGTCCGGAATTCAAACAGTCAGAGCTTGCGAGGCGTGGCCATTGTCCTTTCCTTCGTATCAGCCGAACTTCACGAGCGCTGCGTGCTGCCCGAACAACTGACGCTGCGCTGCAAGCCGAGCATGTTGTTGTCCGGTTGCACTGGGCTCTGATCGACCATCTGATCTGACTGAGTGGGGCTTTCCAATGGCGGATTTGGAGTGCCGTGAATCAACGTGGAATCCGCTGGCGTACAGTGTGTGCTGCGTTTGTACGGTATGATCCACTGTGGTCATTCATATGCAAGTCCGGCATGTCATAAGCGCTGAATGTTGTAAAAAAAATCGACCTAAACGAACCTGACATCAGTAACTGGAACTGGCATTTGCATGAGCTTCGTTTGAATGTCCCACGTGCCGCCGGGTGGGAACTCTATGCTACCGCTGCGCCAACGCGTGCCGCGCAGCTCGTAGGCGTACGACATGATGTACAGCAAGATGCAGGAAATCATGAGCCACTCGCAGGTGGCGCTGATTACGTGCCCGGTGAAGGTCTGAACGATGGTTGTACTTTTTCGGGTATGTAGTGTTTGACATTCTTACCAGAGTTGTTAAAAGTACTGAACTTTTTCAAAGTAAACGGAACACAAAGTACTTCATTTTACTCACCCCTGAATACAGAAAACGTAGATGTTATTTTTTCTTTTACACTGCGTAAAAAGTGAGTAAACATAAAAGCCAGTATTTTTACTTAGATACCTAAATATAAAAGTGCAGAAAAGTAAAAGTGAAAGCTGTCGCTTTCCCTACCAATCTCAACTTCTCTCTACAATCATTTCTGCTGCCATTTATGCAGCCGTTTCAATTCCTTTGCGTCATTTTTGCTTTTTATCCATTAATTTTTCTAAATTACGTTTTCTGTACTGACGTACTTTCAATAAGTACGCATAAAGGTGAGTTCATAAATTGATTTTTCCGGAGGAAACGTAAACGTATTTACTCAGTACTTGAGTAAACATAATTTTGGAGTAAACGTAAATACGTTTTAACCACTATGATTCTAACATGAAACCAACAGGGTCATCGTGGTCCCAATGGCCCCACTGGTAGCCGCTAGCCGGCGTCGTTGTGTTTGTCATATCCGGTATGCTCTGTAATGGCCGCGTAGTTGCGGTCATTGAGATTTTGCTTGATGGGGGTTGATTGATTGATGAGCGGCGGCCAATCTACACTTAATTGTGTTTAGGCAAGTGCCGCGAATGAATTCCAGGGCCCAAATTCCAAACCGGTGCCATTTATTAAGCAAAATCGGTTTTATAATAGGTAGAAATTGGGGGGAAATAATCAATCAATTTAGGTCAAAAAATAGAGAAAAATATTCACGCGTAAAAAGCGAAAACATTGACTGCCAGCCGATTCAAAATATCGGCTGGATATGCATACAATAGGGGGGGCACCTACACAAAAATGTCACAATGGAATGGCGCCAAAGTGTCTACTACTAGGCGCCGAGTACACAATGCATACGTGCATACATAGGCCACACAAAACGGAACACCTAAAAACCGCCGCGGCGCAACCGTTCCGCGGCGCGAGTACATAGTGCATACCTAAATACATAGAGCGCGTGAAAACAATAGAGCGGCGCATGGGGGGGAATCTACTCGCAGGCATACACTTACAAGTTGCATTCAAATGCCAACCATAAGAAAACAAATAGAAATATAAGGGAATAAATGCCTACAAAATGGTGGCATAACAGCCCCTCCCATGACAACAGTTACACTACCTACAACTGGAAAAAAACTAGTGGAACTGGAAGTCAGACAAAAGCTTACATAAAAAGCTACAAAACTTGCAACCACATTAAACTAAGTGGAATTTTCAAGTTACCCAAATATAATATGACCAGTAACTAAAAAAACATATCCAGAATCACAAATGGATCAGATTGCAGTGTAACTATATAAAAAACAATTTAAAGGGTGCATTTTCACAGCGCACAAATCTATGCCCTAAAATCATGCTAGCACTGCTCAGCCTGGATTCCATCGGGCGCTGGAACTGAGCCTGGCTTTGTGCTTGCGACGCATGCTTGGCTCGCCCCGATAGTTGGCCACCGGTCGGCCATCGAAGTTTGCAATGTCCACCGACATGAACTCGGCATGTGGTGGCATGTATTTGGCAGAGTTGTAAAAATATCTGGTGTCAGACTTTTTCCGTGGGAGTCTGCCATAGACCTTGGGGCAGTTCGCGCGCAGTAGTGTAACGGGCTTCGATAAGTGTGATTTTGGATGGCCCACAGTTGGCGCTAAATCATGTGGTAGCTTAGTGACCACCGATGGCGTTAGCATTTCCCCTTTAGTTGGGGACTGGCAGGTGCGAATCGATTTGCCCATGGCTTTGGGCACGAAATTGGCCTCAAGTCGCTGAAGCTCAGAAATGGCGGTGCGATTCATTTTGAGTGTGCCATAGAGTGCCTCGTGGCCAAATAAAAGTGGGCTCGATGTGCGCGGGAAGTGTGGTTTCCGTTTAACCACAGCCCAGATGTCTGCCGATTGCTGTTGTCCACCGGGTGTGGTATGCAGCAAATGCATTTTGTAGAGTGCCAGGTGATGCCCCGGAATTGGCTCGCCAGCAGTCCCCAAACCTGAATCAGGGTATGGCCGGTACTTCGCCTTTTCTGTGCTGGCATTGCACTGTGCGCGTTTCCATACATCCTCGAGCAGATGCTCCTCGATGATGATCCCCTCTTCACAGCCACTATCGAGTGTGCCTGTGAGCGTGCAGCCCATGAAATCCACTTTGGCCAGCTGGCGATCACAGCGGGCGTGTCGCATGCTTGGTGGGTTCATGGCGCAACCCATCTGCTTGTGAGCTGCATAGCCGCTAGGGAACCACGTTTCAAAATCGGGCTCAGGCTCGGGATCAGATGACGGATTAGACACATTTTTAGTCAATTTTGTAGCAGGATTATTAGCAGATTCATTATCCGATTCCGGAGCGCTGTAAATTTGCTCATCAAATTTCAGGTTGAGCTTTTTACACTCGGTGCGCATCCTTTCCCGAGCGTCGTGCTTGGTTTTGCCAGCCTTTTCCAAAAATTCTCGGGCCCGTTCAGCCCAATCCAGTTGGTAGGCAGGCGACGCCGGATTCAAAAAACATTTCGCTGGCTCGTGCGGCATGGGTGCACGATGCAAAAAATAGGTGCACCATGGACCCTGATGTGTCATCGGGTCAAATTTAGACTGCCTATCCCAACCGCCTTTCTGGCCATCAGATCGGCCTGGGGCGCTTCGCGATGCAGCTTCAGCCGATGGAGTATTGCCCCAGCCAACATTTCTGCCCGTTGACGACTTTGGCTTCCAATTAGTATTGCGATTTTTATTCTGTTCAACACGGCGATGCAAGTTTTCCTCGCGGGCAATATCGAGGCGACTAACAGCGTCGGCTAACTCGATCTCACCGTCCCGCCATTTGTCGCGCCACCGATACCAACACATCGTCGGCACCATGTCTTCGACTTCGAGGAATAATTTATCCCCGATCATCTTCTCGCGTTGTGAATCGTCGATTTGCTCGCTGATATAGTGGAACAAGCTGCATAGCTTGCGGTACAGGGAAGACACTGTATCAGAGGATTTAGCAGAAATTCTATACCACTCGGCTACTGAATGTGCCTTGCGGTCAAGACGATGCACCCGCGCCAACTTGTCCAGAACGTAGAGAATCGAATTACGCTTGTCCAGGCGGATAGATGCATAGTGATCCTGGGCACTACCTTTCAGGCACTGTTGGAACACATTAGTCCAAAACAAGTGTTGGTATGCCGGCGGGACGTTTAGAGCCTGTAGCGCCACATTGTGAAGCCAGAATTTAAATGGCCCCGACGGCGCGCTCGAATCCCCATTGAACGGTGTTTGCTTGCTGGCTACGTTGGCCACATGGCCACCGCCCATGTGATCGCGAGACGACAATTGCCCCAGCGTATCCACGAGGGACGGAAAACCATCGGCCGGTACCATGACATATTGGTCGATGTAGGCAGCGATTTGACCAATCAAACCACCAGGTAACGATGAAATGGCCTGCAGCCTAGCTTCAGTTGAATCGACCAACTGGTCCGTAGAAGCGGAAGAGGTCCTTGATGGACAGCGATTGATTGTGCCAGGCGCCGGTATCGATTGCGTCCCCACGGGCACGTTTTGCACTGGTGCCGTGTGCGCCTGCACTGACGATGAAGTAAATTGTTGGACAAATGCCGGATTGCTAGATAGCAGTTGCTGGAGAACAGGCAAAAGGTTGTCCACAGTCAGCGCCACAGGTGGTTGGGAGACCACAACGCCTTGAGGCGGCGTGGGGTCGTTCCCAATGCCTCTGGGCGGTACGTGATCTTCAAGGTCGAGGACCAATTCCACGACAGTATCTGGATCTGTGAAATACAGGTCCATGCACTTCCACACATGCTGGATCAATCGCCCAGTTCCTAGGCGGGGCGGATCGCTAATCGTGGGCCACTCGCCATCGTTAACGCGAAACTGCATTAGCACATTTAGCAGGCGCAACAATTTTGGCCTGTCCACGGGCTCGTCCATCCATGATTCAACCACCGGCTCCAGTTCCGCTCGCGTATATTGCGACATGTCGGAAAATGTGAGGAGTCACTAAATCTGCACAAGCACAACTGACGTGCACAGATGGTGCAGGAGTGACCAAACACAACTGGAGTTTCAATAAGGCAGGTAGGTGCCAAAATGACCCAGAATCAATATGAATTCAAGCGCGTGCAGCAATTGGCACCGCGCCAAAATTCAACACCGTGTGGCACCCTGCACAAATGGTGCCCCAGTGGCGCCCTGCCACCGCGTGTGGGTGTGCGGCACAAGAAAAATGAAACCACGGTGCGGCACCCAACAGAAACAGGGCCCAGCGCCCTATCGATCAACTCTACCTGGCCCCAGTGGCCAGGTAGATCAAAAAAACGTTGTCGCTGGCCCCAGTGGCTCAGCAACAAAAAACGATTTTTTTTTCGGTCAGCCCCAGCGGCTGATCAGATTGACGATGGCGTTCCGCGGCCCCAGTGGCACAGTGGAAAAACTGCAGTTCGGTCAGCCCCAGTGGCTGATCGAGTCAAAAAAATCGGCGCGAAGCGTTGGCGCAATGTCGCTAGCCCCAGTGGCAAAGCGACGCGAAGAAACGATCAGCCCCAGTGGCTGGTAGAGTCGAAAAACGGCGCGAAGCGTCGCCGGAATGTCGCTAGCCCCAGTGGCAAAGCGACGCGAGAAACGATCAGCCCCAGTGGCTGATCAAAGCGAAATTGGCCGCGCAGCCCCAGTGGCTGATAAGCGGCCGGCCGGGCGGGAGCGACGCGTGTCGCTAAAGTCCCGCGGCACGAAAACGCGGCGGAATTTTTTCCGCACGGCCGGGCGAACAGGAGGCCCGGGGTCGATTGATGGGAGCTAAATTAATAGCTCCCAGTACAGTCACCATGTAATGGCCGCGTAGTTGCGGTCATTGAGATTTTGCTTGATGGGGGTTGATTGATTGATGAGCGGCGGCCAATCTACACTTAATTGTGTTTAGGCAAGTGCCGCGAATGAATTCCAGGGCCCAAATTCCAAACCGGTGCCATTTATTAAGCAAAATCGGTTTTATAATAGGTAGAAATTGGGGGGAAATAATCAATCAATTTAGGTCAAAAAATAGAGAAAAATATTCACGCGTAAAAAGCGAAAACATTGACTGCCAGCCGATTCAAAATATCGGCTGGATATGCATACAATAGGGGGGGCACCTACACAAAAATGTCACAATGGAATGGCGCCAAAGTGTCTACTACTAGGCGCCGAGTACACAATGCATACGTGCATACATAGGCCACACAAAACGGAACACCTAAAAACCGCCGCGGCGCAACCGTTCCGCGGCGCGAGTACATAGTGCATACCTAAATACATAGAGCGCGTGAAAACAATAGAGCGGCGCATGGGGGGGAATCTACTCGCAGGCATACACTTACAAGTTGCATTCAAATGCCAACCATAAGAAAACAAATAGAAATATAAGGGAATAAATGCCTACAAAATGGTGGCATAACAGCTCGTGAAGAGCAACGCATAACCTTCGGAAAAGGAATTTCTTGTTTGAACTGTGAGAACTGTTTCATGAATGGGTTGTGCATTGGTTTGACGCATAAGTTTTTTACCTTTGCAGATCGTCTCGCGTTGGAGCGTCCTGGACAATCAGTGGGGTTACAGCTAGGGTATATAAACTGGAATTATTCAATCGTAAAATTTTACCGTAAAACTGTTTGCGTAAAAGTGGATCCAGTATAAATCTATCTATTAATAATGTTTAAAACTCAAGATACGCGGTCCACCATTACTGGAGTTTTCGCATTTTTCAATGAAATTTCAATGTAAGATCAATTCCAAACGATCCAACGGGAAACGATCCTGAAACGGCAAAAACTTTTGCGACAAGCCAATAAATACTCACTTAAAATAAACAAGAGCACTCCAAAAATGCACAATCCGAGGCGGCTGTAAAGCAGGATGGCCGAAATCATGCGAGGCTTCATGACAAAGCTGAAGATCGTTTGCGTCCAGCAGTAGAGGAGGCCAATTGCGAAACCCATCATGGCGCCCACCATGTGCACAACGTACAGGTTGGATGCCTGCGCAACGATGGGTAGTTCGTTTTCTCCAAAAATTTCAATTGAATTGTGTTTTTCAAAAAAATTGAGTTTCCGTGTTTCTGTGTTAAACATTTAATTATTAATGTTGACCTAAAATTTATACGTTAATCCGACCATCCAGTGACAAGTTATTTGAAATCTAGAGCGTAGGTCTAAATTGCCGCACCCTGTATTTATACTAGGTATTATACCTTGAATTAACATTTTCACAAACTCGTCATAGGATAGGGAGCAGAATGTGGGGGCCCTAGGTGTACACAAACCTGAAAATTGGCGACCATTAGTACCCCGACGCAGCTAACAAAGCCAAGAACCAGACACAGCTGACTGAGCGGGCGCCAGTAGTGTCCGCGCACCCGGAGCCTGTCCCCGTAGAGCGCGACCAGCTGCCGGTGCCGCAGCAGCATGCACACCGCGCCTGCGCCGCGCCGAGTGACGTCAATCGAAGGCCGTAGCTGATCGACCAAATGCACACAACTCACACAGAATTGCCCCGATCGTCAGGAAAAAGCCGAAGATGCAGCTTTCTGGTGGAAGCGCACCAGCCTCACTGTACACAAACGGACTCGCGATTTGTAATGTTATTAGGTAAAATATCACAGAATATAGGTACCGTTTTACGTCGAAATATACCCAGGGTGTTTATTATTTCGCCAGCAAATTTTGTGAAATTCCGCATACTCAGACATACAAAAATCAAACGATTACAGAGACATATATTTGTGTTTATGGACGTATATGACTGTATATACCGTATTTCCTTGAAATACCCCCTCGGAAACCCCTCCCCCTAGGAATACTTTCCCTCCCTCGTAATACCCCCTCCCAATTTAGTGTATAGAGTACGTAAATGACAAAAGCTGTGGTTTGTGATCCGGAAAACGCAGAACACACGTTAAAAACAATGACAGTGTTATGTTAGAACAGAATTTACCTATAACGTCTACGTACTTATATCACTCTATGAAGTCTTATACATGGCGGTTTGTATACCTATTTTTTATGTATTTAAATACATTCATACGACGGCGCACCTGATGTAGGGGAAGACGGCATCGACACTGCCGTTCGTCACCGCCACTATGTACCTGTGCGATTGCATGCACTATGCCGAGTGTAAACATTTTGAATTTCCTGTTAGATGAATTTAAACATGAGATTTGTATGGCTCACACGATTATCATCCCAGACATTGACACCGTAAACATCGCAACCGGAAATAGCCATAGCCTCTCGGAAAAGAATCTGCAAAAGTCCATAAAGTGACTGGATGCAACTTTCATTAGTTCCTGCACTTTTATGATGTATTCCTAGGTTAGTAACTATGAATCTCCACAGAAACTGTTGATCAGTTCACTTTTTGAACAATTCCCTTCCCTTGAATAGTTGCTGGAAAATAATTTCTGCACATCACAAAAATACCCTTGATGAAACCAGAAACAATGTGGGTATTAAGTATATTTAAATATTTTTTTAGAAAGCCGACTGTGAATACGTGAATGTTACGTTGGCCCTTTGTTGCTTGAGACATCCGACAAGTAAATATATGCGCTTGTAAAGTGATGTCTGCAGAGTATACTACTGGATACTCACCGTGTTACTACATTTATTGGATTTGATGTGGTCGAACCATTTGGATTTTCGGACATCTTTTATGAAACTAGTAGCTTTTGATTCAAGTTTGCACCGTGTATTTAGTAGTGAGATTTAGTAGAATAACAGTTGAGACTCTCTTATATGTTTTTTTAAAATTTTATTTTCTATTGATCAGGCAGTGTGACCCTTTTTATAGTCTCTGTGTGTGGAAAGTACCGGAACAAATTTCACATTGACAGATGATGGAAGTTGAATCTGTCAATTTTTCTACTTCACTGACGTTTTTTTGGGTGATATCGTTTAAGTTTATTGCGTTGAAAAACAGATAGGTAGGTTACAAAACAAAAAGGCACTCGACCGAAAACACATTTAGAATACCTAGACTACCGTATTTCCTCGAAATACCCCCCGGGGGGATTGTTTCATAGTGGTCCCGAGAGGGGGGTTAAACGAGGGCGGGGGGTATTTCGAGGGGGGGTTATTTTTTCGCCAGAAATTTTTTAAAATCCTAGTACAAAATCGTCGTTTGTGATGTACACTGGGGTAGAAAACTGCATCAATAACTGACATGTATAGACTCCTGTAGACTAATAGTAGTACGTAGATGGTATAAACACTGTTCTAACGTGATTACGACATTGTTTTAACGGGTGTTCTGCACTACGCAGAACACAAACTGCAGTATTTGTCATGTACGTTCTCTTTACACTCAATCTGGGGGGGAGTATTTCGAGGGGGGGGGTGATTGTTTCATAGTGGTCTCGAGAGGGGGGGGGTCAAACGACGGGGGAGGGGGGTATTTCGAGGAAACACGTTATTTGTATTATATTTACATCCACTACCGTATTTCCTCGAAATACCCCCCCCCTCGAAATACCCCCCCCCTCGTTTGACCCCCCCCCTCTCGAGACCACTATGAAACAATCACCCCCCCTCGAAATACCCCCCCAAATTGAGTGTAAAGAGAACGTACATCACAAATATGGCAGTTTGTGTTCTGCGTAGTGCAGAACACACGTTAAAACAATGTCGGAATCACGTTAGAACAGTGTACATACCATCTACATACTAATATTAGTCTACAGAACCTTATAAATGGCGGTTTTTGTTGCATTTTTCGACGTCTGCGTACGTTTCAGACGACAATTTCGTACTTGGTTTTCAAAAATTTTCTTGTGAAATAATAACCCCCCCCCCCCTCGAAATACCCCCCTCGTTTGACCCCCCCCCCTCTCGGGACCACTATGAAACAATCACCCCCCGGGGGGTATTTCGAAGAAATACGGTATATAAAAAATACACGCTGTCGTTGAGTATTCAAAAGTCCAGCACTCTATCAATCGTGTCCGTAATTCAAATAATCAAAGCTCGGCGAGGCGTAGCCGTTGTCGTTCGGAGCGGCCGGACTTCGCGAACGCTGCGTGCTGCCCTGAGGCAGTCCCAGACGCTGTAAAATGCCCTGTGAAATGTCAAACGTCATGCAAAGTGTCAAAAGTCGTGTACAATGCCCTGCAAAATGGCAAGTTGCCATTTTGCAGGGCATTTTCCATCACTTTTGACACTTTGCATTACATTTTACATATCATTTCACAGGATCTGGGACAGGCACCTGACGACTGACGCTGCGCTGCATGCCGAGTATACTGCTGTCGGTGTGCACGGGGCTGATGGACTGCTTCTGGACGCTGCCGCCGGCGAACAGAGAGGGGGGCCGCAGCGCGCCGCCCGACATGTTCATCGAAGGCGTCGGCGTGGGCGGACCGACCATTTGATTCGACGGAGTTCTATCCAAAGACGCCGGCGTATTTGGGGTGGAAGGAATCAACGTCAGATTCGCCGGCGTAGAGCGGGTGCTGCGTTCTTTTTGGTTGGGTCAAACGAAAGGGCGCTAACGCGCAGTGCTTGGAACGTAACGCAAATACTCCCGCCCGTGTACAAGTGATGAAAAGTCATAAGCGGTGAATGAAAAGAAAAGTGTTTTAAAAAGATAATATCGCTTGGTTGTCCATTTTTGCATTAATTTTGCATGCGTGGGTTGGGTTGTTTTCGATCGTTTTTTGCACATATAAAATGTCTCACAGTTAGGTTTGGGTTCGTGGTAATTTGAACAACGATACAATAAAATCGGGCTTATAAATTCTCATCACTCTTTCAGGTTCTGGTTACATTACTTTTACTACCTGCCGCAGCACACAACGCACCTGAGATACGTCACGGGTACTGGCGGTTGAAGTGGCGTCGTCTGAATGTCCCACGTGCTGCCGGGCGCAATGTCTATGGTGCCGCCGCGCCAGCGAGTGCCGCGCAGCTCGTAGGCGTACGTCAGCATGTAGAACAGGAAACAGGCGACCATGAGCCACTCGCATGCGGCGCTGATTATGTGCTCGGGATAGCCCTGATCAATGGTGTGTGATTGATGAATGTTTGGGCGTGTATATATTGATCTCGAAACATGAAACGAACTGCATCATCGTGAGGCCAGTGGGCCCAGCGATAGCTTGGCGTCGTTGTGTTCGTTGCGCCACGATCCGGCTTGCCCATGAAACCGCACACCTCCACTTTAAACGCGTTTTTTTTTCGAAAATCCAAACTTGTCACCAGGAAAGTGTTTACCGTATTACCTCGAATTATCCCCCCTTGAATTAACCCCCCCCCCCTCGAAATACTCCCCTAAATTTCGGCTGAGGAAATAATAACCCCCCCTCGAATTATCCCCCCCTCAAATTTTGCTGGCGAAATAATAAACCCCCTGGGGGTATTTCGAGGTAATACGGTATATTTATTTACTGCTGCACACCCACTTGTAATAAAGAAGAGCACTCCAAATATGCACATTCCGAGACGGCTGTAAAGCAGGATGGCCGGTATCATTCGAGGCTTCATGACAAAGCTGAAGATTGTCTGCGCCCAACAGTAGAGAAGGCCTATTCCGAATGCCATCATGGCACCCACCATGTGAACGCTGAGCACGTTGGATGCCTGCAACACACTTGCAAAGATTTTATGTTATTTAGTTGACATTGAGTTGACATCAATTTGCGATGTCAACTAGTGTGTGTGGGCCCATTACAAGGCTTTTGTTTCTCTGCCGACAAAAGTGCACATGCTAAAATTATCAAAATACCTACCTATATGTAAACATAATTCTATTATTTACCCACTGCCTGGGAACAGAAAATCTGAGGAAAACAATTTTTACTCGGATTAAATTTAAAAGAACTTTAAAAATACTTTTCACCTGATAAAATGTGAAAGCAGGTATTTTTTTACTCACGACAACATAAAGGAAATGTAAAAGTACTTTTCCCAGGAAAATGTAAAAGGGAGCTTTTTTTCTGGTCAATAATATTTAGTCATTAGGATTGAGGCATAGTACACATCTAAACCCATTACACATCTGGACCCGCCACCCATCTAATTCTATCCATTGCCCAACTAGACCCATCACAACATCTGAACCAGAGTTGGAAAAACGTATTTACGTTTACCGGAAATACCTGGTTATTTGGGTATTTATACTTACATGTACGTTTACGTTTTCCAAAAATACCATTACGTTTTGTTACGTTTTCCTGACCAAAATACCCGGGTACTAGGGAAAACGTAAAAATCATATGGAAAATATGAAAACTGCTATTTATTTGAAATATTTTTAAAATCCTATGCATAAAGTTCGTGCGCGGCGACTTTTGGTGTGTTTATGTATTGCGATTCATTATGACAACGCGCTAGGGTGCTGATATTGGTGGAAAGAGATAGACAAAACATTTATTTACCAACATATAAAATGCACCCTAGCTTTATCCTACGCCCCATCCCGTGTAGAGTCCCCAAAATGAAATTGGCGTAGACAAAAGTTCATGCGCCAGGAACAAAAGTTCACTTCTACAATAACGCTAGGGGGGTACAATAAAGTTGGGGGGCTGGAATTTCATACTTTGTAATGAAATGTTCTGGCTATATTTTGATACAAAAATCAGCCCCCCCAGCACATTGTCATCACAAATTGCAATTATAAACACACAAAAGTTGCCCGTGCAGAAACCTTATGCTCGGGGTGTATTAGATTCCACTCACCGTGTACTTGACAATGAATAAATACTTCACATTATTCATCATGTTCATCAAACTGTAAAAATAGGTGAGGGTTTTTTCACACGCTCTGATGATGGGAGTGCTTCAAAATATTTTTACGTTTACGTTTTTTTAATGTTTACCCGGGTACTTTCAAAGTATTTTACGCTTTTAGTATCAATACTTAAAATTGAGAAAAGGTATTTACGTTTACGTTTACGTTTTCCAAAAATACCAGTATTTGTACAACTCTGATCTGAACCCCTTTTATGGGTAAATAATAAAATGTAAATATTATAAATTTAAGAAATTTTATTTAGATAAGTTTATTATTTATTTATGTTATTGTTAAATTTTTGTTATATTGCCATATTTACCGAAATCATTCCCCCTCTTGTATCATTCCCCCTTGAATAATCCCCCCGCCCTGTTAGATGAATGAGGAAAAAATAATCCCCCTTTCAAATAATCCCCCTTTAGGCAAATGATAAAGTTGTTGGGTATAATTTGAACAAAAATGGCATGCTATACTGTTAATAAAGCATTTTTTCATATTCAAGTTCATGTTCATTTCAGAAAGAGTGCAAAATAGCGCTTGCCTCAGGCGGGAATCAAACCTGCACCTCTCAAATAGAACAAGAGTGCCCTAACCACTAAACTGCAGAGATGGCTGGGCTGGTCACTATGAGGGGCTGACATGCTGTGGCGGGGACAGGTTGTCAAAAAAAATTTTTCACGGGAAACGGAAAAAAAGTTTCAGCGGCTGGAAAACAGAATGGAAAACAGAAAAAATATGCACTTGGCAGAAAACGGAAATGGAAACGGAAAAAATTTTTCAGTGGCCAGAAAATGGAAAAGGGGGCCGGAAAAATGGAAATTTAAAAATGAAATTTGCATGGAAACAGAAAAATTTGCTGACTTTTTGCCAGAAAATGGATAAAATTTGCTGAAATTTTGCTGGAAGTGGAAAAAATTTGCTGAAATTTTGCTGGGAACAGAATTTTTTTACATAATTGACAATCTGCATGAATTTTTTCCCAGTTTGGCTGGAACAGAAAACAGAAAGTCAAATGAGGTGGAAAATGGAAAAAAGGCAGAAAAACTGGAAATTGAGCTGGAAAATGAAAAAAAGGCGGAAAAACTGAAAATTTAGCCGGAAAATGGAAAATGAGCCGGAAAAATGGAAACGGAAAAAAAGTGGCTGGAAAACTTAACGGAAAATGGGAAAAACATTTAAATGGAATGGAAAATGGAAAAAATTTGCCTGCAGAAAACGTAAATTTGACACCCTGGCGGCGATGCCCTTAACAATAGAAACATGCTTGAAAATTTTGACAAAATAATAATACCCTCATTGAATAATTTTGTCCTCGAATAGCCCCCACCTCAAAAAGTTCTGACTAAAAAGTAATCCCGTGAGGGAATTACTTGAGTAAATATGGTATTAAGTAAGTGTAAATATGCTATTAATTTACATTTATTTTAATATTAAATTCAATAAATATCATTCAATTTTCACTGATAAACAAACATATACATGTTAATTAATATTTAATTTTAAAATAAACTTTTAAATCAGTCTAAAAAATGTTAAAATTAAATAAAGAGGCTTAGATGTGTAATGGGTCACAAGATGGGTGATGATAGAATTAGCTGGGTGCCGGGTCTACATGTTTAATGGTTTTAGATGTGTAGCGGCACAGAGTCGTTATAAGAACTAGAAAGTGATCTGAATATGGAGGCCTGGGGCCAGATTTAATACTCCCTACAGATTTGTAGGGTAGGGCGTACGCCCGACAGATTTTTTAAAGTTTCGCCGCATCGACGCACATGCACCGAGAGCAAGGCGGTTCGTAAAATATACGAAACCATCCCTTAAGGTTGCCGATATTGCAATATGACGTATATCACTTCGATTTTGGCCCGGAAATCACGATTTCGTCATTTCTCGGCCGTCTGCCAATTCGTTTTTTATTTTTTTTTGTCGGGCGGGTTACTCGCATAGGTCACGCTTTTGTGTAGTCAGGTGGTCACTTTTTTAGTGTTCACTGTCTGCAACCGAAACCATGATGGCAGCGACAAGAAAGAAATGCATGCACGAGCGTACAAAAGCGCGACTTATGCGAGTAACCTGCCCGACAAAATAAAATAAAAAACGAATTGGCAGACGGCCACGAAATGACGAAATCGTGATTTCCGAGCCAAAATCGAAGCGATAACCGTCAGATTGCAATATCGGCGACGTTAAGGGATAGTTTCGTGTATTTTATGAACCGCCTTGCTCTCGGTGCATGTGCGTCGATGCGGCTGAACTTTGAAAAATCTATCGGGCGTACGCCCTACCCTACAAATCTGTAGGGAGTATTAAATCTGGCCCTTGGGGCCAGTTCCGCAAATTGAGCAGTGAAATGGCAAATGCGAAGTGAATTGAGAAGGAAATTGGCAAAAGCGAAGGGAAATCACTTTTTATTTTATTATTTTTACTTCGCTTTTGCCAATTTACTTGCTATTTCACTTCGCTTTTGCCAATTTTCTTCTCAATTCACTTCGCATTTGCCACTTCACTTCTCAATTTGCGGAACTGGCACCTGGTGGACACAAACCTGAAAATTGGCGACGATTATTATTCCGACGCAGCTAATAAAGCCGAGAGCGAGACACAGCTGACTGAGCGGGCGCCAGTAGTGTCCGCGCACCCGGAGCCTGTCCCCGTAGAGCGCGACCAGCTGCCGGTGCCGCAGCAGCATGCACACCGCGCCTGCGCCGCGCCGAGTGACGTCAATCGAAGGCCGTAGCTGATCGACCAAATGCACACAACTAACACAGAACCGCGGTGATTGTCAGGATTATGCCGAAAATGCCGCTTTCTGGTGGCAGTGATCCCGCCTCACTGTGCACAGATGAGCAGTTTAAAGGATGCGAACTATTTACGACCGACAGTTTTACAAATCAAAACTAATTTGAAAGCACCTGATGTACGGGAAGATAGCATCAACATCGTCGTCCGCCACTGCCACTATGTACCTGTGCGATCGCATTCACCAAGATGAAATTGCTATGAAGATGAGTAAAAATGTACGATTTGTGTAACTCACACTATTATTATCCCTGTCACTGCAACTGTAAACATCGCAACTGGGAATAGCCATAGCCTCTCGGAAAAAACTCTGCTAAAGTCCATTACTGAATGATACTATCTTTAGTTCGAGTTCTTGAATTTCATCATTTATTCGCTTTTTTCGCGCAGTGTCTTGTAGTTCTATATTTTCACGTCTTGTACCTTGTGCTGGTTCATTTTTTTAACGTCCTAAGCAGATGATAAGCACACGGCGATGTGCTGATATGATGACGAAGCTCCATAGCACATTTTTCGAGAACACTAATATTGTGTTTACACTAAAGTGCATCTGCCATCAGCGTGACAAATAGGTGGTTTGAAAATATATAAAAAATTAATATTAAACATACAGTTGCCATTTTTCAAATTCACTAAGTAATGAATCTCTACAAAAAATTGAATACATAGACATAACAGCTGTAAGTAAATATTTACTTTTGCGAATGTGCAAAAAATTTCTGACCAAAAGACCATACATACACCATACACATATTTTACCTAAATTCACTTTTGTAGGTTAAATTTGCAACCTATGCACATAAAAAAACAGTTACCTAGTTTTTAAAACGTACCGTGGACCGTGGTACTACACTCATTGGATTGTAAGTTATTGAACCATTTGAATTTCCGGGCATATTTCATAAATCTATTTGCTTTTCATTGAAGTTTGCTTTAGTTATAAATAAGAAATATTTAGCATTCTGGACCTGTTTTTTGTCAGATACAACAACAAACAAGAAATTGTATCTGTTATTAGTCAGAGGTGATGGAAGTCGAAATTTCGTTTTTTACTTCTGTACAAAATCTTTTTTGATCATACGGCTCAAGACCATTGTGTGGAGAAAACATCACGTAGCATCACTGGTTTTTTGTTGTCAAAATAATTTGTAGATGCTTGAACATGTCATGGAAACTGGAACAGTTTCCATGACATGTTCAAGCATCTACAAAATATTGTTTTCGCCTCAAGAACTCGTTTAGGAACTCAAAATTCCCTCAATCTTCCCAGTAAAAAATTGATCAAAGTCAAAACTCATCGTTTTGTGCTGTTTTTTTTGGATATTCATAACTTTTGCTTGACATTATCTATCAATAAAATATTTTGGATTTCTTTTTAGATAGTTATGGAGATTAATTGGCCAATATTTACAAACAAACTTCATAAGACTTTTTATCTCACTGAAAATCACAGCTGAAATTTTGAAAATGACAACAAATTTTCAGTTTTGAAGTGAGAGGTTAGCAAATTCTAAAAAAAACTATGCTCAATTGCATAGTTTATTTTTTAAATAAAAAACAATGCCTGCACTTTTTCTCTGCACAGTTTGAAACAGCCCGACACCCATTTCACCATCACAGACAATCCCACTCTGAAGACTCACACAAAGTTTTTTGAGTAAAGTTCCCATCATAAACTTTTTGTTATTTTTTTGGTTATTTTTGCATTGTCTTTCATTTGTATATCCCCATTTTTATTAAACAGAATTTGGAAGGGTGCTGTCATACAAAAATGCACTTTTTATGTAAAAAAATTCTGACCGCTGTTTTTATCATGGATTTGGGATAATTTCTTTGGGATATTTTGGGAATTTGAGATATTTTGGGAGATTTGTGATATTTGGGGAATGCAAATTTTCTTCCATACATATATCAGAAAATGCCATCCTCCTACTAAAAAAATTGATCTAAGTCAAAAGTTATCATTTTTGGACAGTTTTTTTTTGGAAATTCATAACTTTAACGTGACATTATCTATCAGTTGGGTTTTGGGTTTTTATTGAGATAGTTTTCGAGATGATTTGGCCTGTACAAGCAAACTTTTTCCCACTAAAAAACATAGCTGAAATGTTTAAAATGGCACCAAATTTTCAGTTTTGGAGAGCTTAGTAAATTTTACAGCAACTGTGCTCAATTGCATAGTTTATTATAAAACAATTAAATCAAAAAAACGATGCCTGCACTTTTTCTCTACAGCAGTTTGAAGCACGATCATCATCACAAACAATCCCACTCTGAAGGCTCAGATGAAGTTGTATGAAAAAAAGTTTTCATCACAAACTTGACTTATTTTTTCATGGTCTTTATCCTGTATATCCGTTTCCGTTCCTTTATCCGCTTTTTATTAAACATAATTTGGAAGGGTTCTGTCATACAAAATGCAATTTATCCAAAATTATCACAAGTGTAATCATGCAATATCCAAAAGAAATCATGAAAGACAACCATAAGAAATCATCAAGAAATGAAGAAAGAAAACCAAAAGAAATCACGTTTAGCTGGCTTTTTGGGGGGTTCTGTTTGCAAACAGAAGTCCATTAACACTTGCACAGTTGTTTTTCTTCTATAACACACTCCTATGTGGTCACATTTCATCCAAAAAGTGTTCAAAACCAAAAAATAACCAAATACCCAGCTAAAAGCCACTGTCAGAACACTTAGTTACTGGTACAAATGAGTTATACCTATGTAGTTTTGAGTAATGAGTCAAATGTAGGTTTCACACTGAAAGCTCCATAACTAATTGCATTTTTCTCAATATTCTGCACTTTGACGAACTAAAAAATACCAAGATGGCGGCTTGAGCCCCGCCTACTTTCACCATTTTGATAATGTCTTTGAAACGTTTAAAAAATTATTTTTAAATCAATTTTTGGTCGAAAACTACTGCCCTTGGCAGACTACCAGTAGTAACAGTTAATTTTCAGATTTCGGTCGAACTTATTCCACATTACTTAACATTGGAACTTAACAATTGGACCCTTCCGTTTTGTATTCAGCCATAAGTGCAATGTGCAACGAATTTGCCAAAATTAATGTCTCCAAGAATCCGAGGAATGTCTAGAATAATGTATGCGCGGAAATCTCACGAAATTTGTGAGTTGCTACATTCATTGTCTGGTGGAAAAATCGTTTATTATTATTTAACCGTTGATTTTTTTTTCATATCACACCCACGGTCAAGTTTATAATTAGGAAAATACAGTTACCGGGGGTGATTGTTTCACAGTGAGAAGTTTGAGGGGGTTAAACGAGAAGCGGCGTATTTCGAGGGGGGGCTAATAAATTCATAGTGGCCATTTTGAGGGGGGGGGGGGTTCTTGGAGGAAATACGGTATACATTGTGGAGAAGTTTGCAAGTTTTTATCAAGTTTTTGCAAGTCCTGTTCAAGTTTTTTCTTCCGTTTTATCTTTGTATATGCCCACATAAAAATATATAAATTGGTATCTCAACCCTAGATAAAAATGGAATTAAAGTTTTTATTTTTGTGTTGCCAACAACATCACTTCGGCCGATATTTTCTACCGAACTTCTGATTGTGATAACAAACTTCTGTTATTCCTTCAAACGAATAGAGTTTCAAGCTGATTGCGCGCTTGTATTTGCATAAACCGTGCGTAGCAATGACGCTCGAGCGAAATGTTATACTTATTAAAATGTACATATTATACATATTCCATCCTGCCGCGTCGCCTTGACTCACCCCAGCAAAACACCTTCCCTTGCATGTAAGGTGCAAGTGGCGGGCATGAGTAAACCGGTCGAAATTCGTTTATTTTGGACGGGCCGCCGTGTCGGCGGGGCGCAATGAGTGGACCTGCACCGTGTAGCCCAATCGGCGCTGATTTACGAGTTCGGTCGAGATGCGCAAATGCCGGTGTTGTAACGCTTACGCGCGTCGATGTTCGTTATCCAAATCCGCCCACAGAGAATAACGCGACACCGGTTGAGGTGGCGACCGTGTCGTCTTGCTGCATTACGGCGCCCTTTGATGTTGCCGCTCCGGCGGCGCGAGACGCCAATTTTAGAACGTCTGCCGGTAAGTTTTGACACCTTGCTCTATACATGAATAAATACTAGACTTGTCGGTTACCACCAAAGGGTTAATTCACATCAGTTTTGAGTTGACAGGTGTCAATCTTTTGGCGTAATCATATTTGTCAGTCGACGTGTACACGAGCTACAGTGGCGGCCGCCGCGGTGTTTGCAGCAGGAGTACAGTCGCGCCGCGCGGCAGGCTCGCGTTTGTTCATCGCACAGGTGTGCTTCGGCGACGACCTTGGCTCCTTGGCCCCTCCCCGGCTGCGATTACATCCGCGACGAATTCAATTGAAGCGTGATTACGCACGCGTTCACCCCCCCCCCCGGCCCATTCTGTAGCGCGCGAGCGGCCGCGCCGCTGCACCGGCTGATCGGCCGATGCGCATAAATCACGCTTTATCGGACATTTCACGCCGATTTTTACGATCGTCGCTGGTCGATGGCCTCTGCTCTGTGAGTGGGCGCCCCCGGCTGGACCGACGGCCGCAACTCGCACGGACCGAGGGCCTCGCCTTTCTAGTGTAGTTATGAGCGGCCGCACTGCATGGAGCACATGCGCGCGGCCGTAATTTCGACGAAATTTAGTTTTTGAAATGGGGTAAAAACAGCGTTCGACATTTGATACACGTGAGAACAAACGAATATTAAGGCATTTTCGATATTTCGGTCGCCTCGAAACAATCGTGCATTCTGTCAAGTGCACGGCAAGTGGCAGATTTCTGGCAAATTTTTTAATCCTCAGTCAAGTGCCAAATGAAGTTAAAAACTCCCGGAAAATTGATTGATTTCTTTTAGAAAATGGGAAATGCACTCTAAGGTGACTGAAAACCTCACCGCTCCGAAACTTCTTACCAAAAGAATCAAAACCTGGCAATTTGACTTACCGTATTTCCTCGAGATACCCCCAGGGGGTTTATTTTTCATTTTTAAATTTTGAGGAAATTTTGAGGGGGGTATTTCGAGGGGGGCATATTCGATAAGGGGTTTATTATTTCGTTGGAAATTCTCGTGAGATTCATAGTAAGGAACACACTTTTACATATCTAAAACCAGTAATAAACCTGACTAAATAGGATCAATTGGGACATTCACCCTACATCTCTATACAAACCAGTGTATAGGTGTAGCTGCGATGCAAACTGGCAGCAAAAAATACATCTTGTACATTGTATACATAATGTATACATCATTCCAGACGGGGGTATTTCGAGGGGGGTTATTTTTTCCCCAGCTCGAAAACACCTGGGGGTATTTCGAGGGCGGGAGGCGGTTAATTCAAGGGGAGTGGGTATTTCGAGGAAATACGGTATGCTCAAGTTGACACGATTTGGCATCGGCACCGGGATGCCAAGCGATCAAGTGCTCCACCCACAGTCGTATATTATTCAAATTCAACCCCATCAAACTGTAAAATAAAAGCGAGCAACAGTGCAGCGCACTGCGTTCATTTCCAACGGACGCAGCTGGGCGCTTCGACGGCACCGTCGTAATTCCCATCTGGCGCGTCGAAGCCGACTGTATTATATCAATTAGGGTGGCTTGGCCCGCCCCGCCCACCATTGGTTTTGATTTCAGTTTACAAATTTGACAAAATATTTACCTATTTTCCTTGGTGTAGTTTTTAGGGTGATGGGCGCTGGGTAACTTCAACAAGAATTTCTGTATCAACCAGAGTTGGAAAAACGTATTTACATTTACCCGAAATACCCGGTTATTCGGGTATTTATACTTACGTTTACGTTTACGTTTTCCAAAAATACCATTACGTTTGGTTACGTTTTCCTGGCACAATTACCCGGGTACCAGAGAAAACGTAAAAATCCAGCTACACGAAACCACGTGTCTGCCAAATGTGCTCCATTACTACATTCACACCTTGATTTTGTGCAAATAGTTATACCAATTGGATGTAATGCCAATCGTGTTGCAGAGTTGCGAAAGTGTATTTACACTTACCCGAAATACCTGGGTAAATGGGTATTTATATTTACACTTACACTTACACTTTCATAAAATACCCATACACTTTTTTTACACTTTCCTGAGCAAAATACCCGGGTACAGAAAGTGTATTTTTTTCTGGCCCTGTTTTATGCTTTTGAGAAAGCATAAAATAGGGTCATGTACAAAAAATAACTGCACAGTGCACACATGCAGTCATGCATTGAATGTAGAAAATTTGGCAAATGTACAAACTAGTCTTTGATCAGTACTCATGGTATTCTACAGTTTCATCATACTTTTGTAAAAAGGACAAGATCAATGGAAATTCAACAGCTGGACACAAAGTCAACTGGCTTTTGCATTGACATTTGCTGCATTTAAACAGTGTGTATCGCATTGCTTAATCAGTAAAATATCAACACTGAAAAGGTGCCATTATTAGGGAACTTCATACCACTACAGTATTTGTTACAGTCTGAAATGTTTCATAAAAGGCAGTAAAATGTGAAATAATGCATGAAAATGACAAATAAATTGATCTAAAGGTAAAAATAGTGGTGTTTTCTAATGCTCAACAGTGAGAGCTCTTTCTAAAAACATTTTTACACTTACACTTTTTTTTACACTTTCCTAGGTATTTTTAAAATACCTTACACTTTTTGTATCCATACTCAAAATTTGGAAAGTGTATTTACACTTACACTTACACTTTCCAAAAATACCGGTATTTTAACAACTCTGTCGTGTTGTTGTCCAATTGTCTTTTTGACAGTGGAAATTTTGTGAATAAATGTAATCAAGCAATTGTAAATGTAATCAATGTGTCAATTGTGTAATGTGAACAGTGTGAAGGAATGTCTTCACTGTTCAATCTTCCACTGTTTTGATTCATTCATATCCTGCTGATGTTTTGCAGTAATGTAATTTTTGATGAAGAAGTGCGTGCTCATGCTTCAGTTTCCTAAACTGCGAGGCCATAAACACCAATTAAGAAATAGACAAAAATTAGAAAAAGATTTTTTTGTTTGCTATGAAATGCAAGTGAAAAATGTGGATGGAAATCATGTATACATTGTTGAAAATGCCATAACAATGATCTTTTCAGAAGCTCTGCTCATATGGGGTACTTCTTGAAATTTTTACGTTTACGTTTTTTATTATTGTTATTTTAAAAATACCTTACGTTTTAGCATTTATACTTTAAATTTAGAAAAGGTATTTACGTTTACGTTTACGTATTCCAAAAATACCAGTATTTGAACAACTCTGGTATCAACTGCAGTGCACGTCACATCACAATGGTGTCTGGTTCGTACTTTTCTATAAGAAACAAAGACGTTTAATCAACCAAAAAGTCACATTTGCCCAGGATATTTCCCCTATCGCCTATGCTTATAAAATATTCCACTTGGGACAGATAGGCGAATATGGAAGCGAATTGGGTTTTGTTCGAATCGCAGCGCAGCGCAATGCAATGCGGCGGAATGGGGCGCCGGGCCGGCCGGCCGCTCGGCGCCGTACAAAGGGGCCGCTGCGGCCATCGTCGGCCGCTGCAACGACGTCGTTACGTCCGACGGCACGACCGGCCCGCCCCGGCGCACATCTGCGCACTGGCGCTCACGCGGCCGCCGGTGCCCGCGCCCACGCGCTCGCCGCTCTCGTTTGGCTGTGGCGCCAGAGCAGCGCCATTTTTGGGATACAGAAATAGCTGATGGAAGTGAACGAACTTTGATGCCGCGTTGAAATGTGGTTACTGTAAAGGGTGGATGAGGGGATGAAAGTTATGTATGGTGAAGGTGTTTCTTTGTTGCAGGGCGCCAGCTGTATTTTTGCATCAATGATTCTAGTAGCTGGGCATCTACTCGGACTTCACTAGTAATTAACATTCGGTGTGATGTTTGCAGAACTTCACCGATCTATGACAAAATCAATCGGAGGATATTCGACTCGCGAGTAGTGAAATGCGAAAAATAATCGTTTCTAGAATACGGGATACGGACAAAATAAATAAATGTACGCAGAATCCCACCAGCCGTGAGAGAAGTGCGCATTATGGGGTCATTCTCAAACACAATCAAAACGCAATTATGAATCGATTTCAAATTTATAGCCTCAGTTCATTGTGAGAATATCAGCGAATGAATTCCGGCTGATTAGTGCAAAAAAATAACCATCGACCGCTCGACGGAAAGTCATAAAGCAAGGTGCGGTCACGCATCATTAGTTCCTCAATTGGTGTCACCTTTATCGCTCGAAACGCACGCGAAATCGGCCCGAGGGCGGCACGGGGATGTGCGCAGCGCCGCTTCACATTACAAAGACAACGTCATTCTAATCCATCCTGTTCGAGCTTGGGAGATCGTTTCCATGCAAGGCGAAAATATTGAACGCTAATAAAATAGCATCCCGTTTTGCGTCATTAATCACCGACGACACAAGTGGCCCAGTGATTTGCTACGATTGAGTGAAGGTCGCTTACTTCGGCAATAAATCTCGGCGCCGCAATAACTGGCCAGATTACATGACAGGTAAGCTGAAATGAGGTTGTATTTTATATTTTTTCAGAAAGGAGCCACCGGCAACGGATATTTGGAGCTCGTCATTCAGCTTAATAGACAAATAGCTAACGCATGAAGCTTTTTTTATAGCTTGAATCAATTCACTAATATTTACAATGTACAAAATAAAAACGGACCAATTCTTTTAATTCTCCTGGCGAAATAGTCAAATCAACGCCATGTGCGCGTGAATTCGGCCGGCGGTCCTCCGAGTGCCGGACGGCCTCCATTAGTAACTCGTAAAACGGGCATAAAATTTATATTTAGGAGTCGGTGCACAGTTTCAGGCACTGGGTTTATTGCCGCCTTTATCGCCGGCCCATAATCGCCTTTGAGAGGCTTGTTTGTTTTACGATGATTTCTAATTGGAGATGATGGGTCGACGGGCGCGGCGGCGATCAAGGTTTTAGCGCGATTTCTGTGCCCGTGCACCGTCTAATAAATGCCAAAAATGTGTTTACTTAGGTATATCTCAAACGGCCAAACGTAAATACACTTCGATCGATTTCGCATCGAATTTTACAAAAAGAATCGCGGCGCCGTTAGGAATGCAAAACAGTGGGGGGAATGCCGCGCGCCGACGATCCATAAACTAGAATGGGCTAATCAACGAGACTGGGAAGGATGCAGCTTTGGCAAATGGCCAAATTGCTAGTTAAGGGTCATGTAGAGCGCAGTTTGCGCGGCGGAATTCGCAATGTAATGCGGTCGTCTAGAGATGCACCGAAGCCGCGCTGCACGCCGCTCGGCCGCGCTGCTCCGCGGCCAGATATTCTTCTACAGCTTGTTCACAACGATGGCTTTTCCGCGGCACTGTCTGCAGTCGGTCGCGCCCAAGTTCCGGACGGCGGCCGGCCGCGAGCGCGGCACCGGCCGCCCGTCGCGGTCCGTGATTCGTGGCGAGCACGGTATTTTAGTGGTAATTCGCCGGGCAGTTTTCTTTGCAGCGACGGCATTTCGCATGCAATGGGCCATGCGCAACGGCGGCACACGCGAACCAACGCTCATGAAGCTTTATGCGAATTAGTGTCATTACCGGTCGCCCCGCCGCCGCCGCCCGCGGTCAGCTCGGCCTTGCTCCGCATTCCGCCACACTCCACTCAGATGCGAACTGCGCTGCGGCTACATTCCTGGCTGCAGTGTCGCCATGTTGAAAACTTTTTAACTTTGATCCATCGCTCGCTACGTTTGCGCAGCACTAAAAATAGGTAAGTGTCGATTTTTGGCTGCGAAATCAAATTAGTTTCATAGGCGAGTTTACTGCTGAGGCCCGCGCCAGTTTACGACCCGCATTTATGGCACGCGCGCGCGCCGCTGCGACTGTTTACCTGAATGGAATGGAATCGAATCAAACGGTTGGCGTCACCTGAGCCCAGGTAGTTGCCAACTGCCGGGCAGTTGCTACCAAGTGCGACAAATCCGTATTACCCAAGTAATTGACCCACTCGTGCGGAAAGTCAGGTATTATTTATTAGGCTTTGGAGCTTCGCTCGGAACTAGGTAAATTTAATTAGCTCGACAAATCTATGTTGCACGTGAAATGCGTCAGAGTACTAGAACGAAATCTAGCCCCGGCAGTAAATCAGTTCGATCGACAATCCGCCCAGAGTATGCGCATTTCTCGGCGGCGATTTTTCCATTCCAACACGCAGTTTATGCGCGTCCTTGGCCGCTAGCTGTTAATGGCCGCTGAGGTAGCCTTCATAACCTGTAAGTACGTACTAACTAAAGGTAATACCCGTGGATGGATGTGTATGGGGCCGGGCTGCGATCGGACAGCCCACGTTATAAGGTGATTGCCCAATGCGATGCCCGGCCGCCAACGGTCCGCCAGTCTTCACTACCCACTTCGCGTTTCTGAGCATTTTCTGGACATTTTTCCGAAATATGAATCATTTTTCGATTTATTTTTCTGAAATTCTTTTTTCCCTCGTTGTATTTGTAGAAAAGTTTTTTTGTATGTAGCTGTCTGAGTGTAGTGCTCAATTTTAGATGAGAAAATCTTTGCGATTGCACGATCGAAACCTGGGTGAAAATCACCAGACTTATATCCGATATCCAACCATTTTCCATATTCAATAGCACCTCACGCCGAAATTTGACCGAAAAAGTGTACATAAATCGGCCTGGTCGATAAACAGGATTCAGTGCAATTCAGGCTTTCGGCTCGCTTTCCTATCGCGATCACCCGTTGCCACCAGATAGAGCCACTGCGGAACGGGCTGTACTTATGATCCATGATGTACGCTTGAGAATTTAATTTCGACAAAAGTAAAGTGCGGGCATAAAATTTTCAACCTGTCGAGTTATTTTTCCGCGCACGAGTGAGACTTTGGCGTTTATATAAGCTCAGAAGCTTTTACCCTAAATCCTCGAAAATATCCTTAGAGGAACTATTTTTCCGTCAGAGTTTTTAGGGGGAGTTATTCAAGGGGGAGTTTTTCCTAGGAAGTTTCAGGAAAACATGGACTTAATTCATTGTATGAATTCATTCCATCAACCCATGAAATCCATGTAGGTATTTAACAGTTCAACAACAACAAAAACAAAGTATTCATTCTAAAATTCCTGTTCATCGGCATCCGGTTCACTCGAATACACACTGTATCTGCTGTCGGACGTCTAGCGCTAACATTCTTTTGTATTTTTCGTTTCACACACAGCACTGCATTTGCATTCGATGAATCAGTCCAGGTGTAGCTTAATTTTGCCTGTCTGTCTTTATCAAACCGTTTTTTTTTATTTTTGCCGCATCGTTTCCAGGGGGCAGTTATTCAAGAGGGGGTATTCAAGGGGGAGTTTTTTTTCTTCACCTGGCGAACAGATGGGGGAGTTTTTCAAAGGGGAGTTATTGGAGGGGGAATTATTCGAGTGGGAATTATTTGAGGCTGAACTTATTGGAGGATTTGCGGTAAGAGCATTTAAGTAAGCATTGTCTTGTTGTTCAACAGAAAATGTTCAACAGCGCTGGTTTCCTTCCCTCCTCTCTCTACATCGACAAAATAATTCAGGAGAACCTTACAAATAATTAACAATGACTTATTATTTCTGAGCTTGCATTGTAAGCCTGCCACTTCTGGTTGCAGCCAGCGTTCAACGGGCATTTATTTCATCCATAAATCATCACCCAACATTCAACCACCGCAGCATCTTCCGCACATTATAATCAGTGTTATTCGGCTGTCATTTTTACATTTACTACCAGTTACAAGCGATTTACAACTCGTTCGGTGGCAACGGAAAGCTGCAAAATTTGTGCACGGACTTTATTCGCGAGCTGTATCCGTATGCCGTGCAACGCGATCGAAGTCAAACGAGAGGGAAAAAGTCTTTGTCCAGAAAGTTCATTTGTTATGGATCTGGAAGGTGACAGAATGGTCAGTGATTGGGACGTTTCTTCCAGACGAAACTTCAGAGTGCAGTTTGAAAAATAACAGTTTTTTTATCCATTTTGGTCTTTTGAAAGGAGCCGAGAGGTATAATTTCTGTTATTTTTGAAGAAATGTATTCTTCCAAACATTAGTTTAGCATTTTGCGAGTCATAAAAAAGCCGTAAATGCTCGGTCAAAGATCCAGGGCCCGCGTAACCGATAGAGCATAGTCAAAAATTCAGTGTTTTGAAAAGACGGTGTGCTATTGTGACGTCATTGCCTCATTATATCGATATTCCCTTAGTGTTGATATTTAGCCTGGAGGTTCGATTGTAAAAATTGGCTCTTTAATCTTGGGCGACATATCGCGGCAAAGACACATGCTAATGAGTGGTTGTTACCAGAAGACGCCCTCTTCAGGTTGCGACATTTTACAACCATTTTGAAAATGTGTATTCCCTTTGTGAGCCGACGTAAACAGGGCTTAAAAATAATATTTGCATCAACAATGAGTAGTTCTTGCTTTATACCATAGAATCCGCGTTAACAACTTTTTCTCTGCACATTGCCGAATTTTTGATACAGAAGTCGCAGAAACATTTTTTTGCCTGAAGACCTATATTTTTACATCCTTCAGTCCTGTATTTACAACACGTTACTGCGTCAGAGTTTCTGGTTAGCTCTAGTCATTTTCACTATCAACTGCAGTTACATGAAAACGAAAATATGTCTTTTAAGTGTACATTTTGAACAGATCAATCATTTCAAAGTGTAGGTTTCGACTTAAGCGTGTAGAATCTGGTTCCCAGGTCCCACGCGGCCGCTAAAATATCATACTACGGTGGCCGTGTGCGGTGCAATGCAATTTATTCATAAGACGGCTTGTTTGCGCGGCGGCGGCCGCGCGGCGGTCACGCGACTGCGCGGCAGCCGCGCCGATGTAATATGCATGTGCTGCGTTAGCTGCCGCAGCCGCTGCCGCTACAGTAAGCTAGCCCGGGCTTCGTGTTGGAGCCGTCGACGTGATCATCGTGATATGAAGGGTGTCCTGAGAGTTCTTACTTGAGCTAGCCGATTCGTGCCGCCACGGGGCTAATTTGCGGTCGATTTGATGCGCAATGATAAGCTGCGTGATCAGCGCTCTGTGACTCGTTCCGAGCGGCGGTGCGTTTGCACCGTGGGGAGAACGAATTCAACTTAGGTATCTATGATTATGTTGAGTTGAAGGGCAAAAGTTGACCACACAAGCCTGCGTGGACTGAAAATTTTGTTTGCTCTGATTATCCAAAAATAATTTATTTAAAATAACAACAAAAAACACTATAACGCATTTTTTACTATCGAAAATATATTCCAATTATTCAGCTTTCCTGTAATGGAATACCATTTAGAAAAATACTCCCGTAAATAAAAAAAATTCTGTGAATAAGTATATTTGCTTTAATTGTGCAGTTTTCCATGTAGACCCAATTCATTTTTTTCATTGCACTGTGGGCGGCACGCCAAGAGGATGAGGTATTCCAGAAAGATACAATACACTTTTGAAAAGAAGCAAGACTTGTGTTAACAAATACTCCAGATTTTCAACAAAAACTTGAACAAAAAACGTTCATACCCAACCTACCTATACTCCAGTGACATTACACCTTGCACGCGTAGTTCACGCTGGAAGTCTGCCAATGGCATTTAATCCATACAATTTTCATAAAAATGTGAAAAAATCATTGCTGTTATAGCGTGATACGTTAACTTTTTCAAAACAATGATAGGTTTTCATCTTTTTACAAAAACCGCATGCTCAAATTATCATTGGCATGGTTCCAACTTGAGACATAAATCAGTGCGAGTGCAGAGTATCAGGTCCGCCGAGTATATGGAGTGTGCGTCATTAAGACAAAAGCGGTTTAAGACAACAGTAGCTTTAATACAACAAAAATGCTCATTAAGACAAAAGCTACTCTAATACAACAATTTGTGCATTAGTACAACACATGTCACTTTAAAATAATACTTGTTGCTTTAATATTTGTCTTTTAATTCTTACTCCACCGTTCTGTTATAGGTATGCAAATGTTGCAGTGTCGTTCAAAAACTCACCTATTAAGACCACGTATTAGGGGTAGCCGATGGATGTACAATGTTACTTTGCGTTATTTACTTGCAACTGACTCTAGAGGTCCGAGCCGAGTAAAACTTATTTGATTTGATTAATACAACACATGTCGCTTTTGTACAACACAATTTGAGTGATATTTATATATGAAACAAAATATTGAGATGGAATTGAATTTCCCACACCCTTTTGCAAAAGAGTCAAATTTGTGACACTACACCCCTGCTGAATCCTGTACTAGTCCCTCACAATAATTTGAAAAATATTGTTACTATTATAAACCTGGCTACAAATTATGTGCTAAACACTACTAAACTGCAATTTTACATTTATTTGTGTATATGTGTACACAAGTATTTATGTTGTATTAAAGCGACAAGCATTGTATTAAAGCAACATGTTCAATTCAATTCAATTCGTCAGATACCACTCAGTCATCGCGAGGCAGAAGGGTACAAAATACACAAATATAAAAGTAATATGTGTTGTACTAATGCACAAATTGTTGTAATAAAGTGGCTTTTGTCTTAATGAGCGATTATGTTGTATTAAAACTATGGTTGTCTTAAATCGCCTTTGTCTTAATGGAAACCCCCGGTATATGTATGTTGATGTTTGATAAACAGTGGATGTTCAATAAGTGGGTACTGGGCCAGAGTGTGTGTTGTCAAGTTTGTCTACAATAAGCAACTGAGGTGTGAAATCAAACAGCTTTAAAAAACCTGGAAGCTGAATTAAAGCTGTAGAGTGTTTCCAAAAATGAATTGCTAACTTTTCTAAAATGCTGTTGCCAATCAATTTGCATCAATACCCTAAACAAATTTCTCAAAAATCATATCATAAAGAATTTGTAAATATATTTATGACAATAATGCAATTTAAGTAATAAACATACCGTATTACCTCGAATTATCCCCCCCCTTGAATTAACCCCCCCCTCGAAATACCCCCCCTAAAATTCGGCTGAGGAAATAATAAACCCCCCCCTCGAAATACCCCCCCTAACATTGAGTGTAAAGAGAACGTACATGACAAATACCGCAGTTTGTGATCTGTACAATGCAGAACACACGTTAAAACTGAAGATTGAGTGACGTTAGGGAAGGGTTTATGTGTATATACAGTTATATATACCTATAAAGACATATACATCTATGTGATTGTTCAACTTTTCTACGTCCGAGTATGGGGAATTTCCGAAAATTTCTGGTGAAATAATAGACCCCCCCTCGAATACCCCCCCCCTCGAATTATCCCCCCCTCAAATTTTGCTGGCGAAATAATAAACCCCCTGGGGGTATTTCGAGGTAATACGGTATAAACAAATTCAAACGAATTTGTAAAAATAAACCATTCAGACAGATAGATTACAAAACAATGAATTTATTTACGGTCTGAATGAAATCAAAACGTATGTCATCGTGATGTTTTTATGTTTTTAAATTCCGATCAAGATTTCTTCTCGAAAGACACGTCCATTCATCACCCAGAACATCACTCAAAATGTTCAATGTCAAAAGGCAGCGAAATGATGAAAAATGGCTTGCGAAACGCTCAACTGCTTCCCCACCCAGAAGACAAATTGACAAAATGTTACGACAAAATCTGTGGCTGCTGCACAGAATAATAATGTGGCCATCTGTCGCCTTTGTCTGCCCATAAAAAAACGTGCAAGTGTAATGTTTGCGGATAGGATAGATACGCGACACGGTGCATGGACGATCGTGCAGCGCACTGCTAATAACTAGTGACTCGTTTTGCGCCGTCGACCATGCGCGCCCTTTTGTGTGCGATGTGTGGAAAAGCGATGCCGCAGCGTGGCGCTATAGCCGCCGGCGCAAGACGCTACCGTAGCCGGACGAGCGGGGCTGCAGCGCCGGCCAGGCCCCGCCCACCGCGCGTCCGCTCGCTGCCGTTCGTGCAGTCGCGCTCGGCCCGGCCGAGCGCCGCCGGAGATCACTTTTATTCGCCCCGGCCCGCAGGTCGAGCCGGTCGCACAAATCTTTACCGCCTTATGCATAAAAATCGTCTCAAAATTCAATTAAAAATTGGCGACAGTTTCCCACGCGCAGCGCGTGCGACGAGAGCCGAATTTGCGCGCTTTTACGACCGGCCATCGACGAACGGCGGCGGCGGCACTCGGCCCCCAGTATTCAGGTCCTGCCAGCCAGCGCGCACTATCCACCGGTCGTAAAAGGTATAACATTATATTCTATTAGATGATATTATATCGCATAATGGGCTGATGGAATGCGAAGTTTGCACACGGCCATTAACACCGCCGCACCGCAGGAGCGACGTATCGATTCCCGCTGCAGTGCAACGCGGCGCGCGCAAACGACTGCGTCGAATTGCATCGAAACTGCGGGCCGGTCGCTGCTGCGCCGCCGCGACGCGGTGCACATCCACTGGTACGTGCAATGAATTCCGGCCAGATATCGGACGCCCATCAAGCGGGGATTTTATAGCGAGTGCGCGCTACTCGAGCGCATGTTTATATGCGCCTGATGGGCGTAGTTTAGTGCCTATGCGCCGGCTGGCGCAAATGTTTTTGTTGATGGGCGCAATTGCGTGCGACCACGACCTATTGCCGCAGCCATACGAGCTCGACGAGCGCGCCATAAATGAGTTCGGCCAGTGGCGCGGCGGGCGGCGCCGACGCGGCCAACTTCGGTTCAGTCTCCGGCGCGGCCGCGCAGCAGCACCAGCAAGCCTATGGCCTGCAAAACGCCGGTCCGTTCACTCATTGCTCTGCTTTGATTACTAATTAACAATTTCCCATCCTCGACGCAATTACACCCTGAAACTTTCCAATCACACAGACGAGACGGGCCAACGTCCATGCGGCGACGCGGCGGCGGCAGCGGCCGCGGCCGCGGTTGCAGCCGACTTCGCGTCCAAGATGCAAGTGGCTGCGTGCAGTTCCGCATCGTCGTCGGCCATGGCGCTGGCGGCCGGCTCGGACCCCCTGCGCAATCTCAGCATGCTCACGGAGGGCGCCGGCATGGGCTCCGTTGGCTCGGCGCTCATCGCTGGTTGGTGGGGTTCTGTGGCAGGATTCCGCGCCACCAATGTAATATTTCCACTTTTCGATGTACCGTATTTACTTGAATAAGTCCCCTGGGGAATTATCATTTTGTCAGACTAGTTGAGGGGTGAACTATTCGAGCGGGGAATTATTCGAGGGGGGAATTATCCAAGGGGGACTATTCAAGCAAGTACGGTATTTATGTAACTTAAATTTGTGTCACAAAGACGATTTCATATGAAAATTAACACAAAGCACCGTGGATCGCAGGCGGCTCCGGTTCGGTGGACAGTCCGGGCGGCGGTGACGCGTCCGCGTCGGCCACGGCGATGGCGGGCGACCTGATGGCCGCCTACGGCCAGCACCAGTACCAGTACCCCAGCTACGGGCAGTTCGCAGCCGCCGCCCAGCACGCGTGGAACCCGTACGCCAATCCGAACGCCGCCGCTGCGCAGTTCGCTGCCGCAGGTGTGTTACAGTTGGCCACGCATTGCACTGCTATAAGGCATAAAGCCGGAGTTACAGCACAATGACAAATATGAGCTGAAGCGACAAATACAGTGTCGACAAATTACAAAAAATACTCAAGAACGCTTAGAGATATCCATCCCCAAATTGACATGTTGAAAGCACTTACCGATCTCTACATCGTGTCCAAAATTTATCCAAAAAGCTCCAGTGGTTCTTAAGATATAAATTAAAATGTAAAATTTCGCTATTTGTCGGCAACATTGTCGTTGGAATGCCGTATTTGTAATTTGTCGACACTGAATTTGTCGTTTCAGCTCCCATTTGTCGTTGTGCTGTAACTCCGGCTTAGACTTTTAGTGCCTTCATTCGCGCCGAAAATTCATGTTGAACTATGGCTCCAATGTTGACGAACGCGTTGCACATTCACCATATTGAATTTATCTTTGATTCGCGTTGAGAACAAGGCGATCACGTTCCCCTATGAATACCTGTCGCTCGTGTCAGGCATGGCGTCGCCGTTCGCGTCCGCCTGGCCCGGCTACGGCATGTACGGCGCGCACGCCTGGATGCAGCGGCCTGGAGGTAAGTGCCAAATTTTGTTGGGATTGACCGAATTTATTGGCCTTTTGTTTACTATCGGAAGTGTGAGAGGAGAGAGTCATCTTAGCCATATTAATGTAGGTAAAGTGAGAACATTTTCAAGTTATTGGTGTGGTTATGGGTCCTGTCCATGTTCATGTTTGCGCATTCGCGTCGACATTACTCGCAAAATTAACGCTAGCAGCCCACACTAATTTTAAGGGTGGATGGTGGCTGGCAAACCCGCATTTTACATCAGCTTAATATTAATCTCACTCCCCCAATATTTTCCGGAATGGAAATGATCATCTTTGAGTCAAGTTATGGCCATTTTCCATACACACAGCAATCAAAAAATAGACTTCGGTTGCTCAAGATTTGTGCTTGCACCAATAAACACGTTAAACTTCAATACGTCCGCTTTACACACAGTATGCCGTTGAATTTTTCCCACTTATACTTCCAACCACATCTTTATCAAGTATTGACAGTCTAAAGCGCGTTTAAAAAATTGAAACATTTTAACCATATTTTATTTTTTAGCAAATTATTATCGTTATCGCAGTCGGCAGCACTGCTTGCTAAGAACCCCCGATAAGCATAAAGTCCATCGTTGACGTGATAAAATTTGAGAGCCATCTTTGCCAATTACCTACCTATGTTATACTTAACCAGATGCAGCTCATTCAGTGCATTCATGTAGCAAATTCAAAAAGTTCTAGGGCTTTTTTCTATTCAAATACATAAATATTAGTGCGCGCTCCTCGACAGTTTACTTGTGTGCTATTTTTTGCGCGTCGTTCAAAGAACACATTTCACAAAATGTTGTGAAATTATTGCCATATTATAGTTGTCAGTTTTTGTTGTAAGTAGCAAAGAATCCTTATTTTTATTTCAAAATAGAAATTTTATATATTTATTGATGTAGTTGACAGCAAAATTTACCTGGGTCACATCAAACAGGATTAAAGAGAGTATTTTTTTCCTGTCGATTTTTTACCACAATGTCATACTGAAAGTTTTACAAAATTATCAGAAGTGTGATAAGAAGTGGTTTCCAGGCGTGGTGAATGTAGTTTTTCTTGGGAATGCTTTCTGTGTTGTGATTCTCACGGAAATGAGTATTTGTATTCCCTTTTTATTCTAATAACTTTAGTTTCTGTTTACTGCGAAAACTTCACGTTTTTGCATCAAACCAAAGTTTTTCACAGGAAATAACATTTTTACTCAGACACTGTGTTTCGAGGAAATAGGTAACAGTCGTTTACTTTTCAAAAGAAATTTTGTATGCAAGTCCGCAACACACATTCATTTCATGCATGTCGATTGTCGACCCACGAATTCATTTAGTCTTTTTCAAAAATAAATAGGTAACATATTTGCTTGAATAAGCCCCCGTGTAAGATCAGTGAGGAATGAATAATTCCACCATGAATAATTCCCCCTTATGGCATATCATCAATTTGTTATGTCCAATTTGAACAAAAAAGGGTATGTTATTGTGTTTATACCTAAAGCATATTTTGTGGAATGAGTTGATTGAAATTATGACGTAATAATAATTCCTCCCCATGAATTAACCCCCCCCCGAACATAAGTCAACGTAATAATAATTCCTCCCCTTGAATTACCCCCCCCCCGAACATAAGTCAACGAAATAATAATTCCCCAGGGGAGTTATTCGAGCAGATACGGTAATAAGGGTTCGTCGACTTGGATCATCATGAGCTGTATCTGGCGATTTTCCTGCTCTTATCACATTACCAGTTCTAACTTCCCAATTCCAAAGCCGACAAGTGGCATATAGTGATGGAAAATCACCGGAAAAAAACGCCAAGCTGCAATTGTGCCGTATTGCGCCATTCACAAAAGAGGAGCGACGAAAAAAGGGCACCAAGCACCAACGGCGCCAGCACAAAAACAAAAATACATACAAAGAAATTGTGAAAAATACAAAGTGAACACTTCCTAATGAAAATTCAAGGAACACTTGTAAAGTGATACTGTATTTATGTGCTTCCAGCAGGGTTTATTCGAAGAAATAAGGTATTTAAATAACTGGTCGTACCACATGCTTTAAATATATTGAATGCCACCATATCTCTATCAATCACATCAGGCATGAAATTGACTGGAGGTCTGGACGTGAAACCCGGTGAAATGTGATGAGAGAAAATAAGAGAATTTCTTTCTTTTCCAGATAGTACATTTCATTGTAGATTGTGTGGTCAGTAGACATGTGTGGAAAATACCTAGCATAACAACATATAAGCACTTACATATGAGCCATGTTTGCAGCCATTCTTCCATCATCATAATGGAAGGATGGAGTCTACACATGCTTCTGGATGAAATGATTGGGAGCCAGAAATGTGTTCCACTGTTGGCGTAACTTTTGCACCCTGCAGGAACAGCGCATCAGGTGCCAAGGTTGACTAGGAAAAAAGTACCACAGGAAAAGGGTTTGGGTTTACACCCTCAAATGGCACAAAGACTTTTGGCATTCAATCACTAGTGACAAGGCAACTCAAGCCCAGCACCTCTATCACAATCCTGTTCTCTATCTGCACATTCAACATTCCTGACCCTAATCCTGATCCTGATCATAAAAACACACTCCCATTTGGCCACTAAACATCCCAGTAAGACAAATTTCTACAGTTTATGCAATGTGCAAGAATTTCAGATATTTATTTTAAACATTGGACTGGATACGTTTTCACTGGAAAATCTAAAAGTGAGTATTCTTGAGAAATTTTGCCCTAATTTTCACTCAAAAACACTTATTTTTATACTTTTTTTGCCTATTTTCATCTTCAAATTCAAAAGTTCATGTTCACCATTAGCCTGTTTTTTTTAGCTAGCAATATATATGTGCTTATAAATCCTTTTGGCTATTTTACCCTATCTTTAGCTTTTTCTCTCCCTTTTTCCTTCTATGCTTTGAAAAAGCTGAAATACATTTTCTGTACTTTCAAAGAGGGACTGGTACAGGTACTTTTTCAGAGGAAACAAATGTAATTTACTCAATATATCTCTTGAGTAAATGTAAAAATGTTTTAACTATGTTACAGGTACAGTTTCCAAAAATGTTTGTGTGACATCAAGCAGCAATGCCTCTGCATTTAGTTTGGTTATGGTGATTTGGGGCAGTGGAGCTAGGCTTGCTTAGCATTGCTGACCAAGATGTAAACATATCATATACTTGAAACACAGAAACTCAATAGCTTCTGTGCTTTGTTTTACACAGAAGTTAACAAACTCATGAATTCCAAAAAAATTTAAATTCAACTGGGTTTCTTTTGCAGAACATGGAACACAAAGAACAAAGGCTTTCATTCAACAGATTTACAATCATTATCTAAGTATTCTGTCAAATAAAATTACATTGTTAAGTGATCATTACATTACAAAATAACATATACTTGAGTACTGAGTAAATACTCTGAATTTATCTTTCCTCTGAAAAAAAATACCTGTACACACTTTTACCTTATGAAAGTAGTTGAGAAAAGTAGGAAACCTACAAACATGAACTGATGAAAATGGGCAAAAAGGTATGAAAATGAGTGATTTTGAGTGAAAATGAGAACAAAATTTCTAAAAAATACTCACTTTTACATTGATGATTGAATGCCCATAGTGTTTGTGCCATTTGAGGGTGCTAAACTGCTCCCTTTCTTCCTGTGGTACCTTTTTCCTGATCACATCCAATTCACTGTCCAATCCAATCCAATCCCCAATGGTTCCAAAATTTTGCCAACATTGGAACACATTTCTGCCTCTCAATCATTTCATCCAGAAGCATGTGTAGACTCCATCCTTCCATTATGATGATGGAAGAATGGCTGCAAACATGGCTCATATGTAAGTGCTTATATGTTTATCTGCTAGGTATTTTCCACACTAGTCTACTGACCACACAATCTACAATGAAATCTACTATCTGAAAAAGAAAGAAATTCTCTTATTTTCTCTCATCACATTTTACGCGCTTTCACTTCCACTGAATTTGATGCCTTATTTGTTTGATAAAAATATGGTGACATTCTTTCAAAGTCGACCTTATATTTCAAATGTCTATGACTGAAAGCCGTGAGTCATTCCAAATTTAATCTGCAAAAGTACGTACGTATTCAAAGCGAAGGCTTGCTTTATTTCATCTTTCAACTTTGTGTGCGTTCAAGCCCATTGTAGTTCATCAAATTTCTAGGTCCCACTTCTCGGGGAACAATCGTTGGCATCGGTGATCTTATCGGGGTAAAGAACGTAATCATGCATGCGGGGTCGGTGGCCGTGCAAATGCTCGTTAGCGCCGGCCCGGCGGGGTGTCCATGTGCACTTCCGGTCCGCGACGCCCTCGCTTCACGCGCCCGGTTACTGTAGGTCGGTGCTAGATTCATGAGTGAGTTCACGCATTTGCCCTCACTATCCGGAGCAGGTGAAAAGGTTGCTGCTCGAAAAGGTCAAATTATGGCGCCCCGGTGCATTGCAACACCTCGCCCCGCGCTTTGCGGTCTATCAGTCGATCTTTACGATGTCGTCAGGTGGCTTTTATGGTTTTATTGTCCTATTTTGACTCACTCTTACACTTTCCGCTTTGGTGTTGTAAATTCGAGCTGTAAAATTAGGCTTGAGCTTTTCATTGCGTCAGACTCCTCAGTGCGTGTGTGTTTAGTGGTGTGAATTCCGCCTTTTCTGGGTGCATTTCAAATGTCTGTTCGAACTTCAAAGTCACACACTACCTCCTATTTACTTATTTTTGTCCGTGCTCCTGTGACGTATTCTGAAGAAGTCCGGCATGAGTCATGGAGGCACAAATGCTGAAAGCTTGCTCCCATCTCCTAGATGTTGAAATATGCACTTGACATGTCAAAATAGCCGGCGCCTTTGGCGGCGTTCCCCTTTGATCTTTACATATGTACGTGTGCCATCGACGGGGCAGCTGCCCGGGCGCGCACGTCGACTGCTTAAATTGTCTAAATTATCTTCGGGGCAGTAGGTACGGTGCAACGTGCGGCTAGCCGCCGCCGCAGTCGTTCCGCGCCGGTTAGAACGACGGCGATCGGTGCATTTGGGTCATAAAAGCGCCAGCCGGCCGCAAAGCACCGGTTCGGCTCGCGCCGCTCATGCCAAGGTGCGGCGCAAGTCCGTTGCAAGCGGCGAGGCTTCCGGCGGCGGCGGCGCGCGCCCGCCACGAGCTCGTCAACTATGCATGCGCGCCGACGTTCCCTCAATGCGGCCAGGTTCATATAGTTTCGCCTTAGGTAGACGGCAGACCTTTCTCATTTGGCGCCGCGCCGCACTCTCGGCAACGCGCACACCACGACTGCCTAAATGAGCATTAACGCAAATTTATGTCGCTCCGACTTCAAAGGGCGCGCCGCCGGCGCGGCGAACGTCGACCCCGCGTGTGCACGTACTTTTGGCCAAGTGCGATTGAAGCGGCACGATTTCGGGGCCAGAAACAGAGTTGATGCACATGGATGGGTCCGGGGGAATCTGAACGATATTTCAACAAATATAAGCGCTAATCAAAGCGTCAGCGAGTAGAACTCATTTACGCCTCGTATGACGCATGAAGCGGTGGATTATCTGAACTGACTAATGCGTCTAAATGGGGAAGCGGACTCGTAAATTATGTCGCCGGCGACGGCGGCGGGCTGCGGGCTGCAGTCAATAACAGAACTTAAACCGCTGAATTAACCGCATAAACTGCTAGCACATGCGGCACCGATATAGTTAAGTGCTGCGATTTGCTGGGGACACGTCGTGAATCCGGCCGTCTGACTGCACTTCCTCACAGCTTGGTCTGCCTCGCTTTGATTTACTTATCATAAATAAATTAATCTACCGTATCTTCATAAATACGCGTAAAGAGCAGTAACGCGACTAGGGCGTTATTCAAGCCAGAGTTTATAAGAATTTTCATCACACACAATAAAAATTTTGGTGAATTCTTTGCCGTTGTTGAACTACTTGAGGTTTCTTTGTCGTTAATGTGGTAATCTTTGTCAATTTAAGCCTAGCCAGTTATTCAAACGGCAAATGTTTACTCAATTGACTGATGCCAGGGGTTTATTCAAGCTGGGCGATCATGGAGGTTGCGTTATTCGCGGGTATACGGTAAATACGCGTATTTAAATAGTTGTGTACACAGCGTGGAGAGAGTACAGTCCGGCTGGCGACAGAAAGTATAGGCGGCACGATAAACGTTTGTCACCGCTAACTTGTATCCGGAGGCGAGCGCGCCCCTTTGAAGTCGCCGCCGCCGCCGCGCTCACGGTGAAAACAGCGGCGACGCGCATAATGCGTATGCAATGTTTATATAGGCAGGCGCTCGCCACCCGCAGCTCCTGAAACGAAAACAGAAATGGCCAGCGACGGGTTTCATGGTGTGAAATTACGAGGCATAAAATTGCCAGTGCAAGGGGCCTTTTAGCTGCTATGCGTGCAGTTTTAGAAATAGTTACGGTATTCATGAACGCAGCACCTGCGCCCGCTCGTCGTGGGAATCGAAAAGTTTTTAAAAATCTGGGGTCGAATGAGGGGTTGGATAAAAAATTTCGCCCGCACGTAAATATAATACCACTGCACAAATCGTGACTTATTTTTGAATTCCTACATAACTTAACTTCTTGTTAAATACAACGTGTATTTACTATTTCGCTATAGGGAACACGAACAGGACAGGACCCTAAGCCGCCAAAAGTAACCTTCTTTTCACACGCTTTCCCTTCACACTTTCCGCTTGCCCACTTTCGCAAGTGACTCGCCCCAGCTCACTCTCTGTGTGACAAAAGGCTCCACTCGAAGGCAAAAAAGGCCGCATGACCTACCACCGGTGCCAGACGCAAGTGCTCGAATTCGAGTACAAGGCGAACCGCTACATCACCAAGCGCCGGCGGCTCGAGATGCAGAACCAGATCGGCCTGAGCGACAGGCAGATCAAAATCTGGTTCCAAAATCGACGCATGAAGGAGAAGAAGGAGAAGAAACGCGCGCAGGAAGAGGCGGACCTGGCGCGGCAGCAGCAGCAGCCGGCCGCCAGCAGCGCCACCACACAGCCGGCCGCCGAGCACGACCCCAACAAGCTGCACCAGCAGCAGCAGCAGCAGCAACGCGCCGCCACCGCCAGCACGCAGCAGATCGAATTGGCGGCGAGCTTGCGGCCCGACCTGAAGCGACTGGCCGCCGCCGGCGTGGGCGCGCACATGCAGTCGACGCACGGCCAGCTGCTCGAGCAGCAGGCGGGCATGCAGACGCAGCAGCAGCAGAGCTACGGGGCGCACGTGCACCCCAAGGTGTCGCCGCCGTCGAACTACAACAGCTACGACAACTCAAAGTCGATGAGCGAGGCGGCGGCGGCGGCCGCCGCCGCCGCCGTGTCGGCCAGCTCGTTCAACCACTACGCGCAGTCGTCGCACGCTGCACCTTCGCAAATGACCAGCGCTACCGCATCGTTCAACTATCCGCACCTATTTCCCGGAGCTTTCCCGCACATGGCACAATGGTAAATACCTAGTATCATTTTTTATCTCAAGAGTCAACTCTCTGTAAAACACGACTGCATGTAGCGTGATACCGTATTTCTTATAATAGAAAGGGCTGGTCTCCAATAGAAGGGCATCTCCAATTGAAGGTACACTTTTTTATTTTTGGGGGGACAAAATAAACAGAAGGGCGGTATGCAATAGCAGGGTCAAAAACTGCTAGAATTGTGCCAATTGCATCAATAGGGCGTCCTTCTATTGGAAGAAATACGGTAATTTAGTTGCAGAAGGTGATATGAAGTGAGAAAAAAAGAAATACAAAAATCCGAGCAATGAATACGAAATAAATCCAGGTAGGTGACTCTTGAAGTATTGCCGCTGTCTGTGACGCACTGGTTATTACCTACTGAAACGCAGCTTTATATTTTTTGAAAACATTGGATCTGTCCTCGCAAAATATGCACGTGTTTCTATTCCTTTGAACCCATGATATAGTCACAATCATCTTGCTGCTATTTTGGTCGATTTAATAATGTATAATAATACCTTTTATTGAATGTGAATATTGCTGTTTGTGAATAAAGCTTTTAAGCTGTATAAATAAATACCTGTGCATTTTTTACATAAGTATCAGGTAGTCACATTTTTTTGCACTGTCTAAAGCGCCCTTGTGAGTAAAGATTGTATGATTATTTGCCATAAAACTTCTCCAGAGAACATACCTAGTTGATTGTATGAATGAAAAAAACAAAATTTATAAAAAGAAAAGAAAATAATTGTTAAGGAGAATTCAAGGCTAATAAAAGTTGTTGCATGCAAAACTACAGTATTTCTATGCTTTGGTAAATACTTACTTTGGTTTTACTGGATCGTCCTCTTGGCATTGAGCCAATTGCCGAACTTGTGTTCAATCCAATGGGCCACCCGTTCGTGTAGTTGATGGCATAAGTATTATACCATCGAAAAAAATGCATACCAAATTCAAAAAATCTAGGCTTGATAAAACGATAAGATGGTTGCATTCAATGTTCCTCTAACAAATGGAGCAGATTGGCAGGTGAATGTAATGTCAAACGGTAAAAGACTGGTCAAAATTTTACTCAAAACTTTTCTTCTCACACATGACCCATTAATGTCTACTTAACAATTATTTCTCCCCACTCAAATTATCAGTAGCTTTGTTGCTTGACGAGGTGCGGAATTGGCATCTGGTAACTAACGATCGGAAAACTTCCTTCCGGAAAGTCTAGTCTTCCAGCGAAATTTCGAAAAATTGTGAAAACTCAAAAAAATCAGCTTTGAATCAATTTGAGTTGACCGGAATGAGATGGATCTCCATCAAACGTAGTTGACAGACACCTCAACTCAAATGCTTAAAACCCATATCGGGTATTCCAAAGTTTTTGAAATATCGCTACAAAACTAGTGTGTTTCTTGAAGTGTTTAGCTCAAAATTTTTTTCTAATTTTGGGCAAGCGGTAGTTTTTTTCATTTTCACTTCAAACAGAATTAAAAGAATTTGCCACGAAAAAGGTTTTTATTTGATTCTGAGATCAGAGCTTTGCTTCAATAGCCCACAAGATAAATTTACCTTGTATTTAAAATTCTCAGGCACTGTAAATGCCATGTAAAATGTAATGTGATTTTTCACAATTCACATGAAGCTTTATTAGGTCCAGGAGGTCCCCCTGAATATTTACCCGAAGAATGTTCACGAAACATTCTCTAATATTTCTATGAACATATTTACACTCGGTAATTTACCTACATTGAGGTTTTCACCGTCCCCTATTCCACGAAAAAGATCGAAAATAAATAGGAATTTCTTGAGCGTGAGAAGTAAAATGAGAAGTGAATTGAGAGGTGAATTGATAAGCGAAATGAGAGTGAGAAGTGACGACATGGGAAGTGACAATCTTTTTCAACAAAGCGACATTCGAACGAACACGAATTTATACCTCACACTATCTTAGAACTTTCGAATTTTGGATTTCCATAGTAACTTGTTACAAGCACTCTCGTGCCCTTTTAAAGACATCAATTTCAGACAGATTTTCAAAATGTCGTGTCACTTCTTGCGAACTGTAATGTTTAAAATTGCCAGACGAGATAGATGATTGAGGAAATGTTTGAATTTTCAAAAATGGTCAAAAATTATGTATTGTTTTCATCGTAGGTGGAATTCACTTGACCAAATGTATGAAACCAAGAACGCTTTAGCGCTGTGTTTTCGCTGCTTTTTCTTAATTACACTTCAATTTTGGGCAGTGCAAGCACACATCAAAAGCATTCGCAATCTGTCTTTTATGAGCTTTCATTTATAAAAATGAAAATTAATCTATAAACGTGTCCACAATGACAACCGTAATATTCTTGAATAAGTCCCCTGAGTCTTCCCGATGGAAAAATTACTCGAGGAAAAATTAACCCACTAACCCTCCCCCCCACCCCATTTGGCACGTTTTAGGTGTGTGAGTTATGACGTAGGTTACACGAATCACATTTATTTACCTAGTTTGAAAATTGTTTCATAGTTCACGCTATATGCGTAAACTCGGCAGACATTATGCGAGTCAATGGTCTAACGGATTTTTATACAAGTGCCATTCTAACCCAATTTCATTGTTATTGACACTCGTATTTCATGCGTAGGGATGACCATCAACAAATTTTTCAATTAGATAAGTGAACGTCACCGTCGAAATTTGAATTCAAGATCTACACTTGATAAATATACAATAATTTCTTATAATTACGAACATAGTGAGCATTTTATGTTATTCAGAGCAATTTTTAGATTTTCAAAACGATCCAGATTTCGCTAGTGGTGTACAGTGTACAGGGTCGTTCTTCCCTTGTTCTATCGCACGCACACATACGTACTTTTTTGTTGGAATTTGTCCGGGCTGTTACAATAAAATACCTTGTTATCTGCTTTCATATGACAATATGCGGGTCCAGTTTATCCTGTTCTCGCATAAAACGTCGGATTGAATAAGATTTGCCATGAATCGATTGGAATGCATTCATTCAAATTCAAAATTAACTTAACAATTTTCACGAAATTTAAAATGGGTACGTAAGGGCCGAATCACTTATTCCTTTCATGTCTGCCGAGTTTATGGCTGAATTCATCAAAATATGGCAAGCGATCTGGTCCCTATTAGTCAATTTATGCTATACCAGTTCAATGTGTATTGTATCTTCATGTACATGGTCCGGCTGAAAAGTCCTCGGGCAGTGTCCGCCATTCGCGCTAGGGGTAAGCTACAGTCATAGAATTTTGACAGGTTAAGATATAAAGTGTTTTGAGGTTTCACCAAAAATTTCACCCCTCTAGCTCCACCCACTGCGGAACTGTGGAGGTTACAATTTCGGTCATTTTGTACTGATGTACAAATGGTGCTCTAGCTCAATGCTGCTTTAAGTTGTGATCATGAAACTTTGGCTAGTGTGAGCCACCAGTGTTGGCAATGTGCCAGCACTAACCAACATTAGCTATGATATCATAAGCCTAGTCCATATTGTCATTACTGTCACTACTCTCACTATCAAATTCATTATTCTGCCCCTCCTTCTCAAAATAGCCCAACTTGGAGTCCACTTACTGCTGTTGAACACGGGTAATGTGACCACTAAACATTAGTAATGAAACATAGGGAAATTTTAATTACATAATTCATTTACTGCACATTACAAAACAACATTAAATTCACTGCAATACAACATGATCTCAGATGACCACCAAAAACATCCATCACAGTTCCCACGTTTCTTACACATCACCCTGATCTGCGTATTAATTTTACCTTGAGCAATATTGTGTATGAAAGTGTTGAATACTATCAGCACATTGCCAACACTGGTGGCTTAGGCGGTGCACTTGTACGCACAAATGCCTGGTACGCACAAATGCCCGGTACGAAATGACATTACATTACATTTTGACCGTGTTTTTCACTTCACACTTGTGAGTGAAGTGGAAAAAAGTTGCGCAATGACATAAGTTAACTTTTTGTCACTTCACACATATTTGAACATCACTTTAAAAAGTGTCAAGTGAAAAAACGGTGGATAATGGGTATTTTGACCGTTTTGTTCACTTGGCACTTTTTCAAGTGATTTTCAGATATCAGTGAAGTGAAAAAAGCTGTGCAATAACATTAGTGACCATCTGTCCGGTACGCAAAGATCATCAGCCATGTAAGTTACCGGGCAGATGTGCGTGGCGGGCACAATTTTGTGCGTACCGGGCGTTTGTGCGTACCAGGCATTTGTGCGTAGGAGGCCTGACCCGTGGCTTACACTAGCCAAAGTTTCATGATCACAACTTAAAGCAGCATTGAGCTAGAGCACCATTTCTACATCAGTACAAAATGACAGAAATTGTAACCCCCACAGTTCCTCAGTGGGTGGAGCTAGAGGGGTGAAATTTTGGGTGAAAACTCGAAACACCTGATATCTTAACCTGTCAAAATTTTATGACCGTAGCTCACCCCTAGCGCGAATGGCGAGCACTGCCCGGGGACTTTTCAGCCGGACCATGTAGAATCCAATATTAAACCAAGTCTCGTGGAAGAACTGGACAAAACTGTTTGACGGAAAAAACATTTTGCAAGAAAACGCGGTATTTAGAATGCGTTCGACAGCTCAACTTTCCACCGAAATAACCACATAAATACCTATTTAATATGGTGCATGGTAAACCCTAACCAAGTGAACCCTAAATTAACCAATTAAGCAACAAATAGCTCTTGTGTCTGGTGCTAGTGCATGCTTAGACAAGCCAAGTGACATAAGCCAACGCATCCAGAACGGAAGCGCGGCCGGCAGACCTACAGTCGTTACCAGACGCTCGAGTTAGAGAAGGAGTTCCACTACAACAGGTCGGACTACCGTATTTCCTCGAAATACCCCCAGGGGGTTTGTTATTTCGCCAGCAAATTTTGAGGGGTATTCGAGGGGCTTGTTCAAGGGGGGTTATTCGAAGGGGGCTTTCGAAGGGGGATTATCAAGGGGGTATTATTTTGCCAAAAAAACTTTGTGAATGATCGTAGTAGAGAATAGGCCAAAACATACCCAAAACTTATAATAGGACCAAATAGGATATATTTGAACATATATAGTGATCTACACAAACTAGTGTATGTGTAGCTGCGATGCAATTTGGCAGCAATTAATACATCATGTACATCGCGTACATAATGTACATTATTCGAGATGGGGGTATTTCGAGGGGGGTTCCCTCAGGTCGCTCAGATCAGGGGGTATTTCGAGAGGAGTAAATTCAAGGAGGGTTGATTCGAGGAAATACGGTATTAAATAACCTGGCGGGTGACTGGACGATTCGTCGGTCGAACTTCGCTGGCGACAGTTATAGACATGCAGGTATCTGACGCGCCGTCGGCGACTCGAACTGAGTCGGCTGCTGTTCCTGACCGAGCGGCAGATCAAGATCTGGTTCCAGAACCGGCGCATGAAGGAGAAGAAGGAAGTGCGCGCGGCAAACGGCAACGCGACCGCAGCGGCCGCCGCGCCACTCAGCGCACAGTCCACAGCTAGTGATCACTTGCCGCCCGCACAACTTGCATGCGAGTTGTTTTGAGACAAACATTGAAACAGACGTGCAGATTAAAGTGACGAACGAGTCTAAATTTAAGTAGATTGGCGCTGCGCACACTAGTTTTCAATCGAAATTTTGAAAACTCATAAATCAGCTTTGAATGTGTTTGAGTTTTCTAGAATGAGTCACCTTTAATCTCAGTCAACTGTAGTTGACGGATACCTCATTCTAGAAAACTCAAATGCGCTCAATCCTGATTTATGAGCTTTCGAAATCTTGTTTGAAAACTAGCGTGCGCAGGCACGATACTCGACGAAACGATGCAATAACACGCGGGCTTCAAGTGACCACTAGCAGCTGCAGTCTGAGCTGCCGCAACAAGCTTCCAGCTCGTCCGCCAATGTGCCTGGCTACAACTACAACTTTGCCCTAAACATGACTAACATCATGCTTGGTGACGATAGTGATAAACAGAACGCTTCTAATCTACCATGGCAGTGACAGCATTGTCTGGCCGTTGTGAACTAGCGCTCGAAATAACTGCAGCAGAGTTGTTAAGAGTACAGAACCTTTTTGAAAGTATAAGTAAGGTGCGATTACAGCTCAAAGTTTCTTTTGTAAAATTATGACGTAAAATAAATATGTGGATAAAAGATACCTACCAATTGAATAAAACTCCTGAACTTTGGTCACAATAAAAATCTGCATATGTGCTTCCTTTGACTGAAATTAAATAATAGATATTTATTCATTCCCCTGTAAATGAATGTGATGTATCATTTACGCATGTATTCTACATCATAATTTTAGAAAGAAAACTTTGAGCTGTCATTGCACCTTGAAGGTAAAGTATTTTTTCACTCACACATTGAGTACAGAAAATCTAAAGAATTTTTTTTAACTTTTACTCATGAGTAATGTGAGTAAAATACTTTTGTCCCAGGAAAAAGTGGATAATTTTTTAGAAATTTTGCCTATATTTTTTTCTTAAAATCACTATTTTCATGCCCATTATCACCGAAATAATTACTGCTTGATGGCTTTTCCCCTATTTTCAGCCATTTTTAACTATGCACATGCTTACATACCCATTTTTGGCAATCTTTTTCCTATTTTTAGGTTTTTCTCTCCCTTTCCCCATCTATGCCTTAAAAATGCCTATTTAAATGTCTACCTAAAATACGTTTTCTGTACTCAAGTACTTCTAAAAACTATATGTAATGTGAATACAGGTACATTTCATGGAAAACCTGAATGTATTTACTCAATACTTGATTATACCATATTACCTCAAGATACTCCCAGGGGGTTTATTTTTTCACCAGCAAATTTTCAGGGGGTTTAGTCAAGGGGTGTTACAAAGGTTTTTTAGTATTATGTTGGAAATTTTCTTGAGGGATCATACCCAGTGAATAATAGGCTCTCACATACTGAAATTGGTAATAATTGTGACAAAACAGGATATATTTGGACATATATAGGTATATATCTACACAAACTCGTAAATATATGTGTAGCTGCAATGCAAATTGCCACCAATTAAAGCATCATCTACATTGCATACATGGTGTAAATCATTCAAGATCGGGGTATTTTGAGGGGGGTTATTATTTCCTCTGGTCACTCAGACCTGGGTGGGGGTATTTTGAGGGGGTTTTATTCAAGGTAATATGGTAGGTACTTAGGTATTTAAACACTATGAACCACAGTTGTAAAAACACATTTAAATTACTCAAAAAATACATTTACTCAAGAACTGAGTAAATACATTTATGTTTCCTCAAAAAATTACCTGTACCTACTCCCATTCACACATACTTTTTAAAAGTACGCGATTACAGAAAATGTATCTGATAATGAAAGGGGGCATAAAATGTGACTGCAGTGTTGTGTATCTGCATAGGTTCTGGAGTCACTGAAATATTAAAAAATGTTGGTGAAATCTTGAAAATGGCTCAAACAGATCAAATGAATGTGGAAACGCCCTATCTGCTTCTTACGTTTTCCAGAAAAAAGTACTTTCACTCGCTTTTAAATTTCCCTGGGTACATAATTGAAAAAATACATACAACAAGTATTTTAGTGACTTTTTACGCAGTGTGAAAGTAAAAATATTCTTTTCGTTTTTTTTTTGTACTCAGGGGGAGTAAAAAAATACCTTATGTTCACGTTTACTTTGAGAAAAGTTCAGTATTTTAACAACTCTGGAAATAACGTTGACTGAAATCTTTTATGTTCACTGTCACGTACTGGTTAACCTAGTCGCGCCACTAAACCTAATCGAAATTAGATTGTATGTCCAGTCCACATGAACTCACTACGTGTAGGTACAGAATATCAGGGCAAGAGTTTTTCAATCGATGTTTTCCTAGGTATTTATATTCGGTGATAAAAGTCCAATCAACAACGTAAATACTACAAACGAATGTGCACAAAACATGCAATCGAGGCGTCTACTTTTGAAAAGTCGATATTTAAGGCAAAAAAATCGATTTTGAGAAACTTGCACTTTAAGCTTCATTCCAAATTTTCTGCCAGTGATGCATGCCCAATGGGCTTGCTCGTTGTTCATCGTAAAGCTACCAATGTTGGTAATAAAGTCAAAATTTTCCGCCTCCGGAAGTGGCCTTTACACAAAATGCATTTGAACAGGAACAAGAAAGCATCTAGAAAGAAGTCCAGTAAAAAAGTGGACTTTACAACTTCTTGCCCATGACAAAAATTTTGTTACCAGCCTCAATAAATCTGCTTTTTTGCCTTTTTATAAATTGGCTATTGACTTTTATAAATAATTGTCGACTATTGACATATTAACTTTCGTACCATCTCTTCCCATAAAAGAGTGGTCTTAAAAACTTTTCGCTGGATACAGCATGGACTTACTGACATCTTGCTGCAGATTTTTTAAAAATAGTTCCCAATTGTTCCAAAAGTGTCAAAGTGTGCATGTGACATTGAAAAAATTTGAAAAATGGTGAAAAATGTGAGGGACAAATACTAGATGCCATTTCCATGGTTACCGTATTTTTTCTAATACCTCTGATAGAACAGCAATATAACAGCAGCCTCCAATTGAGCGGCAGTCTCTAATAGAACGGCAGGTAGAAATTTCATTGGAAGAGTGCCAAAAAACCCAAAAACAAAAGATGTACGTCGGGTACAAGCATAAAAATGGATATTAAATTTCAAATCAATGATGTGGTAATCAATTATCGCTCAAGCTCCATTGAAAAATAATGTTCAAATGAAAAACGTGTGAAAAAATTGGCGAAAAAATAGAAAACCAGGCTCCAAAATAGAAAACCAGATAACAAAGTTGACAAAAAATAGAACGGCGATCGTCTATTAGAAACCACGGCAACTCAATTTTCGAAAGTTTGGAATACCCAAATTTTATAGTCGACGCCTCGATTGTCAACAGCAAATCAGACAAAAGTGTACCTAGCGCAAACGCGAACATCCACCACACGATGACACACGGTGCACATGACACACGGTGCACACGACACCCGACACAGCGCTGGACATCTCGTCGGCGGCGTCGCGCACGCCCGTGTCGCCGCTGTCGGCGCTAGCGACGCACCTGGACCAGCAAAGGGCGGGCGCGGGCGGCAGGGCGCACGGCAAACGGCAGATCTACTCGCGCTATCAGATCGGCATCATGGAGGGCTTCTACCAGAACAAGAGCAAGTTCCTACAGCGCACCGATAGGCAGCGACTGGCGCACTTGACCGCGCTCAGCGAGAGGCAGGTTGGCTGGCGGGCGCTTTGCCGCAGTGTACGCTTGCCGTTGACCAGTTGGCAACTGAAAAATGCGTTTTAGTTGATTTGATGGCGGTGCCTTTGAACCCGTAAACGTCACGTGAAGTCGACGACCTTTTCGCTATATGTCCAACAAAACCCATACGTTAGAACGAAACACACACACATTACGAAAGGTTGGAACCCAGCCGAAAACGTGTGTAAAATTTTCTCTCATTAAAAGGTCGGACTGATTAAAACCCACCGTGAAATGAACGGAATCCGTCCGTTCAAATTCGAATTTGCGACATAAGTAGCAAGTGAGACAAAAAGAGTCTGTCGACGTAACTGCATTTTTGCAAAAAAAGTTAATTTATATTCACTAAAAAGAGTATTTTCAGTTACCGTTGATCAACTGTTATTCGTTAACCACCAAACCGACTAACAGGTCAAAATTCAGGTCAAAATTTGGTTTCAAAACCGGCGCATGAAGGACAAGAAGGAAGCCTTGGTGGTGTCCCCCGCGGCGGATACAACGTCGCACCACAGCGCCGACGACCACCAAGCAGGTTTGTCTCGATCTGTTCTTCTATGGATGTCAATTAATTGTTCATTATTATGTATTTTTTGATGCAAAACACCTTGGAACGATTGCGCATGTGAACAAATGACCATAGTTGTTAAAATGTATTTAATTTTACTCGTTAAATACGTACACTCAAGTGCAGAGTCAATACGTTTGCTAGTTTTAACAACTCTGCAAGTGACAAAAAAACTGGCAAGTTATAAATACAAAATATGATAGTTTACGTGAAGGTAACACTGTAAACGAAACTCCTCTAGTTACAATACCCACTTATATGATAGCGTCCTGGGTGGGGTCCTATGACCGCCAATAGGAGGAACTGCCATATTTTCTCGAAATACCCCCGGGGGTGATTGTTTCAGAGTGAGAATTTTGAGGGGTGGTTAAGCGAGTGGGGTTTTTCGAGGAAATAAGGTATTCAAGGGGAGGTGTTATGCCATCGTATTTTAGGCATTTTTCCATTCTATTTAGATTCATTGTCTTATGGTAGGTTTTTGAATGCAACATGTAAGTGTACGCCCGCGAGTAGATTTCCCCCCCACGCGCCATCCTATTGTTTTAGGTGCCCTATGTATTTATGTATACAGTAGGTACTCGCGCCGCGGAACAGTTGCATCGCCGCGGTTTTTAGGTGTTTGGTTTCCCGTGGCTTAGGTATTCATGTATGTGTTAGGTACTATGCGCCTTGTAGTAGACAGTTTGGCGCCATTGGTTTTGTGACGTTTTTAGGTAGGTACCCCCCCTGATATCTTATGCATATCCAGCCGATATTTTGAATCGGCTGGCAGTCAATGTTTTCGCTTTTTACGCGTGAATATTTTTCTCTATTTTTCGACCTAAATTGATTGATTATTTCCCCCCAATTTCTACCTATTATTAAACCGATTTTGCTTAATAAATGGCGCCGGTTTGGAATTTGGGCCCTGGAATTCATTCGCGGCACTTGCCTAAACACAATTAAGTGTAGATTGGCCGCCGCTCATCAATCAATCAACCCCCATCAAGCAAACTTCAAATGACCGCAAATACGCGGCCATTACATGGTGACTGTACTGGGAGCTATTAATTTAGCTCCCATCAATCGACCCCGGGCCTCCTGTTCGCCCGGCTGTGCGGAAAAATTCCGCCGCGTTTTCGTGCCGCGGGACTTTAGTGGCACGCGTCGCTCCCGCCCGGCCAGCCGCTTATCAGCCACTGGGGCTGCGCGGCCAGCTTCGATCAGCCACTGGGGCTGATCGAAATCGTTTTTCGTGTCGCTTTGCCACTGGGGCTAGCGACGTAGCGGCGACGCTTTGCGCCGCTTTTCGATCCGATCAGCCACTGGGGCTGACCGGAATTCAACGATTTTCGCGTCACTGTGCCACTGGGGCCAGCGACAGTCCAGCGAGGCGCCGCGCCACGCGACGACTTGCTTTGATTAGCCACTGGGGCTGATCAAAATCGTTTTTTGGGTCGCTTTGCCACTGGGGCTAGCGACATAGTGGTGCAGCTTCGCGCCGCTTTATCAACTCGATCAGCCATTGGGGCTGATCGAACCCAACTGGCTGTGTGGTTTTGCTGTTGCTGTGCCACTGGGGCCAGCGACTGTCCGGCTCGGTGCCGCGCCACACGTTTACCCAATCAGCCACTGGGGCTGACTGGGAACCGTCCGCTTTCCGCTGAGCCACTGGGGCCAGTGGATTTGGCTGCTGGGGCTGTGCAGACTTTTTCCTGCTGCGTGACGCAGTCACTGTGAGGTGCTGCACACCCACACGCGGTCGCAGGGTGCCACTGGGGCGCCATTTGTGCAGGGTGCCGCGCAGTGTGGAATTTTGGCGCAGTGCCAATTGCTGCACGTGCTTGTATTCACTTCTATCCTGGGTCATTTTTGGCACCTACCTGCTATTTTGCAACTCCAGTTGTGTTCAGTCACTCCTGCACTATCTTTGCACGTGAATTGTGCCTGTGCAGATTTAGTGACTTCTCACATTTTCCGACATGTCGCAATATACGCGAGCGGAACTGGAGCCGGTAGTTGAATCATGGATGGACGAGCCCGTGGACCGGCCAAAATTGTTGCGCCTGCTAAATGTACTAATGCAGTTTCGCGTTAACGATGGCGAGTGGCCCACGATTAGCGATCCGCCCCGCCTAGGAACTGGGCGATTGATCCAGCATGTGTGGAAGTGCATGGACCTGTATTTCACAGATCCAGATACTGTCGTGGAATTGGTCCTCGACCTTGAAGATCAAGTACCGCCCAGAGGCATTGGGAACGACCCCACGCCGCCTCAAGGTGTTGCGGTCTCCCAACCACCTGTGGCGCTGACTGTGGACAACCTTTTGCCTGTTCTCCAGCAACTGCTATCTAGCAATCCGGCATTTGTCCAACAATTTACTTCATCGTCAGTGCAGGCGCACATGGCACCAGTGCAAAACGTGCCAGTGGGGACGCAATCAATACTGGCGCCTGTCACAATCAATCGCTGTCCATCAAGGACCTCTTCCGCTTCTACGGACCAGTTGGTCGATTCAACTGAAGCTAGGCTGCAGGCCATTTCATCGTTACCTGGTGGTTTGATTGGTCAAATCGCTGCCTACATCGACCAATATGTCATGGTACCGGCTGATGGTTTTCCGTCCCTCGTGGATACGCTGGGGCAATTGTTGTCTCGTGATCACATGGGCGGTGGCCATGTGGCCAATGTAGCCAGCAAGCAAACACCGTTCAATGGGGATTCGAGCGCGCCGTCGGGGCCATTTAAATTTTGGCTTCACAATGTGGCGTTACAGGCTCTGAACGTCCCGCCGGCATACCAACACTTGTTTTGGACTAATGTGTTCCAACAGTGCCTGAAAGGTAGTGCCCAGGATCACTATGCATCCATCCGCCTGGACAAGCGTAATTCGATTCTCTACGTTCTGGACAAGTTGGCGCGGGTGCATCGTCTTGACCGCAAGGCACATTCGGTAGCCGAGTGGTATAGAATTTCTGCTAAATCTTCTGATACGGTGTCTTCCCTGTACCGCAAGCTGTGCAGCTCGTTCCACTATATCAGCGAGCAAATCGACGATTCACAACGTGAGAAAATGATCGGGGATAAATTATTCCTTGAAGTCGAAGACATGGTGCCGACGATGTGTTGGTATCGGTGGCGCGACAAATGGCGGGACGGTGAGATCGAGTTAGCGGACGCTGTTAGTCGCCTCGATATTGCCCGCGAGGAAAACTCGCATCGTCGTGCTGAACAGAATAAAAATCGCAATACTAATTGGAAGCCAAAGTTGTCAACGGGCAGAAATGCTGGCTGGGGCAATATTCCGTCGGCTGAAGCTGCGTCCCAAAGCGCCCCAGGCCGATCTGATGGCCAGAAAGGCGGTTGGGATAGGCAGTCTAAATTTGACCCAACGACACATCAGGGTCCATGGTGCACTTATTTTTTGCATCGTGCACCCATGCCGCATGACCCGGCAAAATGTTATTTGAATCCTGATTCTCCTGCCTATCAACTGGATCGGGCGGAACAAGCCCGAGACTTCCTGCGTAAGGCCGGCAAGACTGAGCACGATGCTCAGAAAAATATGCGCATTGAGTGTGGGAAACTCAATCTGAAAGTGGATGAGCACATCTATAGTGCCCCTGAATCTGACACTGAACCTAGTGGTAATCCATCTACTAAATTGACTAAAAATGTTTTTAATCCGCCATCCGATTCCGAGCCTGAGCCCGATTTTGAAACGTGGTTCCCTAGTGGCTACGCAGCTCACAAGCAGATGGGTTGCGCCATGAACCCACCAAGCTTGCGACACGCCCGCTGTGATCGCCCGCTGGCCAAAGTGGATTTCATGGGCTGCACGCTCACAGGCACACTCGATAGTGGCTGTGAGGAGGGGATCATCATCGAGGAGCATCTGCTCGAGGATGTATGGAAACGCGCACAGTGCAATTCCAGCACAGAAAAGGCGAAGTACCGGCCATACCCTGATTCAGGTTTGGGGACTGCTGGCGAGCCAATTCCGGGGCATCACCTGGCACTCTACAAAATGCATTTGCTGCATACCACACCCGGTGGACAACAGCAATCGTCAGACATCTGGGCTGTGGTTAAACGGAAACCACACTTCCCGCGCACATCGAGCCCGCTTTTATTTGGCCACGAGGCACTCTATGGCACACTCAAAATGAATTGCACTGCCATTTCCGAGCTTCAGCGACTTGAGGCCAATTTCATGCCCAAAGCCATGGGCAAATCGATTTGCACCCGCCGGTCCCCAACTAAAGGGGAAATGCTAACGCCATCGGTGGTCACTAAGCTACCACATGATTTAGCGCCAACTGTGGGCCATCCAAAATCACACTTATCGAAGCCCGTTACACTACTGCGCGCTAAATGCCCCAAGGTCTACGGCAGACCCCCACGGAAAAAGTCTGACACCAGATATTTTTACAACTCTGCCAAATACATGCCACCACATGCCGAGTTCCTGTCGGTGGACGTTGCAAAATTTGATGGCCGACCGGTGGCCAACTATCGGGGCGAGCCGAGCATGCGTCGCAAGCACAAAGCCAGGCTCAGCTCCAGCGCCCAATGGAATCCGGGCTAAGCAGAGCTAGCATGATTTTAGGGCGTAGCTTTGGCATTTTTTGAAACACTGTCCATTGTGAAAATGTACCCTTGGAATTGTTTTTTTAATAATTACACTGCAATCTGACCCGTTTGTGATTCTGGATTATACTTTTAATTCAAGTGCTGTTACAGTTGGGTAACTTGAAAATTCCACTTAGTTTAATGTGGTTGCAAGTTTTGTAGCTTTTTATGTAAGCTTTTGTCTGACTTCCAGTTCCACTAGTTTTTTTCCAGTTGTAAGTAGTGTAACTGTTGTCATGGGAGGGGCTGTTATGCCATCGTATTTTAGGCATTTTTCCATTCTATTTAGATTCATTGTCTTATGGTAGGTTTTTGAATGCAACATGTAAGTGTACGCCCGCGAGTAGATTTCCCCCCCACGCGCCATCCTATTGTTTTAGGTGCCCTATGTATTTATGTATACAGTAGGTACTCGCGCCGCGGAACAGTTGCATCGCCGCGGTTTTTAGGTGTTTGGTTTCCCGTGGCTTAGGTATTCATGTATGTGTTAGGTACTATGCGCCTTGTAGTAGACAGTTTGGCGCCATTGGTTTTGTGACGTTTTTAGGTAGGTATCTAAAAATCTTATGATATCTTACCCTGATACCCTGATATCTTATGCATATCCAGCCGATATTTTGAATCGGCTGGCAGTCAATGTTTTCGCTTTTTACGCGTGAATATTTTTCTCTATTTTTCGACCTAAATTGATTGATTATTTCCCCCCAATTTCTACCTATTATTAAACCGATTTTGCTTAATAAATGGCGCCGGTTTGGAATTTGGGCCCTGGAATTCATTCGCGGCACTTGCCTAAACACAATTAAGTGTAGATTGGCCGCCGCTCATCAATCAATCAACCCCCATCAAGCAAACTTCAAATGACCGCAAATACGCGGCCATTACAGAGGGAATCGGGGATTTACATCTACAATACTGCAAATTTACCAGAGTTGTTCAGAAAGAGAAGTAACAGATTTTTTCAAAAATTATGTATGGTAATAATGTATTTGGAAACACACTTTCAAAAACTGACAACCTAACAGTACATGGGGAAAGTATTTTGGACTTAAATAAGAACGTAAAGGCAAAGTTGGACTTAAGAACGTTAGGAACGTAAAAGAAGGAAACGTAGAACGAAACGTACTAAAATATTTACTGATGTAAATGTGGTCATTTTGTGCTTTAAGCCGGAGTTACAGCATAACGATAAATAGGAGGTGATACGACAAATAAAACAACACCAATAAATCCATTATTATCATGTTTACAAGTTTTTTTATTGAAAATGAATGTTCAATACTCGAATTAGAATGAAAAATTTTTATATGGGAGATATTAAATTCGAATTTGAATGAAAAACGTTCGGTGAAAAATCGTCTGCCGACAAATCAATTCACGGTGATACCCTAAAATCAATTTGTCGGCGGTCATTGCATGAAATGGCCATCGAAAAATTGATTCGTCGGCGGACCATTTTTCATCGAACGTTTTTCATTCAAATTCGAATTTAACATCTCCCATATGAAAATTTATTTATTGAAATTGGAGTATTGAACATTTAGTTTCAATAAAAAACTTGAAAACATGAAAATAATGGATTTATCGGTGACGTTTTATTTGTCGTATCACCTTCTGTTTATCGTTATGCTGTAACTCCGGCTTCAAGCTGTAAAAGTAACTTACGTAATACATTAGCAAGGCTAGCTACTGCATACCCAAGTACTGTGAGGTCTTTATTTTTTTAAATGCGTGAATCAACGTAGAAAAAGTTTTCTGTACTACCGTATTTCTTCGAAATACCTACCTCGAAATACCCCTCCCCTCAAAATGGACACTATTATTTTATAAACCCCCCTCGAAATACCTCCCTCGTTTAACCCCCATCAAAATTCCCACTCTGTAAAAATAAACCCACGGGGTGTAATTCGAGGAAATACGGCATTTATTTGCCCCTTACTTGGGTACACGTATTAAGTAGTAAGATTAAATATTTACGTGATTGGAAATATGCTATTTACATCGTCATCTCAATGAATTTTTACAATAACTTCGTCATGAGTTGAAAAAAATTGGTAATTTCTTGAAACATTTGACTCATTCTCATTGCAATCGTTCACGAATCACATTTGTCCAATTTCTTGCCGACAATTGCACAGTGAAAACTCAATTCGCAGGTTCGTCGAGCTCGTGCACTCAGCCGGACAACAACGTGCAGTGTGTCGCCTTGCGGCCGTACAACGCTTCCAGCATGAACTCACACCAGCCTTTGGGTGCCAGAGAGGAACACATGCGAGCCGACAGCTCGCTCAACCCCGGTGCAGACGTGATGCACAATCAGGCAAGTCAAAAGAAAAACCAGGGGCCAGTTCCGCAAATTGAGAAGTGAGAAATAAAATGGCAAATGCCAAGTGAATTGAGAAGAAAATTGGCAAAAGCGAAGTGAAATGACAAGTAAATTGGCAAAAGCGAAATTGAAAATATAAATATTGAAAGTAATTTCCCAATTTCTTCTCAATTCACTTCTCATTTCACTTCGCATTTGCTATTTTACGTCTCACTTCTCAATTTTCGGAACTAGCCCCAGCAGAACACTATAAATAAGGCGCATCTCATCAACTAGTGTTGTCACAATGGCGCTACGCACACTGAAGCCGAAATATTCGGCATACGCACGTTTTCATCTGCCGAATCCGAATTGAAAAATTGCCGTTCGGACGTTTTAAATTCGGCATTTTAGGGGCTGCCATATTGAATTTTGAAAACGTGCGCACAATATTCGGACGAATTCGGACGAATTTGAGCGTTATCAGCATTCAACATTTCATCTGATTTTGCCGAATGGTTTCCGCATGAAAAAGTGTACGCATCTTTTGAATGCTGAAATACATGCTGAATTGACAAACCGCCTAATTTTCAAGAGTACGGACGATTTGAGTTCAGCAAGTTTTTTTCTATTCAGCATTTAATTCAGCATTTGTCAAAAACGTGCGTATGCCGAATATTTCGGCTTCAGTGTGCGTAGTGCCAATGTCCACAATGGCTTTACTTGCTATTTTTTCCACAAAAATAGTGGACTTATTGACGTTTTGCTGGGCAGAGCGTGGACTTATCAACTTCTTGCTGAAGATTTCGTCAAAATTGTTCCTATTTTAATTGTTCCGAAAGTGTCAATGTGTCAAAAAGGAGCAATTGACGTGTGAAAAACTTGGAATATGGTGATAAATGTGTGGGATTACCTAATTCTAGATACCAATTCCATGGTTAACTCAATTTTCGAAATTTTTGAATTTTCGACTCTCTTAAGTGGACGCTTCAATTGTGAGGTACAATTTGCATGACCCAGCATACCAGACAGGTCTTTCGCAAATCTTTGCTGATTAACATTGCACAGAAAGTCCAAAGATATCATAAAACCGAACGGTGGCAATAAAAACTATACTTTCTTCCGCAGGCAAACAGAACGAGGGCAGATGACGACAGAAGCGGATTGTCCTACGACACACAGCAGCGGGGATTGTCGAGCGGCTTGATGCCGACCTCGGCGCACTCGTCGTCGGCCACCAGCATGTACCAACAGCACGTGATGGGGCACGGCCCCGGCACCGGCTTGGGTGCAGCGCAGCACCAACCGCACAATAATTTGCACAGGTATTAGAGGCGGCGTGCGCACCGGCGTTTTATGTTCTGATGCATATAAACACATTTATTTACATGAGAATTGGCTAAGGAAGGCGATTTGGGCAACCATCACTTCGAATTTCTTTGTGCTCTCATCACCGGTGATAATGAGTGATTTAATAACTACACAATTCATTCAATTCATACTTATGAATGATTTATTTCTCTAAATGAAGAAGACTTCAACAAGAAATGAAAAGTCGATGGAAATTGGTAAAATTTGCGTAATGTGCAGAGAGTCAACGAAGTAAACATTCAAACACGACCACGATATAAGCAAATAATTATCGTAAATCCTCGAACAACTCCCCCAGTCAGGCGAGTGGGGCAAAATTACCCTTGAAAAACCCGCCCCGCCCCTCTGTGATGGGTGGGAAAGATGTCACATGTGTTTTTTAAACTTAATGTATGTATTTATTATGTTTTGTAAAAAAACTAAGGTATTCTTTTGCAGCTGTTGTTGACAAATATTTATTTTATTGCTTGAATACAATATTTAGGTACATGTGATAAATCGGTAATGAATTCATCTGAAAACAAGGACTTCTCCCCTTGAATAAACTCAATCAAAGAGTCTGGCGAAAAATAATCACATCGGGGACTTTTTCGAAGATTTATACCTAGTATTGATGATTTCATCAATTGAATTTATTCGCTACCATTTTGTGAACGAGTATTTATGTCCCAATCGTGATTCGCAAAGGGAGGTGACTATTAGTTTGACAAAAAATACCCATACGGAATTGCTTTCTGGTTGGAGTTAACTAAATGGGAATGTGTTTTATCATTATAAACACAAATGGTTATGGTGTTCTTTGAAAAAAATGTTTGCAAAAAAAACAATTTTGTCAAAGTCATTTCGAATGTGATCAAATAAACAAGTTGTCGGCAATGAAAAAACACATTACTGTTCTTGCATCTTGTATCAGGCAGTATTTACCTACTTTTTATTAACAATATTGCCATCCATTAACGAATAGTTTTCACAAATGGCACAAAAAATATACAAATACCTACTCAAATTTCTTTAAATGGTAAAACCGTAGTTAACACCAATATATGACAGTTTTTTACTTCTAAGCCAATGTTAAAAATAGAGGTTGCTAAAAATTTGCATTTATTGAATGTACTGTGGCTCGTGGGGATCAACGCTTCAAACCGTTCAAAATATGGAACATTATAAAGCCAAAAGTCAAACTATCAAATAAGCTAATGTTTACGTCCAACGTTGTATCTATTCAGCTTTTGAATGCTGACATAAATACATCAACATAAATACATTGATCTCGACAAAAAGTAATTCTTATATCTAAGCGTATTGCTTTCGGTGCTTCGAGTATAAATAATTGACAGCACCACAGCGATTTGGCGCCCTGCCAACAACGGTTTCAAACTGCTATCGTTTACATAAAATGAGGGATTTAGTAGAAGGGCACGGTTGCGAAAACGTAATCAATACTTGCGTTTACCTGAAATACCCGAGTATTCTGGGTACTTTTATAATACCGTGTTACCTCGAATTATCCTCTCTTGAATTACCCCCCTCCCCACGAAATACCCCCAGGTCTGAGCGAGCTGGGGAAATAATAATCCCCCTCGTACTTATTTATATACCCTCATATATATGCCTATAAACACTTATACTTCTCTGTTATTATTGGATTTTCCTACGTGTAGAATTTCATAAAATTTCTGGCGAAATATTAGACCCCCCTCGATTACCCCCCTCAAAATAGGTACATTTTAGTTTTCCAAAAACCCTTATCTTGTGTTACGCCAAAGAATGTAAAAATTCATCACAGGTATTTTTCAGTTTGAGTAGCTAAGGGACAATGTGATAAACTCAATTTAGTTTTAATATGCTTTGAAGATAGTTATAACAGCTCATTGCGTCCATTTAGACTGATATGCCTGCATATATTCACGACAAAGGAGATTTCGGCACATTTTAAGCATATTTCGGTACATGAACGACCAGAGGTGTTCATATAAGTGGAAAACTTCTTTAGTACTTCAATCTTCCAATTTTTGAGCTGTGCATCCATTCCAGGGACCAGATTTAATTCTCGCGTAATGCGCTCTACGTGCATTACGCGCATAACTCGTCATAAATTGTATGAGGATTTGTCCTACGTGCAGATAGGCCGTCTTTGGTGTAGGGCATAACTAAGGAATATTTGTAGGGCGAATTTAATTTGGGGCCAGAGGGTTTCCAGCTGTCCTATCTAGTCATTGAGATGTGCAGAATCTACTAAATCCCTACTTCAAATGTGTTTTGGTGAATGTTTACAATAAGAGTAAAGCTTGACCTAGGTTACCCTGCCGATATACCGTATTTGCTTGAATAATCCCCCTGGGGGATTATTATTTTGTCAGACTTTTTTGAGGGGGAACTAATCGAGGGGGGGGGGAATTATTCGAGGGTGAATTATCATTTCGTCAACAATTTCAACCATGTTTCTATCAACTCATTTGATGAAATATGCTTTATTCACACAAAAACGTGCCATTTTTGTTCAAATTGGGCACAATAAATTGAGCAAATCTCTAAGGGGGGATTATTCGAGGGGAGGAATTATTTTTCCTCACTCGTCTTACAGGGGGGGGGTTATTCGAGGGGGGAATTATTCAAGGGGGGAACTATTCAAGCAAATACGGTAATTGGATACTTTGTATTGCAAACAAACAAAATAAAGTATAAGTATGGTACTAGGTTTACTAATGCATTCCGGCACAGAAGTATTGATACATATGTACCACATACCTATATTTACTACTCTCTATTGTTCTAAATACTAGTAAACCATTAGTGAAACACACAGGCCCAGCGTCCTGTGATCGCACCAAGTCAATAAATATCCCGGGTAAAAAACTGTTTAGGAGACAATCTTTACTGGTGTTCAACCGGTTCTCTGTATGATAGATTCACAATAGAATAGGGTAAGTGCGAGTGCCAGGATGCTTTCAGAAAAGGAATTCACAGGGCGTAATGAATAAAATTAGTGGACATTCGAGCATGATGCATGCATTTCGATAGATCTGCAACGTTTGCACCAAACTTGCTAAGACACACTGTTCAACGAGGATATTGTCTGAACTGTTGGTGAAATGCAGTCTTTATCACGGACATTTACCCAAACAATGCTCCTCCCAGGTTTGTGCACAAAATGGTATTATCGGTTGTTGAGATTGGTTAAATTGCAGTTCTTTCTAAGCTTCCTGTAACTCGCACTTTCATGGACTGGCTATTACCTATTATGGAATATCATCGTTCCTATTCTATACACATAATACTTACAGGCAAGCTCAAATCTCAGATCAAAATAAATATTGACAAACAACCATCGTCTACGCGATTTCAAATACAGTATGTCATGGTGGCAAGAATTTAAAGTTTAAAAAGGCATATGCTCCGTTGGCAAGCCGTTGACAATGTCGACGAGATAATAAAATGTACAGAACATACAGACCATCGACTAACTTGTCGGGGAAGTTTTAGGTGTTCTGAAATTCCACGGAAAATTTTGTGTACAGCAGAACCGCTTGGCCCGACAAAAAAGAGTAATCTGGTCTGGTACCTAATAAATCAGACTTATAAAAATTTGCACGGTCAACACGATAATCAAGAATGCATTTGACCAAACATCGGATAACCATAAATATCAGAACATTCGCATAAAACGCAAACTCAATTAATCTGCGCCGGTCTCATTGGACTTTGCACGCCAGTGGCATGTCCACTACTGTCCGACTCGTCGTCGCCCTGCGCGAATCTGGCCTGGCCGCCATCTTGTTCCCCGCCGGCGTGACGCCCTTCGTCCGGACCGGCGCCAGTTTCCTTCTTGTGCTTCATGCGGCGATTTTGAAACCAGATCTTGATCTGTCGCTCGGTTAGATTCAGAGCTTTGGATATTTCCTGGCGACGCTTGCGCGTCAAATAGCGATTGTAGTGGAACTCTTTCTCCAGTTCGAGCGTCTGGAAGCGGCTGTAAGTTTGCCGCGTTCGCTTCGCCTCGCCGTTTTTGCCGCCTGAAAAAAAGTGGAGAGTTTTACGGTGGGTTCATTAAATATAGCGTTTTTCGTGCTCGATTTTGTGTTACCCAGTTTTACCATAACCGCCCACCCAACCCAGAAGAAATATTTCTAGCAATCAGTCAATTTGTAAAAAATATCGCAAATGTTACAGCGGCGACAGCTGCTCAAGGAATTTACATTCAGGGAAACATTTCGCGTCGGTGAGAACAATTCATTGATTCCAGGGAAAATGTCTTCACTAACTCTTCAAATACCAAAATATTAAAAAAATCTGCATCTGTAAAACACATTCTAAATAACAAGACTATGCAAAACTTTCATGTGCAAATATAAATTTTAAAATTGACGAAACTGCGCACGCGCCGCATGCGCAGTCGGCTGCGCGCACGCCGCACACACAAGACGTTTTGCAGCGGCAGTGATGCCAAACGGCAATTTAGGCGATTGATTTATGCTCGCATCCAATGTGATTTAATTGCAAATGAGAATTCCGTCTACTTTTTTACTTCACCCAAACAAACTACCGTGCCATTTGTGGCGCGTGTCGTGATGGCGATAATTTTTGGCTAGACGTTTGTTTCTACCTGGCCGCCTGGGTAACTTATTTTACCACAGCCATTTTTCGTTCCCATAAAACACCAGTATTTATTTTGGCTATATGAATTTTCGAAATGTTATGAAGTCTGCCTCAATATTTCTCACACACCATGAGTGACGTCATCAGTGGAACAGTTGTGAAAACGTATTTACTTTTACTCGATGAAAATTTATACCCTAAATCCTTGAATAAGACCCCAGGGGAGTTATTTTTTCCCCAGACGTTTTGGAGGGGGGAGTTATTCAAGGGGAAGTTATTCGAGGGGGAGTTATTTTTTCCTCAGAAAACTTGGACTTTATTCATTCATGGATGTAGTATGTAACTCATGTGATTAATGTATGTAACTGTCCAACAACAACCAATAGAGTGTATACATTGCATACACATCATGTAAATATCTGTTTTCGCTGCTGTAGGCTCATATTCTTTTGTATTTTTGTATGGTATAGTTTTTGTCCAAAGGGGGGAGTTATTCATGAGGGGGGAGTTATTCGAGGGGGGGGTTGTTTTTTCCTCGCCTCGCCAACAGGGGGGAGAGATTCAAGGGGGGAGTTATTCGAGGGGGGATTGTCTTATTCGAGGATTTGCGGAACTCGAGTACCAAGTAACTACGTAACGTTTACCACCAAACGGTACGTGTACTCGCTTTGATGTGTACTTCTTGAAAGTATCTGAGTACATAAAACGTACTTTTGATGCTGCTTCGCTATATATTTTGGAAACAGAATCGTAAAATTGTATGATTTTTTAAATACTTAGTGGACATATTGAAATATGTTCATTGAAAATGTGGAAACAGTAGAAAAATTGAAGAAGAAGGTTTTACGTTTTCATGGGAATAAGTATTTCTACGTTTTCTTAAGTAAAATATTGATAAAAATACTTACTTTTACATTTTCTAAGGTGAAAAGTACTTGTGTATCTCTTTTACGTTTAATGCCAGTAAAATATATTTACCGTACCGTATTTCCTCGAAATACCCCCCGGGGGGTGATTGTTTCATAGTGGTCCCGAGATAAGGGGGGTTATACGAGGGGGGGGGGGGTATTTCGAGCGGTGGTTTTTATTTCGCCAGAAATTTTTTCAAATCCTAGTACAAAATCGTCGTTTGTGATGTACACTGCGGTAGAAAAATGCATCAATAACTGACATGTATACCTGTAGACTAATAGTAGTATTTACGTAGATGGTATAAACACTGTTCTAACGTGATTACGACATTGTTTTAACGTGTGTTCTGCACTACGTAGAACACAAACTGCAGTATTTGTCATGTACGTTCATTTACACTCAATCTGGGGGGGGGGTATTTCGAGGGGGGGGGGTGATTGTTTCATAGTGGTCTCGAGAGGGGGGGGGGTCAAACGAGGGGGGATATTTAGAGGGGGGGGGGTATTTCGAGGAAATACGGTATATCCTCAAATAATCCTCCTACTTGAATAACTCCCCCCTGTTGGGGATGTGAGGAAAAATTTACTCCTCCCCTTGAATAACTCCCCCCTATGGGTATTTGATATGTGTATCCACTTGTATTTGAATGATTCAGATGCTGTTGAACACTAATTTTAGCATGAATACCTTGTTTTTGTTGTCTTTGAACTGATTAATATCTGGATTACATGAGTTGATTGACTGCATTCACGCAAGGAATAAAGCGCAAATACTGAGGAAAAAATAACTCCCCCTTGAATAACATCCCCCCTTGAATAACTCCCCCCTCCAAAACGAAATATTAACTCCCCTGGAGTCTTATTCAAGGATATACGGTACTTTACGTTTTCTATACTCGGGAACGGGAAGTGAGTAAATTTTAATTACGGTACGTTTATTTATATTTTGAGGAAAATTCGGTACTTTAAAGTTTTAAACATTGTAACTTATAAAACATCACACAACTTTGCCAACTGTTATGTAAAATGTGAATAGCTTTTCTTTTCTGAAAAATTCTCTTTTTTCGTTTTACATAAAATAAAGAATACATAACACCTGACAAATTCTGTATACATTAAAGGAAATCTGAAATATTTTAGGATGCGGAGCGAGCCCCCCCCAAAAAAAGTTGAGCATAGAAGTATACGACCCCCGGCGCGGGACGTTTTTCATTTGCATTGACCACCCAAGTTGGCGGCTCATTGAACCGTGTGATATGGATCGATCGATGACTGATCCATCACAAGATTGACCAACATGCGTGAAATCCAAACATTAGGTTGATTTACAACAATCACAGCAATAAACAAAGCTCGGAACTTAGTTTATATGCGGTTGCGCAAAGGCGCAATCCTTTTATGTCGCCGCCGCCGCCGCGGGGGCGGCCATAAAATCGGCACCTTATAATATGCATTGCAAATTCGATTATAATCAAAACTCGAATGATAGGGCAGTTGGTTCGGTTGGTCCATCGCGACCGTCTATAATAACAGCGCCGAGCTGCAGTGCTATGTCGCTCGGCGGCGAAACTTTCGTAATCGGCCGCGCGGCGGCGGGACCGAGGCGGCGGCGGCACGCCTTTGATGCGCGCCGCGCGGCGACGTGATAAATGGCCGATGGGCAGAAACAGCCATGTAATAATGCGATGGGCCGATGACAGCAGCTGCGTAATGGCACGCTGGGGACTGAAGGCAGATACTTGCCCGACTTACATAAACTATAAATATGATAGCCTCTGTTCACGGGTTTGCACAACAGCCGACCTTGAAAATCCATGATCCCGGTCACACGAATACAATATTCGTTGCGGTGATCGCATGCAAACACAGATGTGCTGGACAACGTTCTTTGCTGGTACAGAAGTCGATTAATTGGATGTCCATGCATTCATGCACAATGGGGCACAGGTGACACTTGGCGGCGCACATGAAAGGGCCCAGATCACGCTAATCGACCACCGACTGATAAGATTGATGTAATGGTGATAATTGCATTGAATCAGTGCTATACGCATGTTTTTGGGACCGCTGTGCGTCTGTATCGAATTATACAAAGACGGGAGTTTATTCCGTCGTGTTTTTGGGCCATTTTTAACTTGACAACGAAAATTTGAAGACTGGGCAGCAAAGAATTCCAACCGGGTACGTAATGTATAAATATGACCACTTAAAAAATCGCATGTCCACATTTTGAGTGCTTCATTCGAATTTCGCGGAGGCGGGAAAATGATAGTCAGTCGTTTAATAAACAAACGAGCGACTAGGTGAATGAATAGTTGGGCGGCAATAGCTCATTTTGGATGGGGGGGGGGCAAAAGGCAGGGACACGACACCGTTGGCAGCGCGTCAGGTCCTTCCGCACAGGCGGACCGGGTCCCCGGCCATACGGGGCTATAAATAATAGGCCGGTTTGAGTTATGTTACGACCGCGGCGAGCGCGGCCGGCGGCGGCGCGCCTGGCGACCTGTTCGTCACCCAGGACGGCGAATTGAAAAAGTGAATTATGTCGGCAGGCCCGTCACCGGACCCTGTCACCCCCTTCAAGGTGTTCGCTTACGCATGGATTGGATTGGACACGGGCGGCAATAAATCGCCCATTAATGCATGCATTGCCGTCCCGGCGGCAGTAGATCACCGGAATGTGCCCTCCCAAACGGCGCCAACTGCACCCGTTGACGCGTGTGAGCCGACCGTTTTTCACGCTCAATTTGGAGTCGCAAAAATATACCCACGATGCTTTTTCGGTGGGAACGTTCCCCCCACCCCCCAACGATGATGAGCTGATAAATAGGCTCGATTGAGAAAATGTTTCAGCCAATTGCTTCAGCCAGTCTCTCGAGCCGCACACCCAGTAATTTCGGAGTGGGCGCGATGGAACGCCTCGACTGCAGTAAGCCCGTGTGCATCATAAGAATGCGGCGGCAGGGCGCACCTATGCGGCGGCACGCGGCGTGATGATGAAGCTGTCGGTGCGGCGCGCACAGTGCTATGCTCAAAGCGGCTACGACGCGCCAGCTTTCTGTACGATTGCTTTCTGTCCGATCACAACGGCGCTCTGCGGCTGGCACATGCACGGACGTTTTTGCGTCATGCTCACACGCGTGGAGCACAATGCAGCTAGCGCCGCGGCGGCGGCCGACTTCAAAGGGTGCCGCCGTTCATCGACTGCAATGCTGCTGCCGCCGCGGCCGCTCTCTCCAGCCGCCCCGGGCGCGCAGCCATAATTTACGGCAGCCGGCGACCGGGCGACTGCACGCGGCGCGCCTCTGAAGTGTGCCGCTCTGGTGGGGCGAGTAAAAACGACACAACAACCCGAGAATCGAGCGGCCCTGCGGCACGACCGACATTAACTATACTACGTTGTTCCAGCCGTCGTGACTAATAGAGCTAGTAGCATCACAGACAAAACGCATAAACACAATGGGCTCACGACCGGCAGAGCTAACAATGGCGAAGCGAATCGAATCGAGTCCGCATGTACTTTCCATGTCCGCATGTCCGCATGTACGCAGTATTTCCTCGAAATACACCCTGGTCTGAGCGAGCTTGTAAAAAAATAACCCTCCCCCCTTTGAAATACCCCACCCGAATTGAGTGAAAAGTGAATAATAATGACAAAACTGCAGTTTATATACGACTGACAAAAAGCTATGCATCAGTGTCCTCATTTTGACATATTGTGTACTCTAACATATTGTGGAAACTGACATGCCGCCATGGGAATCTGACATGTTGTGGAAACTGACATGCCAAAAGCTGAAAGTAACATGCCCAGCGTAAAACTGACATGCCCATGCCCAAACGCGAAGCTAACATGCGCAGCATAGAACGTGAATGTTTGTTGTGCTTTTTCTCATCCGTTTATTAAGCCTTGTGTACTAATACTGTATTTATTCTAATAGAACAGCATACCTCCAATAGAATGGCATCTCCAATAGAATGGCAGCTTTTGTCACATTTTTGCCCATGAAATCAATAGAATGGCAGCCTCCAGTAGAGAGGCACTTCTGACTGACAGAATGACAATGAATGAAGGCAATAGAATGACAGGTAGGAATTACCTTTGAAGAGTGCCAAAATGGCCAAATATTTTATAAATAAACACCTTCCCGATCAAGTCCAGCCCCCTATTTTTATTTTCACTTTGCACCCCCTATCTCTGGTTGTGGGAAGGGTGGAAAGCTAATACTTGTGGGGTATATAGGTGCAACCCCCCACTACCCCACATGAATAAATGGGGCAGCGGCGACTCACTATAGAGGGGGTCGCCGTATATGTGAAAAAAAATTGCGACATTTTCACTGTCCTGCACAGGTCCGGCCCCCAGTATATTTCTTACGCTACGGCTTGAAAAAGGGGCGTCAGGCACCAATAACGCCACAGGAAATAGGTGCCGTGGCGTGGCACCGCTTGGCTACCTCAAATGGCGTCATGGCCCTAAGCCACAAACATTCCACAAACACCCACCCACTAAGCAGCAGACAAGAAAAAGAACTTTGCAAATTTAAAAATGCATTTTTTGCTTTTATGTTTTTACACACTTCACACGCTGGTTTAGGATGTTTTTAAGAGGGGGTATAAGGTTCCAAGCTGTGTAAAAAACTTTACCTGTAAAACGCCTCCATTAGAAAATTTACTTGGGGTGAAATTTATGATGTCAAAATTACGCTATCACAGGAACAAAAATTGTCTAAATTTTCTATTTTGAATTAACCCCAAGTAAATTTTCTAATGGAGGTATTTTTGGGATATAGTTCTTTACGCAACTTGGAACCTTAAACCTTCCTCTATAAAACACCCTAAACCAGCGGGTGAAGTTTGTCACAAAATAAAAGCAAAAAAAGCCTTCTAAAATTTAATGATTTGGGATAGGGGATAAACATCGAGGCATCGGGATTAGTGATGGAATGGCGCCATTTGAGAAGGTAATTAGCACTTAGCGCCATTGTCCTGTGGCGTTATTGGCATCTGAAGCCCGTTTTTAAAGCTGTAGCGTAAGAAATAAACTGGGGACCGGACCTGTGCGGGACAGTGGAAACGCCGCAAAAAAATTTCAAGTATACAGCAACCCCCTCTATAATGGGTTGCCGCTGCCATATTTATACATGAGGGGTAGTGGAGGGTTGCACCTATATACCCCACAAGTATTAGCTTTCCACCCCTGCCACAACCGGAGATAGGGCATGCGAAGTGAAAATAAGAATTGGGGGCCGGACTTGATCGGGAAGGTGTTTACGTGGAAGCACATCAAGGGTGTTTAGAACTATGATTCAGGGGTTGTTTTATCATTTGATTTTGTTATAATTCCTACTCTGATATAAAAATTTTATTCATTTTTTATTAAAACACCTTGTTCAAATGAAAAATGCTTGAAAAAGATTGGTGAAAAATAGAATGGCAGCCTCCAATAGAAAGGCAAGTAAAAAGTTGATGAAAAAAAGAATGCCACATTTCTATTAGAATAAATATGGTATATTAACCTACTAAGATTTATATGTGTATGCTGTGCCTGTGCAGGGGTCTTGAATGGGGGTAAGCCCCAAATCGCCCAGCTATCTATCTGGAGGTCACCCGGCTATCTATCTAAACTTGTGACAAAACTTTTGACAACTGTCCCTTGACTCCTTTTCCCCCAAATCGGCCAGCTACCCAGCTATTGGGAGTGATTTTTGGGAAATTTTACATAAATTTTTTCTCGAAATTGCTAATTTGCATGTCCTTTATTAATTATTTTCAGCTACTTTGACTATATATGTGCTTGTATATATTTTTTAGCTATATTTCCCCCTACTTTTAGTGATTTCTTTTTCTTTTCTCCCCTTTTCATGCTGGAAAAGTCGCAACACCGAGATAGTTGCAGCAATACTGCTGTGGGGCACATGGCTGAATCCAATATCACATACAGCCAATATTACAGTCTGTATCCCTGTACATACACGGGTGGCAATATACCAGTCTGTTACCCTATACATACACATATGTGCTTTTACCAGTCAAGGAGGTGCAATATACATACACGTGGGCGGTGTTGCAACATTCCGTGAGCATGCATTCAAACAGATAATTAAGCATGATTTACAGCACAACAATATTTAAAATGTGATACGAGTGATAAAAAATCTGAAAAATTAAATATTTTCATTATTTCATTTCACCTTCTATTTGTCGTTATGCTGTAAATACCCCTTAAGTATGAAATCACTATCAGTGGATCATTCACAATCACTATCATTTTTTCAAGGCAACACATTGGATGATTTTCACATGACTTATTGTCTGTGTTGTTAAAAATTTGTAACAGATTGTCGTCATTTTTGAAAAACTTTTAAAAATTCCTCTATTATAATCATTTATCTAAATATTTATGTTTCATAGTACTGTAAATAGACTTCACACAATTAACCTATGAACAAATTGAGTTGTTCTCATGCAATCACTCGATTAATCAACTAATAAACAAACTCTATTCGGTAGTGGTATTTGTGCATGGAACGCTAGCATGCACAGCATACAAAATCAATTGATAAATACAAATGTCAATACCTGTGTGTCGTGTGCGCATAGAACGTCGCAACACCGCCCACGTGTATGTATATCGCACCTTTTTGACTGGTAAGAGCACATATGTGTATGTATAGGGTAACAGACTGGTATATTGCCACCCGTGTATGTATAGGGATACAGACTGTAATATTGACTGTATGTAGTATGTAGCACCGTCCATGTTACCGCATGTGCAGGGGATGTCAGTTTCACGCTGGGCATGTTCTCTCACCTTTGAGCATGTCAGTTTCTACAACATGTCAGATTTTCATGGTTGCATGTCAGTTTCCACAACATGTTAGAGTACACAATATGTCAGAGTGAATTCACCCATAAATACATCCCCATTGTTGGATTTTTCTACATCATTAGAATTTCATAAAAATTTGCTGGCGAAATAAAAGACACTCCCTCAAAGTTTGCTCGAAGTAATAACCCCTGGGTAAATACGGTATGCAAATTCATAACATGAATAAAAGCCTGAATTGGCAAACAGAGTTCTGCTCAGAACTGCGTGATGAAATTTGCAAACGATTGACCAAAGGCTTGCGTAACGTAAATAAATCGTCACACAAATTGAAAAACACGCCGTGCCATGGCAGTGGAATGACAACAAAGACACGAGGAAATATTTATTTATCTATACCCTTTTAAGAGAATATTAAAACTAAGACAAATTAAAGAGAATGTGACCTGTTAAGTCACATCTTAAATTGCATTCCCTGAAAGGCCAGGGAAGCTGACAAGCAAAAAATTTAAAAAAGTTACATTAACATATAGCTGAGATTGGGAGGATATTCCCCAGTCCCCTGCTGAATCCCCAGTGGTCAGAGCGTTTTCGTATTACGCAGATTCGGTTGGAAAATGCGGCAACGATATATATTTATTTGGACTGAATCCTTGATTTACAGTGGGATCGAATCCATCCCAGATAATCCAACGTGTGTGTTTCTGACTAAAATAAACATGACTACTCACCATGGAACCTCATCCAGGCATAAAAGGGTCCCGACGGTGCCTTGGGCGCCGGGGGCATGGCCGCGTGCACGCCGAAGGGATCGCCGGCGAACGGGTGCTGCATGAATGCGCTGCCGGGGTATTGCTGCGCGCTGCTGCCCGCGCTCGGATACAAGCCGAACGCTGCCGCCGCTGCAACTGCAGCCGCGGCGGCAGAACTGCTCCCGCTCGCCGTGGACGGCGGCGCGCCCATGCTGTTCTGTATGTGGAGTTAGTGCGTCAGTGATGCCATTGACCAAACACCGACGGGATTTCCGAAGCACCGATGTGTTTTGCCGCGGTGTTTGCAGCAGACAATCATATAAACAGTTATACCGACTGGAGCGCATACGTTGCACAGAATCCTACGATAATTTTATGAATAAAATCTCGTTAAAAATTTCGTAACTTATTATTCCAAATAAGAAACAAAATATTATGATGAAAAACTGTACTTTGGTTCATTATTCAGATGGGTTATGGTAGGTTTCCACGCAATGTGTGATATCCGCCGAGTATAACAATCTCCCAAAAAACTGACAAAATCACACAAACCTGCCAATCAGCTGCCTGTTGATGGTGGTGCTCGCTCTGCTGCATCATGACCGCCTTCATGTAGCTGGCGGTGGCCGCCGGCGCCGTGTACAATCCGAACGGGTTGGCGGCGGTCGACGACGACGCTTGCTGCAAGTCCGCCGCCGCCGCGCCGCCGCTACTCCCCTCTGCTCCATAGCCGACCAGCGAGAAGTCGCCGCTGCCGTCTGTGTGGTACAGAGGAGTGGATGACATGAATTTTAGTGGGTGAAACCTGGATTGGATGAATGTGATTTTTGTGGATCCTGCCATTTTGAGACTGATGGCTAGGTAGAAATTCAGAAAGCGTGATAAGAAGAATTTTAGGAGTTGGCAGTCCAATTTTCCACCGACCAAATGAGAATAAATAGCGCTGAAAACTTTATTCGTCAATCAATTTATTGAAAATTAATTATAAGCTGCCCGATCCAAATGCGGTTCTGATTCTGATCGAATTCTGAAGGATATTTGATCCACCTATCTAATCTGCAGGCAGATGATCAACCAAAACTTCAGAGTAAAAAATGGAAGAAAAAACAAGCACAAATCAACGCGCTTGTCCGATCAACGAGCCGATCAACAAAACCCAAAAAGCAAGCAAACTCAGCCCACAGCCAACACAAGCTCACCTTGCGGCAAGACGGGCTTGGTGTCGTAGAAGTGCGGCGCCGTCGGGTCGAAGTAGGCGGCGGGCGGCGCAGCGGTCCCGCCCGACTGCGGGTGCTGCCTGGCCGTCGGCGAGCTGCCGCCGCCATTCGATGTGGCTGCGATTCAGGGCGCTTGATTCATTGTGAGGAGTATGGGAAAGCTAAGTGTTGAGGACCTTGATAAGTTTTTGAGCTGATTATATTAATTCCTACACATGAACTGTTTTGTAAATTCATATATCTTATCTAGCGCTTGCCACCTCATATTGATCGATGTTCAAAGAAGATATGAATGTGTTGATGAATACATGTGTTCATGTTGATTTAGGGATGGTGGACAGCGTGCGGATCTATTGAATGCTTTCTACTTTGCCCCATTATACTCACGCATACCCTGGACTAAATAAGATATTTTGGTGACGTAAAAAAGCAGAAAATTCGCAACACAATTCACACCTATGGAGTTTAAGATAAATACAGTCGTGTCGAGAAGGAGCCAGAACGTTTATTCGTGTTCAAGTCTTCAGATAGGTATCCTAAAATTCTACAGTCTGAAAGTGCCAAGTAGAAAAACTTGAGCGAACCAGAAACACCACCTAGATTAACTTTAGAGAGAACTTCTAGATCGTTAGAGAGAACTCTTAGATTAACTATGAGAAATCGCTTAAATGTGAACTGAAAGCATTGACAAAGCAATTAGTGGGTGTATTGAACGAGCAAGTGATTGCGACGAGTGTTGGGATGGAACGACGTTCACCTGCGGCAGGGCCGGCCTGGGCTGGCTGCGCGGCGGCGTGGGGCCAAGGCCAGGTAGAGTAGCCGTGCGCCGCGCCGCTGCCGGCTGGCGGCCGACTGATGCCCGTGGTCGGAGCGGCCGGCCCCGCACACGGCCAATTAGCGTACATTTTATGTCCGGTTTTATGGGTGCCGGCCGCGCTGGGCCGCAAACGACCGGTCGTTATGTGCTCGCCGTCGACGACGGCCTCGAGCTGGATAGGCGGCCTGGTGCTGCCGGCGGTGCGGTCGCCGCGTGAGCTTTCAATGATAGTTTTACTGCGTTCGCCGGTAACGAGGTCGTATTCGGCGGGCTAATGGCTCGCCTCCAGCCGGCGCCCCGATGCGCCCCATGCACGGTCGCGCGCCCGCCGCGCCATAGGCTCCGCCCACCAGAACTCGCCGCGCGCGCGGCCTGCGTCGGTATGCGGCAGTGCCGCGCCGCCGCTGCGCTGCGCCGCGCCGCTTCAACCCAACCCCAAGCAGCAGATAACCCGCTTTGAATCTGCCAGCTAGCTTTTCAATTGCCCATTTAGTGAAATTGGTCCTACCGGCCGCAATTTCGACAAAATGACGGCACTTTGGTCGGTCCAAGCGTGAAACGCTTGATAGAGATATCACGCATTGCCCGGCCGGGTGCTTGATTCACTGGCGGTATTTCTATTGCGCGCGCGGTGCCTGGCGGCGAGATCAAAGGCTGCCCAGTCAAAGATTTGAAGCTGCGGCGGAAGGAGTCCGGCCAGTCCCCTGAACGGTCATAAAAGGAGTCGTAAATTTTTATGCGGCCGAGCCATTGGCTGCATAGCCGGCGGCGGCGCACGTGCTCTCGACCCTGAAGCCATTAGCGCCGGGCCCGTATCAGACATGCATGCGAGGCGGCGCAATGCGGCACGGCCACGCGACGTGCGGAACGCGCGTAGACATTAACGATACTTCAGTTACACATCGTTTTTTGGTGGGAGCGTATATTAAGTCATACATACTGCGCTGCAGAAGAAAACGTCAACAGTTTTCAAGGCATTTTCGTCCCCGACCGAAATTCACTACTCAACTAGAACGGGAATGTCCACTCGCGACCGAGTGAAATTCCCGCTGCCGGACGACCGTATTTCTTTGCGTGCGCGCCGGTCCCGACGTGGAGGCCGCACGCGGACGACGGGCCGGCGCGGCGGCACGCAATGCGACCAACAATTTATGATTGTGCCGCCGGCGGCCGGCCCCGCGTCCGGCAGCCTGCCCGGCGCCGACTCCACAGCTGGATAGCACCGAATTCACTTGATCAGACACATACATCACCTCGCCAACATCTGGGAGAAAAACTTTAAATAAATACACTCAATGTGACGCGTCCGTAATTGGCTGTGTAACGTCGAGTCAATGACAAAAGGCGTTTCACTGTATTTTTCTATTTTTGTCCTTATATGAACATTTTAGTGAGAACGCAACAGCCGAATTTGCGCCGTTTGAAGTGGCGCAGTTATGTTCGAATCGAGTACAAAATCGTATACAAGTCACAATAGCATACGACGCTTACAAAGCAGACCTAAATATCAAACCGCAGAGGTGTGAATCGTGTACAAAATTTGTACACATAGCCCGCACATTTTCCACGGAAACCTACCATATCCGATCTGAACAAAGAACCATAAAAATTTTTTCCCGCATCACACCGCATTACGCTCATTATGAGATCATTTAGCGCATATCCATCTATGACTTCACCCATCCAATTAGGGTAACATTATCTGTAAGCATGAGGTCCGCACAGCACAGTATACAGCCGCGGCAGACAGCAAAACGACAGCTGGCGTAGATCGTATCTGCGTCGCGTACCTGCAGCGACAGGTTTTTTATGATCACAAAATTTGATTCGCTAGTGGCGCCTGCGAAGGCGAGGTGTGAATTTGTCGATTTTAAACAAAACGTTTGGGATGTTTTATGGCATACGTAAATATGTAATGCGTATTGCTGATGGATTTGTTGACGAAAATGCTACCCGAATTCAAGGGCTACGCGGTTTTTTGAGTAATGGATTTATTTATCACCATTTTACAATAGCGCCGTTCTGGGAAAACTACTGAACTGGCGACTCATAAGAGCATGGGGCCAGCGGACTTTGCATAAAATGGCGTAATTCCATCACTCGTTTAGAGGATATGGAAGTCTAGGGTTGGGAAAAATTATCATCAACTATGACACTTACAAATGTGAAACTTCTGGTGTCTAAAATATCCGTAAGTACTTCTCACAGTATTTGCACACACTTTTCAAATTTTAACAAGCACTGACATTTAAGGATGTTTTGAAGTTTGATGTTTTGAATTGACTGATTCACCAGAGACAATAATTACATTAAATTTTTATCACATTTGTAAATTTGTATTTGTATACAAACACAAGATGACAAAGAAATGTATTTTAATAAAAAATACTTATTTTTATGATTTGAAGAGTGCTTACCAGCATCACTGTAAAATGTTTTTCCAGCCACAAAAAAACAACCACAGCAGCATAGTTGTTAAAACGTATTTATGTTTACACGATAAATCCGTATACCTAGTACTGCGTAAATACATTAAGTTTCCTCTCGGACAAAATACCAGTACTCGTGTACTTTTTGAAAGTACGCGAGTACAGAAAACGTAATTTAGAATGTTTTTTTTGGGTTACATAAAAAGCAAAAACCACTTAAAGAATTGAAACAGCTGCAAAATGGCAGCGGAAATGATAGAAGTTGCGATAGGTAGGGAAAACGACGACTATCCCTTTTACTCGTTTTTCATCTTCCTAGGTACAAAACCGAATACAATTTCGTACTTTTACGTTTTCCCTGAGTAAAAATACTGGTATTTAAGTTTACTCATCTTTTTACGCAGCGTATAAGTAAAAAAATTTTACTTTACGCCTTCTGTACTCAGGGGTGAGTAAAAATAAAATACTTTACGTTTACGATTGTTTTTGAAAAAAAGTTCAGTACTTTTGACAACTCTGCACAGCGGTCTCAGCAGACAACATAAGAATGCGACAAACCGCAAGCAGGGCGATATCCCATAAAATATTTCGAAAAATAATGTGCCGTGTGATTGATTTTATTCCGTCACTGCTTTCGGACAGATTTTATTGCACTTAAATTTACGTTCATAGTACGCAAAATTGATCACGCCGTACTGTTTTACCAACGCTTTGAACTTCATCAGCCCACATATTATTTCAATGATAATCAATGTCCCAATCGTAAGTACATTTTTTGCTTGGGAGTCTAGAAACAATGATCAAACAATAACTCCGAAAGTTATGTACCTACATAGGTAGGCAACAAACGTTCACACTTCTGCAGCATCGAATCAAATTATAAGCGTCTCCATAAATGTGAACTCAATCTGACTACCTTGAAACCTGTAAGGCAACCATACCCATACAGAAAAATATCTTCCATAAAATAACCACCAGTGGGGCGTCATAAAAACGCGTCGGTGACGCAAGCACCAAGCACAATACGTTCGCAAACTCTATAACCGCGTAGAGCAAAGCGGCGGCAAGTCTGCGGCTGACCCATGCCGATAGTGCACCGCCGCGGCGGCGACCGCGCAACACACCTGAAGACAACAATACGAAAACACACACGAGCGGGCGTGGAGACGCGGTTTGTACAGGCAGCCGGAGACAGGTATGGCCGGCCGACACAATGGAATCGACTCGCCGCGGCCGCAGCTAACGCGACGTGCATATAGACGTCGGCGCTGTCGTCACGCCGCTGCGACACCCGGCTGGCCGACGCGACGCAGGTGCGCCAGCAGTGCGACGTTTCCCGTACCAGCCGCGCGGCCGTTTCCCCTCCAACCGCCGATAATCGGCTCTTCTGCAGACTGAACCGGCGGCGCGCCATTCGACACAAGACTATGCTTAGATGAAGCTGAACGGCACGCCCGGCATGCAGCCGTCGACGGCGGCGTCGTTGCTCGCCCTGCTGGCGGCCGCGCTCGTCCAATGCGGCGCCGACTTCTACGGCAAGTCCGGTCGGTGGCAAGAAATGGCAATGGCAGACGAATCTGTGCATAATAGTGAAGTGGGCACCGCGCCAATACACGCAGGATCGATGGTAAATCGAGGCACGTGCGCGGCGAATCGCCGTACGGCCACTCACGCGATGGTTAGAAGACTGGATCACTATTTATTTAGGCGTGGCGACGTAAAGAGCATTTTTGAAATGGCGGCAAAAATGGCAAGAGTCATTCTATACAGGCATTACGCAAGACAAATAACACCTACACTCAGATGCAGCGGCAGCGACGAGCGAGGTTGAAACGGAACGCGATGGTCGACAAATCGTACAAATGGGCGGACGGCGTCGTGCCGTACGTGATCGACGCCAAATACGGTTACCTAGCCGCAGTGCACTCATTTTCGCAGCTAGCACACACGCAATTGAAGCCGGCGCACTCGCAGACCCGGTGCAGTTGTCGCTGCTGTACGCGGCCATCGACCGGTACTCGAAGGTGACCTGCGTGCGCTGGGTGCCCAAGATGGACAACCACTACGACTACGTGGCCTTTGTCGATTGGGGCGAGTGAGTTAACGCATGCTTTTTATTGACTACTTTGCCTTTGAGTGGGGGAAGACTGTTCTTGTAAACGAACAGCTATCCGAAAATTCAAAAAAAATTTTATAGCTATATCACGTCAGCTCTATCTGTATCTTCCTGTCAAACTCTGTTCAAACAGCCAGCCGAAAGCAGCTATTGTTCTGTATTTACTGTTCTGTATTCTTTGAACAAAAATGGCATGTTATGTTCTAAATAAAGCATATTTCATTAAAAGTCGATGGAAATAAAAGTTGATGAGTTGATGGAAACATGCTTGAAAATTTTGACGAGATAATAATTCCCCTTGAATAATTCCTCCTCGAATAGTTCCCCCCTGAAAAGTCCGACGAAACAATAATCCCCCGTGGGGGATTATTCGAGTAAACAGGGTGTGCACCACGTCGCAGATGCTCATCGGAAGTGGGTCGGGTGGGCGGGCGGCAAGACCTGTCTCTGGGCGGCGACTGCGCCTCGTCCAGGGAGATGTACGCGTCGGCGCTGCACGAGATGATGCACGCGCTCGGCTTCTTTCATGAGCACGAACGCTGGGACCGCGACCAATACGTCACCGTGTTCTATCAGAACATGAATAAAGGTTGGTTATTGGGGATGGGGAAATGGCTTATGGTGGCGCGACACGCGAGAGGCATCCCTGGTACCATTTTCAGATCCTGAAAGATGCCCTGTAAAATGTAAAATGTCATGCAAAAGGTGATGAAAATGTAAAAACCCAGTAAAAATATAAATAATTTTACATTTTACAGGGAATTTCACACGACTTTTGACACTTAGACATAAACTGGTGGAAAATTTAAATGAGAAAATCATTTAATTGTATTTTACCAATCCCACGTGCAAGCTGTTTGGCTTTCATCTTGTGTTAGGGTATTTCTATATATACCCCAGGGGGCACCCCCCTCAGGCCACCCTTGGTGAAGAAAAAAAAAAATTTTTCATCATTTTTTCTGGAAAATATAAATGAGAATTCCATACAAATTTTTGTTCCCAATGAAATTTAAATTTCTAATAAAATTTTTTCTGGATATTTGAGACCAAAAAGTTTTTTTAACATTGGTAGATTGTAAGTATGTGCAACTTTTCTACATCTTCCAAACCCCCAGAAGCAGGGTTGGCAAAATCTCAGAAAAAAATAAAAATAAAATAAAAATAAAATGGAAAATTGGAGAATAAAATAAAATAAAATAAAATGGAAAATTAATAAAATAAAAATACAATTTTACTAAAATTCAAATTTTTGTAAAATTTTAGTAAAATTGTACAATAATTTGAATTTTTGTACAATTTTAGTAAAATTTTACAAAAACTCGAGTGTCTGTTCAATTCTATAGAAAGTTTTCTATCATGTTGCTTAAGTTTCTAGCTGCCAATTTGCAGAACTAGGTCCTTGTTGTATCTTTCATTGTTGTGATTGAGAAATATTGTTGCTCCAAATTGCAAATTTTCACATTTTTTAAAATATTTTCACCTTAAAAATCACTAATTTGTAATTTTTTTCTTATTTTCTTTGTTCAACACCTTGAAAAAGCCTATAAATATATTGAACCCTGCCAGCCCCCCCCCCACCCAAAAAAACAACAACGCATTTTTAGCGATCTTCCCTTGGGAGGAGCAATTAGGTAGCTCCCCCTGAGGGTCAAAATACAAAATACCTACCTCGCAACCCGTGTCACAAGTTTACATAAAATTTTTTTGTATTCATCCGCATGCTTCTAGCGTGCACATTGTTTTATGTCCTTGCATCCAAGATTTCCGATTTTTTGTAAAATTTTTGTAAAATATTTGTAAAATTTTTGTAAAATGGTTTCAATTTATTTTATTAATGACATTTCAGAATAAAATAAAATAAACTGAAACATGAATAAAATTAAAATAAAATACAATTTTAATAAAAATAAAATACAATTTTAGTAAAAAGAATTTTACTAAAACCAACCATGCCCAGAAGCACCACAGAGGCAACATATGGCTGCTCCTGGGCCGTTTCTGCACTCAAGTATTTTTTGTGGCTAACGATAAAAATGGCCCTGTGTAAAGAGAGCACTTGCGTGACAGCATGTCCGACGCCTGCAATGTAGCAATGCAAATTTCAAAATTTTTGTGCCCGGTCAATGTGGGCACTAATTATCTGTAAAAAAACTATTGGGGCCAATGGGAAATCTGTCATGTATCTAGTCTGAATGGGTGAGACAAAAAACTAGGTCATGTGCATAAAGTCGAAAATCGTGGTTTTTCAATTACAATCACAATTTTGATAAACACAAAGTTCAAAATCATTGTTGACATGGCTTCGTGGCACATGTCTGCATATTGGGGGACATTTTTGTGTGGGGGTAGTGGACTGGGGGTCAAAATATACCCCCAACTTACCAGTCGGTCAAAAGATGGCTTGGGCAAGCCACAAGGTATTTTTTTTTGTTGAAAAAGCACCAAGGTTGTGTTGGCAGCACACAAAAAAATTGGCTGCGCACTTTACTGCAGCTGTATTTTTCAAAAATTCTCATTTATATTTGAATGGAAAAAATTGGCAAAAAACATTCATTAATCTGTAGCAGCAGAACAGGGGGGTGCCATGGGGTGCGACTTGTCATGTAAACACCTTCCCGGTCACGTCCGGCAGCCATTTTTTGATTTTACTTCTTATATCCTATCACCAGTTGTAGGGCGCCCCTGAGGCTGAAACTTGGGGGAGATATTGGCACAACCCCCCTCTACTTTGCATGAATTGGGGGGGTCGCGGCGACCCCTCTCAGGGTGGGTCGCCCTAAGTACAAATTTTTTGTGGCTTTTTTGGTGTCCCACAGCAGGTCCGGCACCCGCTGATTTCTGAGCTGTGGGAGGGGTATAAATCTAAAATTTTGGGGATGTGTTACCAACACCACTCCCCTACTATACACTATTCAATAATGTGAGATAAATGTGAAAAATTTCTCAAAAATTCGCTTATTCTCTAAAAAAACACCACTCCCCAATAGATGGATGACAAAAAATTCACTTTTTGGAACTTTTTTATTAGACACTTGAAGAGCTGGTTTACGATACTTTAAAGGGAAGGGTTAAATGTTTAAATTTATGTAAAGAACCATACCTCTAAAATGCCTGCATTGCAAAATTTACTTAGGGCGAATTTTATGACATCATAATGACATCATCACAGGAACAAAAATTTACAAAATTTACACTTTGAAATTTCCCCCAAGTAAATTTTGCATTGCAGGTATTTTAGAGGTATGGTTCTTTACATAACTTTAATCATCAAACCATTCCCTTTAAAGTATTGTAAACCAGCTCTTCAAGTGTCTAATAAAAAAGTTCCAAAAAGTGAATTTTTTGTCATCCATCTATTGGGGAGTGGTGTTTTTTTAGAGAATAAGCGAATTTTTGAGAAATTTTTCACATTAATCTCACATTATTGAATAGTGTATAGTAGGGGAGTGGTGTTGGTAAAACATCCCCAAAATTTTAGATTTATACCCCTCCCACAGCTCAGAAATCAGCGGGTGCCGGACCTGCTGTGGGACACCAAAAAAGCCACAAAAAAATTTGCACTCAGGGCGACCCACCCTGAGAGGGGTCGCCGCGACCCCCCAATTCATGCGAAGTAGAGGGGGGTTGCGCCAATATCTCCCCCAAGTTTCAGCCTCATGGGCGCCGTAGAACTGGGGATACGATATAAGAAGTAAAATTAAAAAATGGCTGCCGGACGTGACCGGGAAGGTGTTTATGTAGGCAAATGTTGTGGGCACCCCCCACAACAAATTGCAGCCATATTGGGCTGCACGTTTCCCTGTGAGATTGTTATGAATAACGAGGTACCTGATTTCTCATTTAAATCATCCACCAGTTTACCACAGGGCATGTTACACGTTCTTTGAGTGGTAAATACATTATTTCTGCTTAAGACTGGACTTAAGTTAGTCCCTTCAAAATACAAATGCATTGAAAACAATCCCGCACCCCAGCTGTAATCTTTCAAGTTACAGTTCCAACCAGTAAAATGCTTCAATAATTTCGTCGAGTGGTCAGTAAAAGCCCAGGATGGCTTGTAAACACGAGAAAAAATTTAAACATGATAGGTACGTGCGAGAGTAGCTCTGGTCACACAAACATTCATCGAATGAGGATGCCAATTAGTGTCCCTGGACACTCCCAGACTCCAATGTCATGTAAAAAGTTACATATTCTTCCTTTTTTACCGACATTTGACATTTTTAGTTCTTTCTAGGCCTGGGAATGGCACCAGGAGAGCGCATAAAGCAACTTTCACCTTCACAGAACTGGCCGAATCGTTCTCGCTGGTACCCTCATGGATGGCCTACACGACAGAGCCGTACGACTACGCGAGCATCATGCACTACCACCGCGACGCGGCCAGCACCAACGGGCAGGACACGATCGTGCCGGCCGACCGGAACTACATCGACGTGATGGGCGCCGCGACCGACTTCAGCCCCACCGACCTGCGCAAGCTCAACACCATGTACTGCGGCGGCAGCGCGGCGCAAGGGGGTGGGCTGCAGAGCGGCGCTAGTTTGATCGCCAAGACTGTCAGGCCCGCTATAGATTACTATAGCTACCTATTTGACTTGCAGTACGACAGCCCCACCGCGCCGTTGCCACAAACCACGCCCGGTTGGTACTAGGGATGGACGGACTTTTTAAACCGTTAAAAAATGAGAGTAATAAAAAACATAGAAATGGGCTTTTTTGAATGGCGTCATTGGTTTTCTTATATATATATTTAGCGACAAAACATCCATTTCTGTATGCTACCACTTCAATAAACAACAAGCCAGGATAAATCTGAACTTTTACTGATCCCTCTTATATTTGGCCAGGTAAATATATGAAACGGGTAGAACCACATGTACAAGTTTACCCGGTGCGCAAGTAGCAAAATCCGGTGCCAATGTAGACCCGGTGCGGTCGCCATACTTGAGCACTGGGTCGTCATTGGCACTGCAGGGGTTCTGCATGAGGGTGTTGAAGGGGGGTATCCCCTATCGCTCCAGCTACCGTATTACCTCGAATTACCCTCCCCCCCTCAAAATGGGCTGGGGAACCCCTTGAATTAACCCCCCCTCAAAATGGGCTGGGGAAATAATAAACCCCCCCCCCCTCGAAATACCCCCCCCCCTTCGGAATTATGTACGTCATGTACATAATAAATACATCATGTACGCAATGTACATGATGTACCGTATTACCTCGAATTATCCCCCCCTTGAATTAACCCCCCCTCAAAATCGGTTGGGGAAATAATAACCCCCCCCCTCGAAATACCCCCCCTTCGGAATGATGTACGTCATGTACATAATAAATACGCCATGTATGCAATGTACATGATGTATATTACTGTTTATTTGTATTGCAGCTACACATGGACATGTTTGTGTAGCTAATCTACGTTTTTATGTCCAAATATATCTTGTTTGGACACATTTATTACCTGTTTTGGGCATGCAATTGCCTACTATTTACTACGATCCTTACGAAAATTTCTGACGAAATAATAAAACCCCCCTCGAATTAACCCCCCCTCAAATTTTGCTGGCGAAATAATTAACCCCCATGGGGGTATTTCGAGGTAATACGGTATTTACATACCTATCAGCGATTTTTCTCCCTTTTTTTTCTTGAAGCTTGAAAAACTATATATTGAACCCCTGTGAACCCCTCTCCAAAAACAAAAACTTCTCCAAAAAGTATACGCATGATTAGTGATGGAATGGTGCCATTTGAGTGCGCCAAAGTACGCTGCACCACGGCGCCTTTTACTACTTTTGCTACTCGTGCACCGGGTGAACTTGTGCACTGGTACAGGGCCATATGAAACATCGCTTAGTAAATAGTTGTAAAACTTTGGACCATATTTGAGACTCACAACCATTTTTGGAAGTGGGAAAAAAACAACTAAAACCATCCCCAGCCGCGCCGGCACGAACGGACTGCCCCGAGGGGGGCGCCGTGTTGTACGGCACGACGGGTCTGGCGTTGGTGTGTCCCTCGGGCAGCGAGCACAACTGCCCCGGCGGCAGCAACAGCTGCAAGTGGTCCCAACGGCACGGCGTCAAGGTGTGCTGCAACCTGTGATCAGTCCATAATGAGGGACTCAGAACGCGTATCGAGTACATAGTTGCTTCTAGTCCATTTTCTGCGTACCTTCTTACTTCTTATGGGTTTTATACTCGTCGTCCGACAACTTTTATTAGAAGACTTATTTATTTAAGCGGGGTTTACACTGTCACGTCCGCCGACAATTTTTCATGTCATGAATATATTTTTACGGGTATATTTTCTTTGGGTAGCCTCGTTAACGAAGCTGCATAGAAGAAATGGAACCGACAACTGTGACGACAAGAAAAAATACCATCTTATTGTGTATAATTATGTCATATACGAAAATTTTTGTTTCTACTAGGCAAAAAGGGTAGTAGAGTTCCAGCTGTCCGACACAAAAAAATATTCAATTTTCATGACTTGAAAGGCAAAAATTTGTGAAAGTGTAAACGCCGCTTTACACTGAACAGCACAACACAACACGGTGAGGTGAGACAGACCTATTCTGCGCAGATTTTAACGTGCAGGGGAGCTAGGGTTGGAACAGAATCTTTTCAAATTTAGACTACCTAGTTTTTTATTGGGGGTTCATTAGAACCAGGGGTCTCGAATGGGGGGGGGGTTACCCCCCCCCAAACCGCCCAGCTATCTATTTATCCCGGAGGCCGCTCAGCTATCTATCTATCTATCCCGGAGGCAAAATTTTGGGCTACTACCCCCTAACCCCCCCCCCAAATCGCCCAGCTATCTACCTATCCGGAGCGATTTTTGAGAAATTGTACCCAAGTTGTTGCTCAAAATCGCTACTTTTCATGCCTTTTTATAGATTTTCACCTCCAAAATCTATTTTTAGTACTATATGCTCTTGTATACTAATTTTGAGCCATTTTACACCTACTTTTAGCGACTTTTCTCCCCTTTCTTCCTTCTATGCCCCGAAAAAGCCTATATATCGAACCACCACAACCCCCGCCCCAGAAATTTTTTTCAGCTATCCCTCCAGAGGAGCGATTTGCTATCTATCCAACACCCCGGAGGGTCGAAATTCAAGATACCCCTGATTAGAACAGTAACTAATATTTTAGCCTCAATATCGATAGCTGGCCAATTCGGGGGGATGGCAACCTCCAGAAAATTAGAAAACTAGGTCTCCAGAGTCACTGGATGAATCCCACGGCGGTGGTGCAATGGAAAAGCAAAATATGTGGTTGATATCGGCTAAGAAATCCAGCATTTGATGATTGACTTGTTGTGAAAACCGGCTGGTAAATATAGGTTGGAGAGCCCATTGGATCAGTAAAATTTGGCCTATGTCCCTGCTATGGATGGCTAGCGCTTTTTTCAAGCGTTCTTTTCAAAAAAAGCAGTGTTGTTGAAAAAAGCGCTCTTTTCCATCCCTAGTCCCTGCATTTAAAAGGAATTTTTGATAGATACATGGTTGAAAAGCATTCGTCAACTCTAGCTCCATATACCCAGGTATTACAAAATGTAAATAATCATTTGTATTTTTTTGAGTGACCATTCCCCTGAGATTTTTTTCATAAGGTAAGTACAAAGCTCCTCTCCCTGCTACCGAGTAGCTACCATTTGTGTTTACAATAGATTAACAGTAGGGAATAAAAAGATGTTGCCAGTAAAGGCCCCACACACGCTAGTTGACATCGACACCAAATGTCAACTGGTTCCGTTCCCAATACAAAGCTTGCGTTTGAACGCCATTCATTGGCTCATCAGCAAGCTTTGAATCGGGATCGGCACCAGTTGACATTTGGTGTCGATGTCAACTAGCATGTGTGGGCCAAAAATCGTGTATGAACTGTACTTTTCATCACTATCCTCTTGTACTACAGACTAAATATCCGATATCATGCAATCATGATTGGCACAATGGTATTCGAAATAGTACTGGAAAGAAATAGTGGCGTAAGGAATTTGTACATATTCATGTAAACACCGTCTATCTCTAGCTTAAATTAACACAATCTACCTAAATACTGAATTAGGTCATCAGGGTTGCCGAATTCGCTTTGTTTATTACCTGCTACACTCTATAAATTTATTTCATCAATCATGTTTACAGCCGAAGTACTCGAGTATATAAATAAATATTTATGTATGCACATTATACAGAGTTGTTATAAATGTATCCATGTATTCCTTTCTACAGGATGTGACAACTTATGCTACCGATGTATTCGTCGTGAAAATTCATTAGGTAAGAATTCGTTGGTTAGAAAAGGATGCTGGGGCTAGGAAAATGGTCTTGGATAATAAAAAATTCAACAGGTATATCTCAGATCCTGAGTAACAAGGTAAAATAGAATCAGGGACACCAGTATGGCCGGCCACGTATGGCATGGTATTATATTCATGATATGCGACGCGGTATTCGTCGCTATATCCACTTTAATGTCGTGAAAGAAAGTGAACACAAAAAAAAAAATTTTTCAAAAGATGGCAACAGAACAAGCTAGCAACCGACCGGTGAAAATAGTTTCACAATCGGTGCCGTTCAGCGGGCGCTGGGTGCGCGTCGTGCAGATGGACATCGAAGCGGACAACCGTAAGGAGTACTGGGAAGTGAGTGCAACTGAAAGTCACTCTGCGAGTGGACTGTAAATGGAATCAGCCCACACACTTGCAGACGATCGAACGCGTGCGACAGTCGCACAGCGCACCAGACGTGTCTATCGGATTTTTGATGTGTAGGCGCCATGCTGTAATGACCCATCCCTTAAGCAAGACACTGGCACCTCCAACAGTTTTTTGATATAAAAATCATTACAAGAAAAAACATAAGGCGGTGTTTACACGGATTCTTTGTGACGACAAAAATTGTGATTTTGTCAACCATGTTTTTGGGTGAAAACCAATAAGTATAGAGATCGGACGCCTCAATTGATCATTATTTGATCGACCCCATTGCATGGAACAATATTTTATTTTTATAGATTATGCAATAATGCACAACAGATAATGTATTTTTCATGTTGTCGTAGCTTTGTCGGAGGGTTTGTTCTACGCGGCCTCGCTAGCGAGGCAGCGTAGAACAAACCCTCCGACAAAGCTACTACAACATGAAAAAAGTGTGATCTAGTGTGCGTGATTAGGGAAATTATGGAATTTGATGTTTGCCCCAGGCAGTGAAGCTGGCACAATCACGATCAATTGAGGTATCACACATGTAATATATTTCACATTGATTGCACAATAACAGTTATAAAAATTTCGTTTTTTGTCGTCACAGCAAATCCGTGTAAACGCCGCCTTACAAAACGGAAAATGAGGCGGAAAAAACAGATTTTTTTTGAGAAAACGGAAAATTGAGCCAGAACACACAGAAAAATTTAGGGAAATGGGAAATTTAAAATGAGCCAAAAAAACGGAGGAAAAAATTTAGCAGCGGGAAATAGAAAAAAAGTCTGCCTTCGGAAAACGGAAATTTGACAGTGGCTTACAACTAGCTTAATACAAGCCCATAATATGCTACAGCATGCTCTTCACTGAACCAACCCCATGGACACGTCTGGTAAAGCGGGCCAAAAATGAACTGTACGGCGTCTACGCTATGCCTTTCATCGCGGGGAACAGCGACGACGGACCGCCCCGCATCATGATCATCAAGCAGTACAGGCCCGCCGTGGACGCCTACGTGCTCGAGTGACTGGCTCGGACAGAAACTTCGTAGCGTTTTGGCACTCTGCCAGCGTTTGAAGAGATTTGTTACGAAATAAGAAATGGTGTGCATAAAAACATGAGGAAAATCGATGCCAGCAATTCTTTGTCGACTCTCAAACACTGGCAGTAGACAGAAAGACGCCACTCAGTTTCAGGTCAGGTGGCCAGGCGGGCGCGTAGAACCGGGAGAACAGCCACATCAGACGGCTATTCGGGAGCTGGCAGAGGAAACAGGGCACAAAGCCACCCCACTATGTTAGCATTCAACTCATCAAATGTGCCACCACACGAATCTATTTTTGAAGTATTTACAAGCACCACAACGCAGGCAGTCAAAACCATGGCGTGTGCACAGAAACAGCCTCTGTCTTGCGAAGCACATGCACGCTAGTTCCCGTAGAGCTGCAGCCGCGCGCGCAACAGGCAGAGCAACAAGACACAGACGATGAGATCAACCATGTGACAGTCCCAGACCCTGTAAAATGTTAAATGTCATGCAAAGTGTCAAAAGTCATGTAAAATGCCCTGCAAAATGGCAATCGTGTTTGCCATTTTGCAGGGCACTTTACGTGACTTTTGACACTCCTTCTGACATTTGACACGGTCCGGGACTGCCCCCTTGTGACCGAGGTGATTACGCTGGCGGCTGACCACACGCTGAAAACACAGCTGTGCGAGCTGAGCGTCAAAAACAAGTGCTTCATCATGAGCGAGCTTTACTCGTTTGCGGCAGGATTAGAAGCCATGCACGCTATCAGTGGCGCAAAATGAGCACAGCAAGTGAGAGTGATAGAAAGTGAGCAGTAAATAGATACCGAAAAGCACCAGTGTAATAAAATATATGCAGCGACTACACTAGCATCAAATTCGATCTGAAACGGAACGCAAAGTTGACTAACTGACAAATCCCTCAACCCACAAAACGACCAGCACCCGAAACCGGTGAAACTAGTGTAAACCTCGTCTCGCTCTTAACTAGTCGACTTTCAAGACTTAAAATCGAACTAATAGGCACCAGGACGACAACCAAAGCGAAAACACCAGCGCAGTGCGAACTAAAAGGGAGAGAAACTCACCTCTGAAATCCGAATACAAGAACGAAACAGCCCGTTAACGCCCACCGCAGTATGCCGCAACTCGGCTCCCGGTTTATCTCCGAAAATTGTGCTCTGCAGAATAGAATAGTCTTCTAATGAACTCTTCCACCTAGCCCGCAGAAACACAAACATTTCTCATAAAAAAGCTTGTAACAAAGTCAAAAAAGCTCGAACTGAAGTAGGACAATAACATTTTTTTCCAGCACACAGAATCATAATTCGAGGAAACGTTTCGACGTTCATCTAGATACCAAGTTCCCAGTCGAACATAAAATTAACAAGGCTGTCAACATTACAAAAACATTCAAACAATGTCACCCCATAAATACTTCTAAACAACCTCCATTTCACCACCACCTACAGGATCGTTCAACACTTTTCCAGTACCCTTCTTCTTCTTAGGTTTTTTCACTCTCTTCTTTTCGATGGCCGTGCGAATTTTGGCAGCCTGCCCGCTGTCGGGCGCGTCGTGCACGAGCTCGGTGTTGAACACCTCGTCCAGGTTGTCGCTGATGCCGAGCACGGTTCTGTTTTTGACTCTCTCCAAGCGCTCCGTTTTTGCGGTCAGCTTGTTGCCGTATTTGAGCCCGGCCACCGCCTTCAGCTGACGGCGAACCTGTTTAAAAAATAACAAATTAATATAATTTAATCATTTAAATTAAATATAATTTTATTATGAATTATATAGGTAATAATAATTAATTGATGTTTCAAGCGAAGCATGTCTCTTAACTGATCCCACTAGACGCTATAAATACAATGAAGAGTAAAATATTAGAAAAAATACACAGAATTCAGCCACTGTGAGAGCGATCCGATAGAAATAATATTGGGTATTAGGGTTCAAACGATATATCGTATCGAATATCGGATAACGACCATTTTGAAAAAATATTGAATATCGATATCGAATATCGACCATTTTTTCGATATATCGAACCTGTATTGTGTCCCCAAATTTACTTTTCATTTTCATTTTGAGATGTTTATGGTTGATCTGATGTGCTTATAGTATTGTATTTGATGAGTAAAAGTACAGTATTTATAATGTCATGGTTGTTGGAGTGCTAAATTTGAAGCCAGAAAACGCTGATATACTTTTTTTGCAACATGCCCTTAAGCAATTATGTTAGGATGAACTGTAATATCTACCAATTGTTTTTTGTCTGATACACTTTTATTCATCATGTTTTTTTCTACCATTGAGTGATGTAAAGCTTGTTAAAATCACTTGTACCATTCAAATTTCAGTAAAGAGATAATTAAACATGTGTGCAACCACATGAAAATACAATATGCCACTTGAAATATGCCTTGCTATACCAAAAGCATATCGCAATATTGAATATCGAAAATATCGAAATATCGAATATCGACCATTTTTCAATATCGAATATCGATATCGAGGTTCCATATCGTATCGATATCGAATATCGAGTTTCAGAAAAAAATATCGAATATCGATATCGAAAATTTTGAAAAAATATCGAATATCGATATCGAAAAGTCATATCGTTTGAACCCTATTGGGTATGATATATTGTAAATGATGTGGTCAGTGGAGTACAGAAAACACATCGCTGGATAGAAACAGCCGAATCTTTTATGCTCAAAAAATTTTGTCCATCGAAGGTATTTTTGGTGGCACCACGCAAATGCCTCAGGTTCGTGTGAACTTACAGAATAATAAAGCAACGCAAATCAAAAAGTGCGAACCTACCACATTTGGATTGACAAAGCCATCATTCTCGTAAATGACGCTGCCGCCAAAACTGCCTTCAAAAATCTTGATAATCTCCAGCACGAATCTCGGCCCTGCACCGACGACATAATTTATAGAAACTAAGCGCTACATTTATTTACGTAAAAATAATTTACCAATTTCCTCCAGTTGTCCGGTAGCCGAGTCGATTATTTGGTAATTCCTCACCCAAATTTTCTCATCTTCGGTGACTGAGTGATTTAGCACGCGGTCGAAAAACGGTTGGCTACGCGGATGGTTCGCGGGGGTTCCGTAAATCTGATATTTAATAGGTATATAAGAACGTATATAGAAAAAAACGGGCAATAATGCGGATGAGTCAGTGATGTTGTTGCAGATGACAATGGGTAAAAACTTATGAAAGTTTTGAGTTTTGCAATTTTGAGTGAAAATTGAGGAATTTTGTGTAAAACTACGATCACAAACCTGAGTGAGTAGCTCCTTGACGAGCTGCAAATGTGGCTGGGAGTCGAACGTCTTGTCAAAGCTCAAAATTGGCCGGCTGCCCCGCAAACAGTTGCCCACCATGCGCAATTCACCCATCGTGTGCAGATTACGCAGGTGGAACTTCACTGTTGGCCCGCCCGCAATCTGAACGGATTGGCCATTGATTATAGAAAAGACTATTTTCGTTAGCTAGGAACACCGGTAATTTGCACATCTTTGAACATCGGTAATTTGCATATTTTTGACAGTATAAATACATACAGAGCAATTTGTGTGGGTTCATGAACTTCGTGGTAGAAATGGTGCTAATTTCTCTTTTTCATGCTATTCACAATGCATGTAGAAGCCGTGAAACAAAGGTCAAAAACATATTTACTCTTAAACATGCTATTTTGCTTGCATGCTACTTCGCTGAGAATGTTGCAATTATTCGACAGAAGGTTTTACAGGAATTACAATCTAAAAACACACTTTTTTAAACTAGCTGTAGCCGTTTACCTACAGTCATTAGTATGTGCAAAAAGCAGTATTTATTAAAAAAGACAGCTACCTGCAGCTAGCTTGAAAAAGACAATTTCTTCCATCACTCACATTAGCTATCCAGAAGTATGCGTCGCGTCGCTTCCTGTTTTCTATGAATATGCATTTATCGCAGTTTCTCAGTTCGGCAGATTCCGCGATTGCAGCCGGGCCCAGTTTGACATTCATTTTTGATTCAGTCTGGATAGTTAGAAACAGGTACAAGGGATAAGAAAAGTAGAAACAGGGAATGGGAGAGAGGAACAGGAAATGAAAGTTCAGTCTACATTCAGTCTACACATTTGTGAACAACTTTCGGATATATTTAGGATATCTGTATTTACGCTCACATGACATTCTTGTGTTAAGGGCACAATTCTGAATGAACTTTAAACTTTGGCGCACTGAACGCCGCTTAAAACAAAGCGCCACAATGCGAAACTACAGACAACGCTCACAAAATATCTACCTTCAGGGGTATCTTGAATTTCGACCCTCTGAGTGGTTGGATAGATAGCAAATAGATCCTTCGGAGGGATAGATAGCTGAAAAAATTTTCTGGGGGGGGGTTGTGGTGGTTCGATATATAGGCTTTTTCAGGGCATAGAAGGAAGAAAAGGGTGAAAAATCGCTAAAAGTAGGTGTAAAATAGCTCAAAAAAGGTATACAAGAGCATTTAGTACTAAAAATAGGCAAATAGGAACCAGAACTAGGGATGGCAAGCGCTTTTTTTTAAGCGCTTTTTTTTTAAAAAACGCCGCTTTTTTTTAAAAAAAAGCGCAAGGGTCCCAGCGCTTTTTTTTAAAAAAAAGCGCTGGCAAAAATTTTTGTACTCATGCACTAGGTATTTTGCAATTTTTTTGCGCGCAAGTGCATAATTTCACATGCAAATTGCCATTGGTGGTTGTTTTCATTGGTTTTGTAGCATTTTAGTGGCATTGCTTCTATTATAATAAGTTGAGGAGATACGTCAGTGTAGTAAATAATATCCAGCCAATGTGCTTCCACTTTTCTACAGTGTGAAACATCACTGTCATGTATTAGCGTTCTTTTATAGCCAAATTTAAGCACTATTCCATGCCTTACATCACTTGCAGTCAAGGAACATTCAAAAATGGCGATATACATCACGAGTCAACATAAAATTGGATTTTTTTGGCAGAAATCAGCACTTATAATGCTATCAGATGATTACACAGCCATTCTATGGCTTTATATAATCACAAGTACTGCCACTTGTCTGATATACCTGTATATATTGACTCAGGACCATATTTGGGAGCTTTTTAGGTTACGTCTTGACATTTTTTGAAAAAAAGCGAAAAAAGCGCGTTTTTTTTAAAAAAAAGCGCTTTTTTTAAAAAAAAAGCGGGGCCGTTAAAAAAAAGCGCTTTTTTTCCATCCCTAACCAGAACTATGATTTTGGAAGTGAAAATCTATAAAAAGGTATGTAAAATAGCGATTTTGAGCGAAAATTGTGGTATAGTTTCTCAAAAGTCGCTCCAGGTAGGTAGATAGCTGGGCGATTGGGGGGGGGGGGGTTTAGGGGGTAGTAGCCCAAAATTTGGCAAATTCCACTTACCATCCCAATCTCAGACCCAAGCGCACACGCCCACTCGGGAAGTGGGATGTACAATAGTTTTTGCTCCGCCTTTTTTGCGCTTGTACTAGAGAGGTCAGAGGCGGCGTGCATCAAGGGCCCCTTTTGGTAGGATTATCTTACATTGTCTGAACGTGAACTTTAGTGCACAGGCATGCTTGAGTGACGTTTGCGTGTTTACTTTGTGGCATTTTGTAGTATGTACTTGTTATCCAATTTTGAGCGAAAATTGTGGAATAGTTTCTCAAAAATCGCTCCAGGTAGGTAGATAGCTGGGCAATTGGGGGGGGGTTTAGGGGGTAGTAGCCCAAAATTTTGCCCCCGGGATAGATAGATAGCTGAGCGGCCGCCGAGATAGATAGATAGCTGGGCGGTTTGGGGGGGGGGGTAACCCCCCCATTCGAGACCCCTGTTTACCTTGGAATGTGGCATGAGACGACGCAAATCATTGACCAGATGCCTCTCCTTGAACGAGCATCCTCTGGAACAAAACACGAGCACTCTCGTGCGGTTTTTCCATTCGCGTTTTCGTACTTTCAGCGCCTCGCCGGGAAGAAACTCCTCACCAGGACTGGACGCCTGCAAATGACAGCCCACACTGGCACAAACCAATGCACAGTACAGCGGATCGGGTCACCTATGATGACTTGTTCCAGTGGACAACTTACACAAGCGATTTGGCCCATGTCTAAGTCTCGAGCGATGTTTCCCTATTTTTTTTTGCTAAAAATCGCTAAAATATGCTTCCATTTTCATGATCGCTATTTTTGTATATATTATCGTTATATACCTATTTTTACCCTATTTTATTTATATATACCCTAGTTCGCAAGTCATGATACGGGGATTCTTCCGGTACATCGCTGCAGCAACGAACAGTGCCAGGTAGTATCAATCGAGTGAACAAAAGACAAACCGCTGGCGACTGCGCAACTTCATTCGGCGCTGCCGCACTATTCTTGGCTTTTTTGAACGGGGCGCCAGCGCCCTCACTGCCTGACGAGGTGCTGTCTGATTCTGACTGCGCTTCATCTTTTCCTTCGTTCGTAGGTTCTTGTTTCTCTGCCCTCCGACCGCGCTTTTTGGAGCCGCCACGAGCCATGCCGCTCGGTCAAGATCGAGGGTTTAAACTTTTCTTTTTGTGAAAGAATGAACACTTGTACCAAACGGCAGGAATGACGCTCAACACCGATTTCGAAACAGGGTCCGTACTTAGGGCTCGAACTCGACTCGACTCGACTCGACTCGACTCGTGACTCGAGGGTAAAACAGGGTACCGACTCGACTCGCCCGACTCGACCGGAAAAATATGGCCCAAACTCGAGACTCGAGGTTTTTGCCTGACTCGACTCGAAATTTTGGCAAATTTCGAGTCAGGGTTTCTATTGAAAAATGTCCTAAAATATCAATTTGGATATGAAATTTTAACCATATCTTCCAAAAAATTCGCGCGCAAGCGCGCATTTCCACACCACATGCATGGTATATTGTGGATTGGCTGGCATATGTATTGAATGGTGTTAAAACTCAAATTTCTTAATACCATACAATTCTACATAATATGCATGTGCATGCTAGTTTAACACCAGATTTTGGTAAACTCATGAATCAGCTTTGATAAAACGCATCTGAGTTTACTGAAATGAGATATTCTTAATCCCCATCAACTGCAGTTGACAGATACAACATTCTGGTAAACTCAAATGCATTCAAAGCCAATTTATGAGTTAACCAAAATCTGGCAGTAAACTAGCATGTGCTGCGCCACATACACACACACCACCTCAAATGCATTGCACAATGTTGGCACTGATCCAAAAAATGTAGTAAAAGATGTTGATTTTCCATCACTAGCCGATTTTTTTTGCAACTTTATTTGTAACAACATGACTGATAAAAAGTTCTATTTTTGCTTTATCTTGATATTTAAATGAACTGTTGGCGTTTAAACTTCATTAGGTGTGTGTGACAACATTGGTAGAGAAACCAGTGTCAAAAATTACTGCGAGGGTCATTCCCAAAAGTAATGCATCAGACTCGACTCGAGACTCGAGATTTTTGCCCTACTCGACTCGACTTTTCACTGGTACGCCCGACTCGACTCGCCGACTCGACCGGAAAAAATTTGGGGATGCAACTCGAACTCAAGTTTGAAAAAAATCGAGTTTCGAGCCCTATCCGTACTTCTCCTAATGCCGCGATTACAGCTCGGACGTAAAATTCCAGCGTAAAAATTCCATCGCAAAATTGATTACATGTAAACTCGGCAGACATTATGCGAGTCAATGGTCTAACGAATTTTTGTACAAGTGCCATTCTAACCCAATTTCATTGTTATTGACACTCGTATTTCATGCGTAGGGATGACCATCAACAAATTTTTCAACTAGATAAGTGAACGTCACCGACGAAATTTGAATTTAAGATCTACACTTGATAAATATACGATAATTTCTTATTATTACGAACATAGTGAGCATTTTATGTTATACAGAGCAATTTTTAGATTTTCAAAACGATCCAGATTTCACTAGTGGTGTACAGTGTACAGGGTCGTTCTTCCCTTGTTCTATCGCACGCACACATACGTACTTTTTTGTTGGAATTTGTCCGGACTGTTACAATAAAATACCTTGTTATCTGCTTTCATATGACAATATGTGTGTCCAGTTTATCCTGTTCTCGCATAAAACGTCGGATTGAATAAGATTTACCATGAATCGATTGGAATGCATTCATTCAAATTCAAAATTAACTTAACAATTTTAACGAAATTTAAAATTGGTACGTAAGGGCCGAATCACTGATTCCTTTCATGTCTGCCGAGTATAAGTGGATGATGATACAGGTCTGCAATTTTTCATGGACAATAGGTTTGTTTACCTTCATTGTGACCACTGGGGGCAGTCCCAAGCCCTGTAAAGTGTAAAGTAAAGTGTCAACTGTAAAGTCAAATGCAAAGTAAACTGTCAATCAAAACAAAAAAGAAAAGATTTTATTACTGAATTTTGCATGACAATTGACAGTTTACTTTGCATTTGACTTTACAGTTGACACTTTACTTTACACTTTACAGGGCTTGGGACTGCCACCAGGTCATCGTCCACGGTCACTTCTATTTGATTGTGAAAATTTCGATTTTATGTTGAAATTTTATGCCAGCTGAAGAAAAATAAATCGATAAATCAGCTACGCCAGGTGATTGCATGCAATGACATAGCGTAGAATTGATTTTTCTTCACCTGACGTAACATTATAACGTAAAATATAAATTTTTGAATTTTCACAATCAAATAGCAGTGACTGTGGACGATGACTCTTGGAGACAATGAAGGTATTGATAAACATATCCTCCATGAAAAATTGTAGACTTATATCATCATTAGTGATGGAAAGGCACCGGGCTGCCCTTTTTGAGGGTGCCCTGCCGGTGCTGGTGCCATTTTTTAGAACAGCACTGGTGCCAGTGTGGTGCAGTGCCATTTTTTACTAGTGCCAAAGGTGCTAGCACCAGGGCCAAAGTAAAAGGCACCGGTAAAGGCACCGGCCAATCCTTCATATGGTGTAAAATTTCGTCCAATGTAAATATGTGTTTTTCATATCTACTCAGGTGTTTTTAGTCTATTTTAAATAAAAACATACTTAGAAATCTGCCATACCCTTCTGAATTATCATCTTTCAATGAAATCTGAAAAATTTGAAATCTGAAATTTTTAATGATCAACCATCAAAATCGGTAGAGAATTCATGAAAATATTTATGCACTTCCAAAGGTGCCGCCTAGGGTTGGGAATTTGAAAATTTACGGGTTCGGGTATCGGGTCCTAAAAATTTCGGGTCGTGTATCGGGTCCAAAATTTTTTCGGGTATCGGGTTCGGGTTTGGGTATTGAGGTCAGGGTTTCGGGTCGGGTTTTCAGGTCAAAATGTCATTTATTGGGCAATAGAATTGTCAGGTATCGGGTAATAGAATTGTTGGGTATCAGGTAAAAAAAACATCTGGTATTGGATTGAACAACAAAAATACAGCATCTATCACTAGGTGTGTAACAAGGTGCACATACACACAGAGATCCAACAGTTATTCCAAAAAATCATCTTGCTCAAGAAAAAAGCATGACCATTGAATGTTGATATAAAACAGAACCCCATTTGTTGTGGGATACCATCACACCATGGTGGCTGAGGCCTCTAAAAATAGTGAAACATTTTTTTGTGGATTCAGATTGGCTTAGAGTGTTACCTCAACTTGCTTCGGTAATAACTGCCAAAGCCATTGCACTGTGAACCTAAAAGAAATAAGTTCCAATGATTCTTAGTAATCATTTCCAATTGTAGCAGTTGAGCTTTACCAAAATTAATCAACTATACCTTGAGCTTAATTCACTAAACCCACCAAAAGGTTTCAATAGTGCTTGAAGCATCTTAGTTAATGCTGGCAGTATTCCATTGGCATTCACAGGATTGCAATAAGGTGTAACTGTTGGCACACTCAGAATATCAATTCTCATTGCATGATTACAAAACAGTTGCAAACACAACTGTGTGAACATTCTGCAGTTGAGAAAACAACTTCTTCTAAGTTGCACTGGCACTGTGCCTGGCAGTGCACCGATCAGACTGTCTACCTCACTGAACCAGTGCAACTGAACACACTCTGAGGAGTAAACTGGAATCGAGTGCACCCAGATATCTGGCAGCCATTTTCGCCAAGGGAAAGGCAGCTTTGTCTTCAATTGAATCAAATTTTTTCAAATGTGTATGGAAACATGCAGTACAAAATAAAATGATATCTGAACTAATTGAAAAAAAAACAACAATTAGAAGTGTCTAAATTACAACTGCACCAAACAACTGGAAGTTGTATTCACAACACCTCCCAACTGCTTGAAAGATTGAACTGAGAAATTTTTGCGGGTATTTTCGGGTATTGAGTGCGGGTTCAGGTATTGAGGTCGGGTATTGGGCTCGGGTAGCATAGTCGGGTTCGGGTTTCGGTTCCAAACAGTGTGCGGGTATCGGGTTCGGGTCGGGTTCCCAACCCTAGTGCCGCCTCTGAAAAAATACCCGATAGATACTTCGGAATCTCCAGCCCGGTGCAGTGCCTTTCTGTGCTAGCACCGGCAGTCAGCCGGTGCCTCAGGGTGCCAGTGCTATTTCTTCAAAATGGCACCAGTGCCGGTGTGGTGCGGTGCCATATTTTGGCTGGTGCCCATGATGCTAGGTGCCCCGGAATGGCACCGGTGCCGGTGCGGTGGGGTGCCATATTTCCCGGTGCATTTTCCATCACTAATCATCATCCACTTTCATGTAATCAGTGTTGTGATGGAATTTTATGCTGGAATTTTACGTCCGAGCTGTAATCGCTCCATACTAGAAAAGTGCAAGTTATATTTTTTCTGCTAACATTTCTATTGGAGACCGCCATTCTATTTTCCCCATTTTCACGCTTTTTCCATTTGAACATGGTATTTCCTCGAAATACCCCCCCTCTCGAAATACCGCCCTCAAAATTTCCACTCTGAAAAAATAAACCCCCCAGGGGGTAATTCGAGGAAATACGGTATTTTTATGAAGCTAGAGAAAATATTTCCATATCAGAGCATCAATTTGGAATTCAATATCTATTTGAATGCTTTGAACGTTCTCACTTTTCATGGTTTGTGATTAGAAACTCTTCCACGTCATTTCTACCTGCCGTCCTATAGAGACTGCCATGCTATTGGAGGGTGCCATTCTATTGTTTTCGTGAGTGCACAAGCGTGCCCTACCTTGCCGTTCTATTGGAAGGTGCCCTTCTATTGGAGGAATGCTATTCTATACGGTAATACGGTAAAGAAAAATACGGTAATTACTAGTCAACAGAGGAATTATGAAGCTCCTGCGACAAGTGCAGTGCGGCCGATAAAAAACACGGAGTTCTTAGAGGGAAGTTTATTCAGTGTTAGTGTTCATATAAAAATTACACACAATGTGACCAACAATTACATGGGAAATTTTAAATGCAACAAATCCCTGGACGGAAATTCACCCTGCTCAGCTAGATCCACTCAACCAAATACAAAAAAAAATTCAAGACTATTCAACTCGTAAAAAATGACCAAAAATGCTCAACCCCGCAAAGAAGATTGAAAAGACTGAACGGGCACTTAAGTCATGGATCATCGCAAACAGACAACCAAAACTGAATATGTACTTCAGCGAAAGGTTTCCGTATATAGACGTGCACATAAACCTTACATAAAGTGAGGCAGCAAGTCAGCATTATCAGTTGCTCTTCTTGGATCCGCCGTCATCGAAGTCGACACTGACAACTGAAACGAAGAGTTTAGGTTTAGTGTCAATTGGCGCCACACACGCCGGATGTCAACTGAATTTGTGTCAACTTAATTTTACTGAATATTGTCATTTCAATTTCCCCATCTGATAGAGCATAGTAAATTTTACATCATGCCACTGAATTTTCATTGTTAAGTGTGACGCTTTAAAACTTCTTTGGGTTATTTAGTTGACATGAGTTGACACGAATTTTCGATGTCAACTAGCGTGTGTGGGCCCATTTCCGCTCATTGTCAAGTGATGAGAAAGGTGATTATGTGATAGTAAAAGTGATGGTAAATGTGGTAAATTCAAGTAACAGAAGACATGACCAGGGTTGGTTTTAGTAAAATTCTTTTTACCAAAAATATATTTATTGTTATTTTATTCTTAAATTTTTTATTTATTTTTTATTTATTCTTAAATTTTCCATTTTGTTTTCCTGAGATTTTGCCAACCCTGATCATGAGCAATGGCAAACTGATGCCTTTCTATTTATTAGTAATGTCATCACTAACGAGACCACTTATCATTTGCAATCACATGCAAAATGGGTAGAAAACCTGGAAACAGAAAGTAGAAACGAGGTCAGACCACTTAGGATTCTAGTAGTTTGGTATGCTGCCAAAAAGCTCACTCATCTGCTGTAAGGCATCGCTTGACATGACAACCAGCTACACGTTGTATGCCATCATTAAATCACCTCATGCTTGCTCATCAAATGCGACACTTAAGATGGATTTCATGAGCATTAGAAGTGAATTGAATTTGTAAAATATTTTTAAGCACTTTCTTGTCACCTGCCAGGTGTTTTTTACTTTTTTACTGCTGAATTCACTTATCTCATTTTACTTCTCAATTCACTTCTAGCACAGCAGCACTTGAAATGAGTCACTACAGCATACAAACAGTGCATTTCCGCGTCATACTAAGTGACTGGCATACTACATGATGCACCCCCGTAGAAATGGATGGTAGAAAACCAGTGTGTGCACGTACACAAGTGCACCAGTAACTCTAACTAAATGTTATTATTTATATTTGACCCACCCTGCTAAATTCACGATCAAATCAATTTTCTTTGTCTGGATCCTTAGCAAATGAACATGCAAATGCTGCACTAATCTCCTGCGCAAACAAAAGTGACCATTGGTCAGCCATAATTACCATAATTACCAATGGTGTATCTACTACATACTGCTCGCAGCGCCACTGTGAACCAAAACGGCTACTACCCCTTCGGTAACAGAAAATCGTTTTACCCTTTGCAAAAAATCATATGTAGAGACACTGGGAAATACGACTGAGTACATTTTGTTGTATTTCTGTTAAGCCGCACGAATGCGACAAAACGCCACCGCGAAGGATAATGTTTTTAAACCGGAAATAAATGGCAGGCAACAGCATTTCAAGTGATTTTATTAATGTATTAATACAATGAATGATCAACTGCACTCTCAAAATACCTGTGAGTAATATATTCTAAGTGATGTGAATCATGCAGTAACTGCTTTTTAATAATACACATAAGTACCGTATTCCCTCGAATTACCCCCGGGGGGTATAATCTTTCAGAGTGGAAATTTTGAGGGGGGTTAGGCGCTCCACACGGTGGTTGACGCTACTTTTTAGAAGGCGATTGAGTCAACTCAAAGTCAACTGTTTTGTTTTAGTTGACCCCAGAACCTATTTAGTTGAAAACGTGCACACTTTTTTTGTGTCAACTGAAAAATTTGGACAGTTGACAATTTTGAGAAAGTGACAAGTCAACTAAAATGACACACATGCACTAAAAAGTGTACGTTTTTCATTCAGTTGACATTTCTTGATGATTACCTTTGTCAATTGGGTGATTTTATTAGGCAAAAATCAACTCTAGTTGACATTTTTGCTGCACTCAAATAACTGATTTTTATAGTGAAAATGTCAACTAGTGAAAAATGTGTATGTAGTGCATGCAAGTGTATGTTTTTAGTTGACATTTTCATTTTACAGAAATTCAATTGACACAAGTAGTTGCTCTTCATTGTCAACTGCCCAAAATAGTGCAAAAAAGTATGAAAAAGTACATTTTATTCACTAGTTGACACAGCACTCGCCAACTTTCTAAAAGTACCTTTATTAATTCATTTTTTATTGAAAATGTATGAAATTTGAGACTCTGATAGAGAAAAATTTACTCCATCTTTCATAGAAGAACTTTTTACATGAAAAATTATAATAAAGTTTTGAAAAACATTTTTGTCCAAATTTTTTGCTCGAGTTGACATCAGGTTTTTGTACTGATCGTACGCACTTGCTCACTTGACAACCATGAATTTTTAACTTTGTCAACTTCAAAAAAAAATTTATCACAAAACTTACTAAAAATGTAATTTGATGCTGGAGTAGTGAGGGAAAAGGTGAAAAAGTGGATAAACACTGGTGAGTGCAGACTGTCATGGATAAAATGGCCAAATTGCTCAATTGACATATCATTATGATTGTATTTGTCAAATTCATGAATTCATGCTCAACTCAGCAATTTTTCACTCATTTTCAAAAATCATTTTTGAAAGTTAAATATGTTTCAATTCTTAACAATTAAAAAATATATGTTTGAATATTTTTCCTCTATCAAATGACATGTATTACACAATTTAAATTGCAGTAAAAACATAACTTTGAAATATTTATACATAGAATTTTCTAAAAATCATATATTTTGTTTCCTGTATGCATTTCTTTTTGTTCAGTGATCACTATGTTCCAAATTTTTTTATCTTTCTGCTGGTACTGTTTGCAATATGATATACATTTGTTGTGTTCAATTAAAAATAAATTTTATGATGCAAAATAATTTTTTCAGCTATCATTAAGGCATCATTTAAACCTGTTGTTATATCAAAAAATTGCACTATATTAATACTACATGAATCACCAAAACAATATTCACACAATTACACATGTCACAAATTAAAATTTTTTCAATGTGTAACAAGAAAATCAATTTTAAAATTACCATACTTTACTTTAACATGAATAATTGAGTGTCACAATATCAAATGGATTTTGCTTAACAACATAGGAACATTTAAATCACACAAATAGCATCAAAGAAGGCTGGGTCAACTCATTTCTGAAAATGTATTTTTTGCAGTTGACAATATCGTTTAACAATCAGACCTAACTACCCAAAAAATAACAAAAAATAACAAAAAACAGGTTAACACATATGCAGTTGTGTAAATGTCTACTAAGAAATAGGTTGTGTCAACTAAATGGAGTTGACTCTGAGTTGACGCTGGAATCTATGTCAACTAGCGTGTGCAGCGCCTTAAACAAGGGAGCGGGGGTATTTCGGGTGGGGGTGTTTCGACAAAATACGGTATATGTACCCCTATTCATATTCTGTGATAGTGCTAAATAAGATGATAAATACTATCCATGCAAAAAAATAAGTGAATGACAACTCACAACACAATTAACAAATGCCTTTGGCAACATCTGTATCTTTGGCAATAGCTGGGCCACTCCAACACCCTGTAAAATGCTCTGTAAATGTCAAATATCGAGCAGTGTTACGGTCATGTAAAATTTCAAACAAGCAGTATAAAATAAGAGAATGTGACACTTTACATTGCTTTTGACACTTTGGATGTCATTTGACACTTTACATGGCATTTTACAGGATCTGGGAGTGGCCCCTGGTGAGACATCACAGCAAGACTAGGCAGACATCAACAATTGCAACTTAACAACTGAACACCGATTCATAATTATTGAATATCATGCATTCTTATCAACTAGATTGTAAGTATTGTTATTTCTCGTTATCACACCAGATCGCTTTGCACACTTTTTCTCACCGTCAACGAAATTCCTGGCGAACCACTTCAAGACCTCATCGAGCAGAATAACCGGGATACTGATCTCCAATACGGCGGCCCACTCAGTAAAACTCAATGGGGTGATTTGGAAGATGGTGGCCATGATGTCCACGTAGAGGATGACGAAGTGAAGCGAGAAGGACAGGGCCATGGCGCCGATCAGCCACATGTTCGTCCACGGCGGCATCAATAGAAGCGACTGGTTCTCAGACAAACTGCAGGGATAATGGCGGCAAATAGGGACTTATTGAATTTGTAAATATTTAGCAGTGGAGCTACCGTATTACCTCGAAATACCCCCAGGGGGTTTATTATTTCGCCAGCAAAATTTGAGGGGGGATAATTCGAGGGGGGGGGGTTATTCGAGGGGGGGGTCTATTATTTCGCCAGAAATTTTCGGAAATTCCCCATACGCAGACGTAGAAAAATCGAACAGTCACATAGATTTATATGTGTTTATAGGCATATATTACTGTATATACACAAAAACCCTTCCCTAACGTCACTTAATCATCAGTTTAAACGGTGTTCTGCCTGTTCAGATCACAAACTGCGGTATTTGTCATGTACGTTCACGTTACACTCAATTTTAGGGGGGTATTTCAAGGGGGGGGGGGGGGTTTATTCAAGGGGGGGAATAATTCGAGGTAATACGGTATATTTTTGTAAGATTTAGAGATGGCACTTAATTTTTCACTTGATCACTTTTTGTAAGACTTTTACTTTTTAAATCGTATTTTTGTAAATCAAGGAGTCAATCGGGGGTTTTTTTTAAATATAAAGGCAAAATAGTTACCTACTACGTAATTTTCACATGCAAATACAAAAATTGGACTGTTTAAACTGATTTTGTCTTTTTTAGTGGCAAACCTTCCATTTCTTCATGATACCATGTAATAGTAAGTCATGATATGTAAGTGCAGTATAAAATCTAGCCAATCTGTCTTCACATATTTACAACTAAAGTATGAAAATGTGCTCCAAACCTCCTGTCTTAGCTACCCAATAGTTTAAGCTGACAACATTTCACATTCCATGTACAATCTCAATCGTGACGTAACGAACCTGTTCATGGCGTTGAGCATCTCAATGGTGACGAGCACACTGAGCGCGATCGCATTTGGATGGTTGTCCTCAAAGACGGCGCACTCGACGCCCTCAAAGTTCTCCGGCTCCAGCTCGCACCGCATCCAGTGGGTGACCTGGTAGAAGGTCACGGCGGGGCCCTCCTCGTGCACCATGAACCACCACAGCGAGCCGCCCACGGTGGCCGCTCCGACGTACACTGGGAAAACGTTGAGTTTGAATTGTAATGCCTTTCCATTTTTGCATTATGTTAAATTTTATCGAAATACCTATTTGAAATATGTTGTTAATGTTACCGAAATATTTTATCAAAATAGTATTTTGTATTGTTTGCTTTTCACTAAATTTGTCCAATCCTAACTGTTACATTTACACAACGTAAAATGAAAAGCGAGCACCTCCGATGGCCATGTATCTGAAAAAGAGCCACCCGGAAATCAGGCTCTCTTTGGAGCTCCTGGGCGGCTTCTCCATGATGTCCAAGTCGGGCGGGTTGAAGCCAAGCGCGGTGGCTGGCAGCCCGTCTGTGACCAAGTTCACCCACAGCAGCTGCACCGGCACCAGCGCCTCGGGGATGCCCAGCGCCGCGGTGAGGAAAATGGATACTACCTGCGATTGTAAATTTAAGTGCAAAACTGCGTGGATAATGGAAAGCTAAATAGTGTATGCCGAGTGGAAGGCATACTTTGCGCAGAATACTACTACCATAATTAAATGAATAAAATCTCGCAATTATTCCATAGTAAAAACGAAATACATATTATGAAAAAACTGCACAATTTTTGTAAATTTTCGATGGATTACAGTAGGTTTCCACACTAATTGTCATGTCCGCCGAGTATATAAACAAATAGGCACTTTACAGCGACGCACCTCTCCAATATTCGAGCTGATAAGATAGCGAATGAACTGCTTCATGTTGTTGTAGATGGCGCGGCCCTCTTCCACGGCGGACACGATGGTGGCGAAGTTGTCGTCGGCGAGAACCATCTCCGAGGCGGACTTGGCCACCGCCGTGCCCGAGCCCATGGCGATGCCGATCTCGGCCTTTTTGAGTGCGGGCGCGTCGTTGACGCCGTCGCCCGTCATCGCGGTGATCTCGCCGGCCGCCTGTGTAAGTAAATAGTATACCGTATATACTCGACCCCAGGGGAGCTATTTTTTCGTCAGAGGTCTTGAGGGGGAGTTATTCAAGGTGGAGCGATGTTTTCCTCTGAAAAATTGGACTTAATTCATTGTATGAATGCATTCTGTTGACTAATGTAATCCAGGCAGTTAACAGTTCAACAACAACAAAAACGTGTGTAAATATACACTGCGTATGTATCTGCTGTGGCTGCCATAAGTTAACATTATTTTGTATTTTCATCAATTCTTTGTAAATTTTGTAGCATATTTTTCACTCAGATGGGGGAGTTATTCAGGAGGGGGTGTTAATCGAGGGGAAGTTTATTTTTCGTCGTGTTTTTCGGGGTAGTTATTCAAGGGAAGGGAGTTATTCGAGTGGTGTCTTATTCGAGGACATACGGTATGGAAAAACTCGCGCCAGTGATCGGTGGCGCAGAAATGCGCACTAAAACGGCGGACGCACCTGCAAGTACTCGACAATCTTCTGTTTGTGTGCTGGCTCTACGCGGGCGAAAATGCGCGACCGTCTGCATGCTTCGGCTTGCATGGACGGCGGCAGGTCGTCGAACTCACGTCCAGTGAACGACTTGCCTGCGGGGTTAGAACTGTCAGTGAAGGCACAAAGTGTACAATGTAAAGTGGTACACATCGAGTAAAGAGCACTTATTCATGTCCGCTATCGTGTAAATAAAAGTCACAAATATCGTCAGCCGCCAATATTGTTTCTACCTATTTACATTGCGCGTGCGCACACTAGTTTACTAACGGTAAACTAAGAATTTGGTAAACTCACCTTTCAGCTTCTGAGCTCATATGAGTTTACCGGAATGAGCTGTTCGTCAACTACAGTTGACGGAAATAAAAATAACACATTCCGGTAAACTCATATGCGCTCAGAAGCTGAAAAAAAAGTTGACCAAATTCCCAGTTTACCGTTAGTAAACTAGTGTGTGCAGCAGGGGTTTAGTAGATTTGGACCCTGGCGGGGGTTTATATAGATAGTAAATCACTCCTCCGGAGGGATAGATAGCTGAAAAAAAAATTGGGGGGGGGGGGTTGGGGAGAATTTGGGGGGTGTGTTGGCGGGGGTTCAATACAGGGGTCTCCTAGGGGTGGCGATTTTTTCCCCTTTCGGCCTTCTATGCACTGAAAAAGCCTATATATTTTGCCCCCGCGAGCCCCCCCCCAAGCCCCCCCAGAAAATTTTTTCAGCTATCTATCCCTCGGGAGGAGCGATTTGCTATCTATCCAGCCCCCGCGAGGGCCAAAATCTTGGAGACCCCAGGTTCAATATATAGGCTTTTCCAAGCTATAGACGGAAAAAAGGGGGAAAAATCGCGAAAAGTAGGTGAAAAACAGCTAGACTAAGGTCTATAAGTACATATAGTACAAAAAATCGCTAAAAATGGGCAATCAGGAACGTGAATTAGAATTTTGAAGGTGAAAAAATATAAAATGGTACGGAAATTAGCGATTTTGTGCGAAAATTGGGCCAAAATTTCTTAAAAATCGGACGATTTGGGGGATAGATAGCCAAAAACTTTGCCTGAGGGATAGATAGATAGCTGAGCGGGCCTCCGGTAACCCCCCATCCCCCCTACTAAACCCCTAGTGTGCAGCACCAATAACAATGGTCAATGGGTAACCTTCGATTTTCTCATCCTCTCTGAAAAGCCCGATGCGTCTGCTGATTGCCTCGGCGGTGTTCTTGTTGTCGCCTGTGATCATGATCACGCGGATGCCCGCCTTCCTGCACAGTTTGATCGAATCCTGCACCTCCGTTCTGGGCGGGTCGAGCATGCCCACCACGCCGACGAACGTGATGTCCTTTTCGTACGTGACGAAATTGCGAGAGTCCTCCAGTTTCATCCTGCGAGAAAATTGTGATAAAATGGAATATTCAAGTTAGAATCAGTTTGCTACGGCTACAAGAATAGTATAAATGAGCATAGAATAGTAGAATGTAAATAAGCCCAGAGTCTGAATAAGTTAACGGATGGTGCACATGCATGACAGCAAACCCGGAAGCGACACGTTGCATGAAGGAGTGAAGTGCACATGCACTGGGCGCATGCAGAACTTTTCTGCCGTCGCCATCTCGATTTCTGTTGCGACGATTGTCACCTCAAAATTATAGACTTTTTGAACGTCGCCTATCAGGTGGCGGTTTTAAGTCATAGATTTTTAATGCGACAGGATCAGCACTACACCGATTAAGCCTAACACAAGTAGGTAGGTACATATAATACTGAAAAGTACCGTGCGTGAACAGCGATCAAGGCAGCCATCTGATACTTTACAAATTGGCAATACGCACTCGTGGAACTTACTGGTTGAGTCTCGGCGGTTCATCAACGGTGCCGAGCGCAAGGCAGCGCAACGTATCCCTGCCGGTGCCATAGGCGACGCATTGGCGCAGAATCGCTTCTGACATGGCCTCGGTCATGGGCACCTTTTCGTTGCCCACGCGCACGTGCGTGCACCGGCCCAACACGCCCTCGGGCGCGCCCTTCACGAACATCCGCGGGGAGTCGTGCTCTGAGCGGTTACACATAAATAAGTGACAATTTTACTCATAGTGACATTACGTGTACCGCATATTTCGGGTCAGTCTCCAGGGGAGTTACTTTTTCGTCAGGCTTTATAGACTGGGTAGTTATTCGATGAGTGGAGATACTTGAAGATGGAGTTACTTGAAGGGAGGAGTTATTTGTCCATCAGAATTTTGCATAAAGAAAGAGTGCAAAATTGCACTTGCTCAGGCGGGAATCGAACCCGCACCTCTCGTATAGAACACGAGTGCCCTAACCACTAGACTAGAGGCGGCTGGGCTCCTCACTATTAGGGGCTGACATGCTGCGTCGGCAATGCCCTTGACAATAAAATGCGTGATCATTTAATGTGTAAATGGGGTTAAATTAGTTCATAAATCGTAAGTTTGAATACAAATTTCATACATCTTTCCTATCCATAAAAGTGGGGGGTATTCGAGAGGATGATTTATTTTTTCCACACTCGGCTAACAGAGAGACGGGAGGGTTATTCGAAAATTTACAGTATGCATAATTGTATTTCTATTCAACGCACCGTCGCTCGTAGGCGTAGGCGTGCAGTAGGCCGACATGGATTTGCGATCTCTAGAGAACTCCAATGTGCAGTCCTTGTGCCACTTGTCGGAGATGCAGCGCTGCGCCGCGTGACACAAGTCGCGAGGCGACAGTCCATCGCGTGCTGAGAACGGTCAGTCGAAGGTAACACGGCCTGGGTGCAAATCAAAGAGGAAATTGAAAAGTACTGGCCAACCGGCGCCGGTGACGTTCAGCTTCTCCACGAGCACGGCGAGTGCGGCCTCGGTGGCCTCGCCCACCTTCTCGTAGCACTTCTTCGACTCGTTGTAGTCCACGCTGGAGTCGTTGCACAGGGCGCACACGGTCGCCAGTTCGGTCAAGGCGGCGAATTGGCCGGACGAGGGGGTCACCGCGCGATCGTTGTGTTTGCTGTACGAATGGTGCCGTTGGACGTTCATATTAACATGGTGTCAATCACAAACCCTGTGAAGTGTCAAATGTCATGTAAAATGTCATGCAGTGCCAATTATCATAACAAATGTAAAGTAAAGTGTCAATTGAATGCAAAGTTCAGTAATATATTCGTTTCTTTTCTGTTTTAATTGGCATTTTCGAGACATTTGACACTTTACAGGGTCTAGGACTGCCCCATGGTTGTTGCGGGGTTCAATTAGAATTTTTTTTTGGTGGGGAGGAAGAAATCACCACCTTGAATGCCATCCCATGGCTCCACAGCCATTCTATGGCTATATTTGACATCACAAACCACTGACACTTGTCTGGGTACCCGTCTGTATTTATTTAATTATATATAATATAATATAATCATATTATATAATAACAAGCTGTATATAATCAGATTTGGGAGATGTTTAAAAAAATTTTTTTAACAGGATGTTGAAAAAACGTCGTTTTTCATCCCCAGTTCAGACTAACATAGTGCCCTTGGGTTCATAAGTGCTGCCGGATATCTCGAACTCGTTGAAACTGATCTCGTTGCCGGCAGCGCGATTCACCACGAACATCTTGATGACGGACATTTGATTCGTGGTCAGCGTGCCGGTCTTGTCGGAACAGATGACCGACGTGCAGCCGAGCGTCTCCACCGAGGGCAGCGAGCGGACGATCGCGTTCTTTTTGGCCATGCGGCGGGTGCCTGGTTGATATCGGGTTTGTTTTGTTGACGGATGACGGGTATATTTTCGTTTCATTTTGCATGCTTTCATCACATTTCATAATGAGAAATCTTTTTTGATGTTCAGTGACAATTTCTATTCAATTTTCTTTTTTAGTAAATTAATTAAAATGTTTTTTTTCTAATTTACTTATAGGTAATTAGCTTTTCCATACTCTTTTATTCTACGTCTCCTAAATTTTCAAAGTTTACCTACACATTCACGACCACAAACAATTCTCAACATGTCAAACACAAAACCAACCCAATGCCAGACAGGTCGTAATGACCGCAGGTAGGCCCTCAGGGATGGCGGCAACGGCGAGTGCGACGGCAATCTTGAAGTAGTAAATGGCCCCTTTGAGCCAAGAGCCGCCGTGCACCGGGTCGTTGAAGTGGCCGATGTTTATGGCCCACACGGCGATGCAGATTAGCGTGATCACCTACGCCCACAATGTTGCTGAGCTATGTAGAATGTTGAAAAAGTTCACGAATTTTTCAAACAATTTTGGGGGTTATTCAAGGGAAAGGTGTTGATTTTTGTCAAAAAAATGGTTTGGCTGAATACACACTCGAAGCTCCATTCTAGATATTCTAAATTCTATTCTTATTTTAATTTTCTGCTTTTAGCAAGTGGCAAGCTAGCAAGTTTTTAGCGGGTGGAAAAGTCACCGAGCGGACCACGCTTTGGTCCTACCGGTAAATACTTGTAAATTGAGCACAAGATGCAGAATTTTTATGATTCCATGGTTTTGTGGATTCTCATTCCGCATGACGAAAATATCAAAGGCAGAAAGGCATTTTTTCCTTTAAATCAAAGGCAGTTTTTCCCATGTATTTACTATGCATTCATGAAGGTGTTTTGGGAGGGGCTTATTCGAGAGTATTAAATTTATAATACGCCTTCAAAGAGGTGCAACGAAACGAACCTTCGACAACTGCTCGCCAAACTCGTCGAGCTTCTGCTGCAGCGGCGTCTTCTCTGCCTCCGTCTCCACCATGGAAGTTCGGATTTTGCCGATCTCAGTCCTCAAGCCAGTGCCCACAACGACACCACGGGCCTTGCCCGATGCCACGTTGGTGCCCTGCATAAATGACACAGTTGGCAGAACGCCAACACGGGTAGGTGAGCAGTAGGGATGGCCAAAAAACGTTTTTTTAACGACCCTGTTTTTTTTAAAAACGGTTATAATTAAAAACGGTTTTTATAAAAAGCTCCCAGATATGGTTATGGGTCAACATATACAGGTATATCAAACAATTGCCAGTAATTTGTGATGTTATATGGCTGTGGAGCCATGGGATAGCATTATAAGTGGTGATTTCTGTCAAAAATATCCATTTTTTGTCGACTTGTTACGTATGCATGGAATAGTACTTATACAAGGTTATAATATCAGGCTAATCCATTGACAGTGATGGATCACACTGTAGAAGTATGTGGGAGCACATTGGCTGGATATTATATGCTACACAGTGGCGTACCCAGGGGGGGGCGGCCGCCCCCCCCCTTTCCCGGGCCGGACATAAAATTTGCCGAGAATGGCACTTTTCTATACCGATTTTGTAGGTTGTTTTGCGCAAGCGCGCATTTCCTCGCTCACAATCTCTGTTAATGTTATGTTCGTCGCATTCGTATAAATACCGCTTCAAATTATTAAATGCGGTCCACATTTTCATAGATTAGTTATAAAATTTGTCTTTTAACTCCATTCCGCAATTATAGGGGTCAAATTTTAGGGGGACGGCGCCGCCCCCCCCCCGTTCGCCGGGCTCCGTATACAATCCCCCCCCGCTCAAAAATCCTGGCTACGCCACTGATGCTACACTAACATATCACTGCTTATTATGACACAATAGCATGAACAAATGGAAGCTTTCACACTAAAAAATGCCTCAAAACCAATGAGAACAATCACAAATGGTAAAGTGTATGTGAAATTGCGCGCTAGCGCGCAAAAAATTGCAAAATACCTAGTACATAGTACAAAAAATTTTGGCTGCTGTTTTTTAAAAAAAACAACGGTTTCGATGCCTGTTTTTTTAAAAACAACGTTATTTTCAAAACGGTGTTTTTTTTAAAACGGTTAAAAAACACCGGCCATCCCTAGTGAGCAGGGGACAATTCCGCAAAAGGAGAAGTTATACGAGAAGTGAACGGTGAAGTGAAGTGAAGTGAAATGAGAAGGAGTGAAGCGAAGTGAAATGAGAAGGGAAAGGTGAAGTGAAAAGTGAAATGAAAAATAAATCAAAAAATAATAAAAAACGTAACGGAAAAATACTGACTTTGTTTGTTCATTCATCGAAAAGCATTGTTTCCAATGACGGTAATGATGATTTAGTGCGAAACGTGCCGATTTTTCGCTTGCGTCAAAACGTTGGAATTGAAAACGTTACCTATTCAAAAAACTATTTCACTTTTCTTTTCATTTCTCACTTCCCATTTCACATATCACTTCCCATTTCACTTCTCACTTCCCATTTCACTTCTCACTTCACACTTCACCTCCCATTTCACTTCTCACTTCCCATTTCACTTCACCTTCCGCGGAATCGGCACCAGAACGCACAGAGAAAAGCATGTTCTTCTTGTCCTGGTTGACGGCGCGCGGGTCGTTCACCGGGTCGGTGTTCTTGATGACGGACACGGACTCGCCGGTCAGGATGGACTGGTCGATGCGGATCGTCGTGGAGAAGATCTTGACCAGGCGGATGTCGGCGGGGATTTTGTCGCCGACTGCGCAATGGGGCGGGTGGAAAGGGGGCCGCGCTGGCAATGTGATAAGGGCGAGAAGCGCGCCGGAGCCAAGCACTGACTGGACACCTCGACCACGTCTCCGGGCACCACCTCGCGCGCCTTGATCATCTGCACGCCGTGCTTGCCGTCGCGCACCACCTTGGCCATCTCGGGCTCGTACTCTTTGAGCGCCTCGATCGCCTCCTCCGCGTTGCGTTCCTGACAGGTTCGGTGTTGCAGGTTACTTTTTGTAGCTTTTTTAACTAGGGCACAAATACCGTATTTCCTCGAAATACCACTCTCAAAATGGACACTATGATTTATAAACCCCCCTCGAAATCCCCCCCCCCTCAAAATTCTCACTCTGAAAAAATAAACCCCCTGCGGGTATTGAGAAGAAATACGGCATTTAGAAATTTATAACGTCCCCAGATGAGGCAGACGCACACGTTTCTTGTCCAGTTTATATTTTCAGTTTCATAATTGACCGCAATAATTGCAACCCCAGCGTTTTTTGTAGGCAAGACAGTATCTTGCTTTGTAAAATAGAACGTGTTAAATCAAAACTTATGCGACGATGAGTTTTAAAAAACGGGTATGGGTAAAGATGCTGCAAAACCACCTAAATATGTACCATCGTTTGTTCTACAAATCATCACTTGATTTTTAATGCAACAGTTACGTCCCGCATTTTCTGATACTCAAAGACAGAGAGAACATCACAAAAAATACAGTTCGCTGCGGATTTCCCCCCAAGCGCAGCGCAGCGCTCAGCTGGGGCCATTAGTAATTCTTTGTCTCAAATAACCTCGTTACACCGTGTGCGAGCGCATCGGTGCACAGCAGCTGCGCAAGCGCCGAGCGGCAATGCCACTCCTTTTCCAGTAAAAAGATGCAAAAAGTGTGTGCCGCGGCAAGCGACGGCACCGAGTATACATATAAATATTTACATGCACGTATAGGCGCACCGCACACTGCAAAGTGTAACGATCGGGTCCGGACGTTTTAATTTCCGCCCGGGCAGAATTATAAACTCAGTTCGGACGATTTTTTTTACGACACATCTAAAAAACTACTGAAATTTGGGTCGGTTCGGATTATTTTTTATTCCGCCCCTCTTTTTAATTCCGCCTTTGAATTCCACCCATGCAAAAATCGTCAGAACTTCCCGTTACACTTTGTGCAGTGTGCGGTGCGCCATACATGCCAAATAAAAGGGCGAACCTGCCACACGCCGACGGCGGCGTTGGCGATCAGGATGAGCAGAATGACGAAGGGCTCGACGAACGCGGTGAACGTGCCCATTTCGTCGTCGTGATCCTCGAAGCAGGCGAGCACCTGAAACGGAACCAGTGTTATTGGCGCCACGCCAATACAATGTAAAATGCCTTGTAAAATGTAAAATGTCATACTATGTGTCAAAAAGTCATGTAGAATGGCAAATGGGTTTGCCATTTTACACGGCATTTACATGACATTCTACTGATATTTCACTCAGATGACGTAATTTACGGCATTTTAGACAATTTTATAGGCACTTTGAAGGTTTGAAAGTGCACTATTGTGCCTACACACACTAGTTTTCACCGTGATTTCGGTTCTTCAAATGCAAATTAATCATCACGGTGGAATAATGTAATTTAATTAAAATTTTAATTTTAATTAATGAAAGTTTAAATTTGAAAACCAAAACAAATATAGCATACAAATACAATAAGACAAAGTAAGCTGAATGTCGCCATTTCAGTTTTCACCCAAGTCACGGTGAAAACTAGTGTGTGCAGGGCCATTGGAATGATGTCGGGGCAACATAACGCACGAATGAAACAATGGCTGCCATCAGCAGAATTTTCACGAGCAGATCGTCAAACTGCTCGAGGATGAGCTGCAGCAGCGACTTGCCCTCCTCGGCCGGCAGTTCTGAGCATATTTAGAAGTGTAGTAGAATCAAACGTACATAGAAGTCCAGCTACTGGCCAATACTGAACCGCTTTAAGTAACAAGGCGATACACAGCATGATGAACTTTCGCAACTCTGGTAGCAAGTACTTTTGTTTCAAAGTGTATTTACACGTTCCGAAAATACAGATTTAAATAACAACTCTGCCCGTCGAAGCATGTATACTTATCCCCGTAAAACCAACGGGACTCAACCCAAACCACAGCGCCAACCACGCACCATTGGGCCCATACTTTTCCCGATTGGCTTGCACCTGCGCCTCGCTCAGGCCGTCGTTGAAGTCGGCGCCGAAGTAGGCGCACACCTCGGCGCCGGTGCTCGCGTGCGCCTGGTCCATGGCGCGGCACTGGCAGATCGGTGTCAGGGCACGGTGTTGCGGCTATGGTACCTAGTGGTGATATGTTTAGTGGGTGCCTGCGATGAGTCGGTGAAATTTGGACAAATTAACATAGTTTTTATTGGGCATAACATAAATATAACATCTCGCTGTGGATTTTACATATAAAGTTCAGCGCAGACACTTATTTACAATGAAAACAACACGAGATTTGCAGCGCCGTCCCTACTTACTTACGTCAATGCATCTTCCTACCTATAAATACTATGCAAATACAGTCGGTAAAGTATCGGAACGATTGCTTCAGGTATTTACCGTATTTCCTTGAAATAACCCCGTGCCCCATTGGGTTTATTTTTCATGGTGGAAATTTTGCGGGGGGGGGGGTTCGAGGGTGGTTATTATTTCGCCAGAATTTTTCTTAAATCCCAGTACTTACTCGTTTGCTTGCTTGCAACGTACGCAGACTTGGAAAAATGCAACAAAAAAACACTATAAGAGTCTGAAGCTTTACACAAGTGTTTATTTAGCTGGTAAATATAAAGCTGTTCAAACGTAACACAGTCATTGTATTTAACGTGTTCTGTATTACACAAACTGGAATTTTCGGCAAATACATTCTATTTACCTACACTAAGTTCGAGGGGGGTTTATAAATTCATAGTGGCCATTTCGAGGGGGGGTACTTCGAGGGGGGGGGGTATTTCGAGAAAATACGGTACGTAAATAAATACATACATGTAAACATGCAGAGCCCAAAATTTATGCTTAAATGTAGCCATACACAAAGCAGCGGAATAAAGTGGCCGGGATCACCTGCAGACCAGTACGGGAAGCTGTGTGCAAACATTTCAAAGGGGCCACAGAGCGCCAAGCTGCAAAAAGTCTTTAGCGACGAACGAGATATCCGGGGGGCAATCCGCCCGGGTATTTTTTGCCAATACAAGCTCCAAATATCCGGCCATATGCCGGTGAAAAATGCTCAAATGCCCTGGCGGCACTTTCTGTTTGCAACCTTGAAAGACCCTAAATATTTACAAATTTCGACCAGAAAATGCTGCAAAAGCGGCGCGCTACGAAAGTGCAGCTAACACTGATATTGATGAAAAGCCTTCGACAGTTACCAGAATTTACAAAGTCGCCGAAACACGGGCAGTGGCCAAAATAGAAACAGCTGTCTTTTAGATTCCTATAAGTTTTTTTTTACTGGAAATATCCAGGAAACCGGGAAGTGCAGCGCCAGGGAGAATAGCAGCCAGGGAAATAATAGGCTTCAAAACTATTTTTTCAAACTGATTCGAGTCACAGGTTCAAGAAATTTTTTCGGTCGAGTCAGTGAGATCGAATCTCGAGTCGGGCAAAATCACGAGTCACAACTTCTGGAATGATTTCTTGCAGAAATTTTAGATACTGGTCATATGAAATAGAAGTTTGTTTTGTCGATTGAAATCGTGATTGAATTGAAATTTGTATGCAAAAAATTGCTAGTGAATGTGCCACAAAAATATATAAAATAAACCTTCAATGTATGTTTTCTGACAAATTGTGTGCCCGACCAAAAATCGCACAATCTGCACAAGTATAAAATCCTCAAGTTCCAGGCAAAAGTCCAGGCATGGAACTAAATTCGCTCAAACCTAGTGCAAACACCTCGAGTCAACGTCGCAGTCAAATATATTCTTGTGGCACTCGACTTTGGCCTCGAGTCGAGTCGAAGCCCGCAACGTGCTGCTCAAAAAGACGGAGACCTCCCAAAAGACAACTGCCGCAGCACAGTGAAACAGGCTAACATTACAGTCGCAACACCGCGTGCGGAGCTTCCCCACCGGTGCTATGTATTGCTAGTAGTGATGTGAAAAGCGCCAGAACTTTGGCGCCATGGCGCTTTTTGCTTCGGCGCTGCCAGGCATTGTTCCTGCCGCCGGTCAAAAATAGCGCCAAGCGTCAAAAGCGCCAAGCGCCAATGGCGCCACAGCAAAATAGCGCCAAGCGCCATGCCGCTTTTACATCACTAATTGCTAGTAGCAAAACAGAGCATTGGCGAAAAAATCCTGGGCCCGGCACTCGAAGATGCAGCGAAAGTGCCAAAAGCAGATTCCAGAAATTATATCATTTGTTGGAAAAGAATCTTTTTTCGAAGGATTGAAACTCATTCCACAAAAATCAAAATAGCGTCCCTTGTCTAAGTGTTTGTGCCTCTCAAATTGTAAAAGCACACGTGATTCTAACGATACTGATGCCTAGTGATGTAAAAAGCGCCAGAGTTTTGGCGCCAAGCGCCAAAAGCGCCATGGCGCTTTTCCCATTGCGGCGCCAAGCGCCAATGGCGCCAAACGATTTTAGCGCCAAGCGCCAAAAGCGCCATGGCGCTTTTCCAGACCGTAGCGCCAAGCGCCAATGGCGCCAGAGGACAGTAGCGCCAAGCGCCAATAGCGCCAGCGCCAAAAATTTCTTGGCCGATTTTTAATTAGCCATGTACATCAATATCTAAAGTTACATGGTACGTTGTATATGGATCAAATTGGATGCTAAATACACAAAGTTGTTCATCTACTTGACGAATCAGCTGTCTGAAAATTTGTGCCAAAAATTTACTCCCAGTGAATACAAGTACCGTATAGTACATCCTCAAATAAGACCCTTAGGGGAGTTATTAATTCGTCAGAAGTTTTCGAGGGAGGTAATCAAGGGGGTGTTATTCAAGGGGGAGTTATTTTTTCCTCAGAACTTGCCCATTATTCATTGTATCAATGCATTCCCTAAACTTATGTAATCTGTTCAACGACAACAAAAACAAGGTATCCATGCAAAAATTTGTCAGACAATTTGTCTTCGTCTTTGTCTTGGAATTTAAACCATTGATGGATATATGTACATATTAAATACCCAGATGGGGGAGTTATTCAAGGGGATTTTTTTTATCACTTGGTCAACACAGGGAGTTATTCAGTGGGCATTATTCAAGGGATTGTCTGAAAAATAAATGTGAGATGATAGTTAGATTGTAAAGTGTACATTTAGCATGCTATATAGGTAGTTGTTTTCTAAATGCAGAAAGTTTCAGTAGGTTAGTGAAGCAAAACAAGTTGTGCTAGTTATATCAATGAAATTTGGATGTGTGAACCAAAATTGTGAGGTGATGGAAAAATTGGATGGAACAAAAAAAACAATCATCTCATATTTTGATGGCATATTTGATGCAACCTATCGAAATCGTACGCAGGTGTGGCGCTTTTTTGGCGCTTTTGAAAGTGTGAGCGCCAAGCGCCAATGGCGCCACGGCATTATAGCGCCAAGCGCCAAAAGCGCCATGGCGCTTTTGGAGGTCTCGGCGCCAAGCGCCAATGGCGCCACGGCAAAAAGGCGCCAAGCGCCAAAAGCGCCATGGCGCTTTTTGGCTTGGCGCTAGCGCCAGGCGCCAGCGCCATGGCGCTTTTACATCACTACTGATGCCTATACTGATGGTTATGATTAGTGGTAGAAAGGCACCGGTGCCCCGGTGCTGGGCAGGGTTCAAAGGGGATCCCGATCCCGAATGGAGAGAAATTTCGGGATTTGGCAGTCCCGATCCCAATCCCGAAATTTCAGAAAAGCCAATACCGATGGCGAAACATTTGAAAACCCGATCAAGATCACGAAAAATTTCCCATAACCCCGACCCCAGAAAAATGTATAAACTTTGTCATATGACATTTTTGCACTGAGAAATGTGAACGTTCAGTGTAGATTTTATGCCACTCCTCTGGCATACAACTGTTTTTAGACTTATTTTTGTGAAAAAGCAGAGAAAAACTATGTATAGCGGAACATTTTTCAAAATGCCACTACCGATCCCGCGACACAAATCCCGATCCGGAAATCCCCAAAAACGAATCCCTACCCCGATCCCGAAATCTAAAAATACCAATCCCAATACCGAAAAGTCAATCCCGTTTGAACCATAGTGCTGGGCACCGTAGGGCACCAGCACCGATGCCATTTTTCAAGGATGCACTGCTGGTCCCGGTGCCATTTTTTCAGAATAGCACCGGTGCCTGTGCGGTGCCATGTTTTGCCGGTGCCACTAGCACTAGTACACCACCGAAATTTGGGAAACTCATAAATCAGTTGAGTTTGTCCCAATGAATTATTTTTGATTGCAGTCAACAGTAGTTGACATAATCACCAATGTGGTAAACTCAAATGCATTCAAAACATATTTACTAGTTTAAGTTCGGTCGCGTACCAGGGTGTGCAGCGCCATTGGCCCTACACACACTAGTCGACATCGACACCAAATATCAACTGGTTCCCATCCCGATTCAAAGCTTGCTGACGAGCCGACGAACGACGTTCAAACGCAAGCTTTGAATTGGGATCGGTACCAGTTGACATTTGGTGTCGATGTCAACTAGTGTGTGGGGGCATTCATCCAGCCATTAAAACTAATCTTACTCAAATCGAGAACGACATTACCATCGGAAAGCCAATAGTTATTACACCGAAAGTAGAAGTAGAACTTTTTCCAGATAAGGTCAGAGCATAAAGGCGATATGAAAGTCGCGGATCAAAACAGCGCAGTTTGCACCGACGGTGATAACTGGGGACTCCAGCACTGATTAAGCGAAAAACTCGTGGCAAACATTGCAAATAGCACAACATCTGATCGTTTATTCATAACAACCTCGAAAGATACAATACACAAATGCCAAAATTAAAGGAATACTTAAGGGTGGAAAAAGGAATGTCGTTTTCATTTACAAAAAGCTAACAACCAGTAAACGAGGCCGAAAAGGGGAAACATCAAATCCAGGGTTCTATTGTAGTTTTAAGTAGAAACTCTGAAGCTCAAAAAAACCTGCAACGCTACGATGATGTACCTAGAATGCATAACATTGCTTTTAGGAAACCCGGAAAGTCCAAAATATTCTGGGGGAAATTACTGAAGATTCAAAATTTTCGAAATTCGTCATAAGTGACACGGCACTGGACCGCGTAGCTTGAAATTCGGACAAGACGAAAAAAAATTGCTAAAAAATGATCAAATCGAAAACAAAAACTAGCAGACGAAAACAGGGGTGTCGCAACAGCACACGCACAGGCAAACCAAGCGAAAGAGCGACAGGCGCGCGGCCATGACCCTCGACGGTTCAGAGCACTCAACTTTAAGTCCAAAGTTCTCCATAAAAGCCACTCGATTAGGGCGCAAAAGGCGCAGGTAAGGCGCCCGACATGCGTTCTGCGCACAATTTCAGGCTTTACTCGCACATCGGACACCTAAAAACGCACGACTTACATCCACACCTAATTTAGGCTCCAGTCACGGCCGCGCCCCTTAACACACACGCACACAAACACTCAGAGATACGCAAAAACAATCACAAATTATACGCCGGGCGCCTAGAAGCACTTGCGGTGCACGATGCTGGGGCCGGACTCGTCGTACTCCTGCTTGGAGATCCACATCTGCTGGAAGGTGGACAGGGAGGCCAGGATCGACCCGCCGATCCACACAGAGTATTTGCGCTCCGGTGGTGCGATGATCTTGATTTTCATCGTGCTGCGAGTTTGGGGGGAGGTGTTGAGTTGACGGAAACGTTGCGGATGCGGTGATATTTGAGTTTGCGGCTGTCAATTGAATTTCATTTGTGGGTGTGGTTTAAGACAAGACGGGATCTGCGACGGTCCCTAACGGATTGATTGAAGTACACCAAAACCAATTCAATTCAATTCAAGGACACCACTCCCATTCAAACACGTTAGTGGGTTTCCCCACATGTCCATTAGTAATTCCCGGCATTTAGCTGCCGGCCAGAGATAGTGCAGCAGCTCATGTCACCCCGGCCGCAATCAGCATGCGTAAACGTTTGCGCATGAATCACTCAATGTGTGCAAACAACGCAGACATTACAAAAGCGCCGATGCGTCATGCGTCATCGCTGCACGCGGCCGCATTAGCAAATGCGCACCGCTGCATGAAACCAAACCAGTGTATAATGGAATGGATTGCACAAAGCCCCCTTTGGGATTTTATGTTGCCTCCAATTGCAATCAAGCGGATAAAACGCATTGATAAAACAGAACGACATATTGCGGTCGCGTCAATGCAGCCCATGCATTTTATAGCGACCGCTGCTAGGGTTTTTTTGTGATGTGGATCATGTTTTGTATGGTCCAGTTGAAAAAAGCAGGGAAAGCGATGATAGATAGAGCCCCCCACATACTAGTTGACAATGACACCAAATGTCAACTGGGACCGATCCCAATTCAAAGCTTGCTGACGAGCTGACGAACGACGTTCAAATGCAAATGTGGTGAATCATGATGCAAATGAAGCTGCAGTGTTGAACAAAAAATTGTGGCATGTGTTTATGTGCAATGTATGTCGGCAGGCTGGCATGTAGTATGTGTATACAATAATTAGTAGCTTCAAATTAGGATCGAAACCAGTTGACATTTGGTGTCATTGTCAACTGCGTGCAGGGCCATAAAATCAGCCAAATAATGTCAACCACCAGTTTCAGGACAAAATAAAACCACAGAGACGGAGCCTATCAAAATACACAATGTGCGATCTCACCTGGGCGCCAAGGCGGTGATCTCCTTCTGCATGCGGTCGGCGATGCCGGGGAACATGCTCGTGCCGCCCGACAGCACCGTGTTCGCGTACAGGTCCTTCCTGATGTCCACGTCGCACTTCATGATCGAGTTGTAGGTGGTCTCGTGGATGCCGCACGACTCCATGCCTGAGATCAAAGAATGAATGATACACGCGTGCCGCAGCAGAAGCCCAAACATAAAACCTAATCGAGTGCCATTTCCGCAAGTGGAGCAGTGAGAAGTAAAACGGCAAAAGCGAAATAAAACGGCAAAAGCGAAGTAAAATGGCAAGTAAAATGGCAAAAGCGAAGATATTTGAATAATAAGAATTTTCACTTCGCTTTTGCCACTCTACATTTCAATTCATTTCGCTTTCGACATGTTACTTCTCACTATTCCACTTGCGGAACTGGCCCCAAATTCGCTGTACCCACCCAAAAAGCTGGGCTGGAAGAGGGCCTCGGGGCAGCGGAAGCGCTCGTTGCCGATGGTGATCACTTGCCCGTCGGGCAGCTCGTAGCTCTTCTCCAAGCTGGAGCTGGCCGCCGCGGTGGCCATCTCCTGCTCGAAGTCGAGCGCCACGTAGCACAGCTTCTCCTTGATGTCGCGCACGATCTCACGCTCGGCTGAGGGCGGGAAATGGGTGGATTGGGTATACGGAGTGGAGTGCATATTTACTATACTTACATCGTACCATAATTGAATGAATAAAGTCTTGTGATAAATTCCGTAATAATGTATTCCATAGTAAAAAACACTTAATAATTTACTTTGATGATAAAACTGAATAATTTTTGGCTCATTGGCGCTACGCACACTGAAGCCGAAATATTCGGCATACGCACGTTTTTGACAAATGCCGAATTAAATGCTGAATAGAAAAAAACTTGCTGAACTCAAATCGTCCGTACTCTTGAAAATTAGGCGGTTTGTCAATTCAGCATGTATTTCAGCATTCAAAAGATGCGTACACTTTTTCATGCGGAAACATTCAGCAATAGGATAAAATCTCAAATGCTGAAATGCAAAGATAAACGAGGATTGGTTTTTGAGATCTCGGGATCGGATCGGGATTGACCTTTTGGTATCGGGATCGGGATTGGTTTTTGAGATTTCGGGATCGGGATTGACCTTTCGGGATCGGGATTGGCATTTTTCGGGATCGGTAATGGCATTTTTGAAAACATTCTAATATACACGTTTTTTGCCAATGTTTTCACAAAACAGGCTCAAAAACACGTCTGGATGCCAGAAAAGAGGCATAAAGTGGACATTGGTTAAAATTTATTAATGCAAAAAGGGCATTTAATGAGGTTGACCAAATTTTCTGGGATCGGGATCGGGATTGTATAAATTTTTTCAGGATCGGGATTGTGATTTTGAAAGTTTCTGGATTGGGATCGGGATTGGCTTTTGAGATTTCGGGATCGGGATCAGGATTGAGGTTTCAGGATCGGGATCGGGACCACCAAATCCCAAAATGTTTTAGGATCGGGATCGGGATTCCGTTTCGACCCTAGTGCCAACCCTATCCAATATACATAATCACTATTGTCTATTGACCGAAGTTGATGCTGTACAGAGAATGTAACTAATTATATCTTGTCATAAAGTTGACATCAAAAATTGTCATCAATTATATCTTGTCACACACACTAGTCAGGGGTAGGAAAGGGGGGGTTCCCCCCCCCAAATCGCCCAGCTATCTATCTATTCCAGAGGCCGCTGAGCTATCTATCTATCCCGGAGGCAAAATTTTGGGCTACTATCCCCTAAACCCCTCCCCCCAATCAGCCAGCTATCTACCTATCTGGAGCGATTTTTGGGAAACTATACCCTAATTTTTGCTCAAAATCGCTATTTTCATACCTATATATAGATTTTCACCTCCAAAATCACTAGTTTGTGCATCTAACTGCCTATTTTGAGCTATTTTTAGTACTATATGTCCTTATATACCCATTTTTAGCCATTTTTCACCTACTTTCAGCAATTTTTCTCCTTTTCCTCCCTTCTATGCCTATATATTGTGCCCCCGCAAACCCCCCCCCCCCAGAAAAATTTTCAGCTATCTATCCCTCCGGAGGAGTGATTTGCTATCTATCCAACACCCAGGAGGGCCGAAAACTAGAATACCCCTGACACTAGTTGACATCAAAAATTGTGTCAACTAAATTTTGGATAATTATTGGTTTTACTTGGCAGCAGGGTTGGCAAAATCTCAGAAAAAAAAAATCAAATACAATTTTTATACAATTTTACTACAATTTTAGTAAAAAGAATTTCACAAAAACTAATCCTGGTCACAAAGAATAAAAAATAAAAATAAAATATAAATAAAATAATAATAAAATGGAAAATTGAAGAATAAAAAAATAAAAATAAAATGGAAAATTGAAGAAAAAATAAAAATAAAATATAATTTATTTACAATTTTACTGCAGTTTCAGTAAAAATTTTTTTACTAAAACCAACCCTGCTTGGCAGATGCTACAGTGTATGCACAACTTCATGTGTGCAGTGGCAAAAAGGATGAGAAGGGTGACTTCTAGTGAAAATTATGGTCATCGTTTTCAAAAATACTTACTTTTACATTTTCCCATGGAAATAAAAGTAAAAAATTCTACTATACGTTTTCTGCACTCAGGAGTGACTAAAAATGAATATTTTACATTAACTTTGAAAACATTGATTAATTTCAACAATCTGGTTTGCAGGCATGCTTAGGGTGACAAATTTCCGTTTCCGTTTTCTGCAGGCAAATTTTTTCCATTTTCCATTCCGTTTTCCGGTAATTGAATTAATTTTTCCATTTTCCATTCCGTTTTCCGACTACAAAATTTTTTTCCATTTCCGTTCCTGTTTTTCTGGCTAATAATCCCTTTTCTGGCTAAATTTTCAGTTTTTCTGCCTTTTTCCGGCTGAATTTTCAGTTTTTCCGGCTGAATTTTCAGTTTTTCCGGCTGAATTTTCAGTTTTTCCGCCTTTTTCCCGTTTTCAGGCTCAATTTTCAGTTTTTCAGCCTCATATTCCCCTTTTCTGGCTCAATTGTCTGTTTTCTGTTTCAGCCAAACTGGTAAACATGCATGCAGGTTTTCAATTATGTGACTTTTTCCATTTTCCATCAAAATTTCAGCAATTTTTAGCATTTCCAGGAAATTTCCACAATTTTTTTTGTTTTCTGGCAAAATTTCATTTTTCCATTTCCAGTTTTCCGGCCTTGTTTTCCTTGTTGCTGAAATTTTATTTCCGTTTTCTGGCAAGTGCAAAAAAATTTCCGTTTCCATTTTCCATAACAAAATTTTTTTGACACCCTAGGCACGCGCTGTTCCAATGTTTATCATTACTATTCGCTCATGTATAGGGTTCAAACGGGATCCCGATCCCGGATCCCGTGAAATTCCGGGATTTACCAGTCCCGATCCCGATCCTGAAACCCCAATCCTGATCCCGATCCCGAAATCTCAAAAATACCAATCCCGATCCCGAAAGTTTTCAAATCCCGATCCCGAGAAACTCCCAAGTCCGGGATCCCGATCCCAGAAAAATTAGTGGAAATTATAAAAAGTGAAATAATGACGTTTTTGCATGCAAAAAAGTGGATGCAAACCCCCAGCGTCAATTTTATGCCACTTTTCTGGCATCCAACAGTGTTTTGAGACCTTTATGAACAACTGTGAATGCCAGAAAAATGGCCAAAATTTCTATCCCTAGAACCCAATCCCGATCCCGGAAAAATGCCTATCCCAATCCCGATCCCGTGACCCCAATCCCGGCCAATCCCGATCCCGAAATCTCAAATTACCAATCCCGATCCCGATCCCGTTCCCGAAATCTCAAAAAGTGAATCCCGATCCCGATCCTGATCCCGAAAAGTCAATCCCGTTTTAACCCTACTCATGTACACACATTGCCCAAATTCCCAAAATGGTTTGTACGTTTTTTCTGTTTACACACTGTTGAACTGTGCTGAACTACAATATCTCAAGAATGAGCAGTTTTTAAAAAAAATTTATGGTCTTCATTTTTGAAGATCATGTTCATACATGTTCATAAAAAAATGTTTCATGAAGATGTATGAAAAACTAGATGAGATCTGGATCATTTCACAGCAGTAGATTTTCTGCCAATTGCTGAACTGGTTTGCTGAAATGAAAGTGTCCGGATACAATTTTTTCACAAGATGCTGAAATGTTAAATTCAGCATATGACCAAAAATGCTGGAAAATCATCTAAATCCGTCCGAATTTGTCCGAATTCGTACGGTTGCTGAATGTCTGGACCCAAAAATGCTGGTCTAAAACCGTCCGAACAGCATTTTTTAAGTTCGGATTCGGCAGATGAAAACGTGCGTATGCCGAATATTTCGGCTTCAGTGTGCGTAGCGCCATTCAGATGGATTATGGTAAATAAGTTTCCATACCAAGTGTGATGTCCGCCTAGTAAATGCGACTACCGCGTCAACGGCCTCACACACACACGTTGACACCGACACTCAGTGTCAACTGGTTTCGATCCCAATTCAAAGCTTGCTGACGAGTCGACGAACTACGTTCAAATGCAACTTTGAATTGGCATCGGAACCAATTGACATTTGGGTTCAATGTCATGTCAACTAGTGTGTGTGGGCCCAATTAAGAAAACGACAGAAATTACGGCAATGCGGGAAAAACTAGTCCCACAACCAGGGGTCTACAAGATTTTGGCCCTCGCAGGGGCTGGATAGATAGCAAATCGCTCCTCCCGAGGGATAGATAGCTGAAAAACGGGGGGGGGGGGGCTGGGAGGGCTTGGGGGGGGGGCTCGCGGGGGCAAAATATGTAGGCTTTTTCAGTGCATAGAAGGCCGAAAGGGGAGAAAATCGCTAGTAATTGGTTAAAAGTGGCTAAAAGTAGGTTTAAAATGGCTAAAAACAGGCATATAAGTATATAACCATGCATATAGCTGGAGAGCACGATTTTGAAGGTGAAAAACTATAAAAAGGTGCGAAAATTAGTGATTTTGAGCGAAAATTGGGGGAAAATTTATTTCCCCCCCCAGCCCCCCCCCCCCCCCCTAGGAGACCACTGCCCACAACAAACCAGTGGTAGTGAACGAGTAGCCGCGCTCGGTCAAGATCTTCATCAAGTAGTCAGTCAAATCCCTTCCAGCCAAATCCAATCTGAGAATAGCGTGCGGCAGCGCGTAGCCCTCGTAGATGGGCACGGTGTGCGTGACGCCGTCGCCGCTGTCCAACACGATGCCGGTGGTGCGGCCGGACGCGTACAGGGACAGCACCGCTTGGATGGCCACGTACATGGCGGGCGTGTTGAACGTCTCGAACATGATCTGACGGGTGGTTTTTGGGGGTCGGTATAGTGACCCAACTGGGTGGGTTACAGTGTTATCACATTTTGATGTCCCCTGATAAAGTATACACCAAATACACCGATAGTGTAAAAAAATGTCAGGAGATGGAAAAATTTAGTTTTTTCATTCGATGGAAAAATTCACCGTATAGCACACCGTGCTGTTAAGTGTGCTGCCATAAAACAATTTTTCAGGTCTAATTGGCACAGTCAGCTTGAAAACTTAAACCAGCAAGTCTTTAAAAATACCCATCACTTTTTGGTTTTGAATCGTTAGTGAAGCGGGAAGTGGCACGGCAAACAACGCACACCTCCCTCAAACCCCCTCCCACCTGAGTCATCTTCTCCCTATTGGCCTTGGGGTTGAGCGGCGCCTCGGTCAACAACACGGGGTGCTCCTCGGGGGCCACCCTGAGCTCGTTGTAGAACGTGTGGTGCCAGATCTTCTCCATGTCGTCCCAGTTGGTCACGATGCCGTGCTCGATGGGGTACTTGAGCGTCAGGATGCCGCGCTTCGAGCGGGAAATGGATATTAAGGAGAGTGAGCAGGGGTAAAAGAAAACGATCCGAATTTCTACAGAGCAACCAATTTGGGCCAAGGCCTGGTGCTAGTTCCGGCCTGGTAAAATGGCAAAAGCGAAGTGAAATGGCAAGCAAATTGGCAAAAGACAAGTAAAAAAATAAAAAGTCATTACCCTTCGCTTTTGCCAATTTCCTTCTCAATTCACTTCTCATTTTATTCGCATTTGCAATTTTACTTCTCACTTCTCAATTTGCGGAACTGGCCCCTGGGCTGTTCACCTAAACAGCATAAAACAGTGTTTTTGAACGCTTACATTTAAAACCGACAAGACCAATGAAATTTAGTACACCCATAAACAAGTCTTGAACCCATTCGAGTTCAATGGAATGAGTTTTTATTACTTTCTATACCTTTACTGGACAAACACCCTTTCCAGTAAACGTTCAAATGCCATTCTAAGTTAATTTCAGTTAACTAAATTTTTGCTTATTGACAGCAAACCAGGTGCGTAGCACAAAACAATCTCAAACCAAACACTTCAAACCAATTACGACCAACCACACCCTCACCTTGCTCTGCGCCTCGTCGCCGACATAGCTGTCCTTCTGGCCCATGCCGACCATGACGCCCTGGTGCCTGGGCCGGCCCACGATGCTGGGGAACACCGCCCTGGGCGCGTCGTCGCCCGCGAAACCGGCCTGGGGGGATTTGGGTTGGGGGCATAAGGGAACATCTCTTTGGCGCATCACACTTGAAAAAAAATCATAACTGGAAGTCTTTACGAACGTCATTGTGAAAAGCGGCCACCATACAGATATTTGAAACGTTCAAATGATTTCTTTTGGGTTATGGGTTATGACTTCCGACTTTGCATTCCAACTTCCGATTTTTGCGCTGTGTAGAGCGCCTTTTCGTCCCGACATTTTTCGGGCAGCCCGATTACCGTGTCCGGAATTACGATGCGTAACCAAACACAGTTTGATCGACAACGAAGCTATCGACATACTATCAAGCTAGCCGGGCGTTCCGGCAGGAAACGTTTCCAACAACCAGTCATCAAAAAAACCGCGCCATGCCCGACACAGGGCGCAACCCGCCCACGCACCTTGCACATGCCCGAGCCATTGTCGATCACCAAAGCGGCCACGTCCTCGTCGCACATTATTGCCGATTAATTAATTAATTAACGATTTGCTAATTACACTAGACAAACGGGAGCCCAAGAAGCACGGCGGTGCGCGTGTGTAGCTCGCTGCGAAAATTCAAACAATGCGGCAACTGGGTGAGTTCACGCGCGACGAAGGGGGAGGGGAATAAAGAGCCTCGGCGACAGCTAAAAACGCGACTAGCGAAGAAAGGGCGCAAAAAGTGGTGCCAGGCTGCCGCCATTCCGAATACGGGGGAGGCGGGCGCGCGTGATCCGGCGAGGGGGAGCAGATGATTCCGAGAACAAGTGCGCCGCGAGCGCCGCGCTGATTGGCTGGGCGCCACCTCCCCGCGCGGAATGACCGCGCTGACTGCAACGCGGCATGAGCCGCCAGCGCGGGGGACCGTTCCATTCCGGGAATCGCGGCGGTGTCGCGCATGACTTTGACACATTAAAAATATAGCAATTGAAATAGCATCATTCTGAGGGGAAATTGTTGAAAACCAATTTTGTAAAATGGAAATGAAGTTTGTAAAAAATCATGGAAACGGAAAATCTGAAAGAAAAAAAATTTAGTTTAGAAATCTAAAGATATTACATTCAGAAACCAGAAGAAACTAGAAAATGAAACACTAATATACACAGTATTTTGTGTTGCCTTGAAATTCTGCTTCTATCATGATAGCTAAAAATGTCTTTTTCAGTAAGAGACACTGAAGCACTTCATTTGGCTTCACAATTTAATGGAGCACCGCACACTGCAAAGTGTAATGGGAAGTTCGGACAATTTTTGCATGGATAGAATTCAAAGGCGGAATTAAAAAGAGGGGTGGAATTAAAAATTGTCTGAACCGACCCAAATTTCAGTAGTTTTTTAGATGGGTCATAAATAAAATTGTCCAAACTGACTTTATAATTCTGCCCGGGCGGAAATTAAAATGGGGGGGGGGGGGTTACCTCCCCCAAATCTGCCAGCTATCGATCCATCCCGGAGGCCCGCTCAGCTATCTATCTATCCCAGAGGCAAAATTTTGGGCTACTATCCCCTAACCCCCCCCCCCCCCAAATCAGCTAGCTATCTATCTATCAGGAGTGATTTTAAAGAAATTTTGCCCCAATTTTCACTCAAAATCGCTAATTTTCATACCTTTTTATAGTTTTTCACCTTCAAAATTCTAAGTCATGTTCTGTATTGCCTATTTTCGGCTATTTTTTGTACCATATGTACTTATATACCTATTTTTAGCTGTTTTTCTCCTACTTTCAGCAATTTTTTTCCCTTTTCTTGCTTCTATACCTCAGAAAAGCCTATATATTGAACCCCCGCGAACCCACCCAAAATTTTTTCAGCTATCTATCCCTCTGGAGGAGCGATTTACTATCTATATGAAACCCCGTGGGGGTCCAAATCTACAAAACCCTTGCTCCACTGGCACAAAAAACATTTAATTCACTGTTCCTGCTGTTCCACAAATAACTAAGTTTATTAACATAACAAATAGGTATTTTGAAGATAACAGCATCATATTGATAAACTGCATGCAAAAAACACATTGATAAGACACTGGCAAAAGTATATTTAAATTGGAACTTCTGGACAAATGGCAAATACCATGATCATGGTCTTACTTAGCAGAAAGATACGTTTAGCAGAAGGTTTCAGATTCCATGTCCAATAAATCCGCAACACGGACATTTTATCGTTGTCGCGACACCGGCCGCGGCGGGGGTATTTCAGCGCGCGGCGCGTTTTGCAAGGACGCGTGCAGTTCAGACGTGCCCTTCACACACGTGCGGCATGATTCAATTCAAATCCAACAAGAGCGCGGCAAGGGAACGACTCTGAAAAAGATCTGTGCAAATAAAAAGTGCAATATTTGCCTGTTCATCGTATTTGATGCATTTGTGTCAATGCTTTTCACGTTCCAACCGAAATAGATTATGAATTGAAGGGGGCAGGAGTGTCGAGAATCTTTGGTCTTTCGTTATTAATAACCTGCGTTTAATATTTAGATAAATATTTAGAAACACAAGATATAATAAGTGGTAGTTTCAAAGCACTTAGGGCACTGGTAAAATACAAAATTTACGTTCCTCATTATACGTGTGGCTACATCACCCAAATTTTATCTTCCTACAGCTGGAGTTGTCACCCAAAAAACTACACAAACGTTTTGATGCCGAACTTGATGTGGAAGCAGTCTATTTATGTTTTCCTATTGAAAAATGTTAAATACCGATTTTTTGAATGCTACCTAATGTCATAAATCAGTTTTAAGTTGTTTTTAGTTTTTATAAGCACTATGATGTTGCCATTCCACCCACAGCCGATGAAGATATCATGGTCCTCTGAAGAGAGCTGAATTTAACTTTAATGCAGCTTTTGAATTAAAAGCAGAGCATAAAAATACAGACGGGATGAGCTACGAAATAAATACAAAGTAAAATACAGCCATAAAAAAACCCTGAAAAAGTTCTCCCATATCCGAAAACCTCAGCAAAATGGTGACAAGTAAAACTGGCATTTTCACAGGAAAGCTCAGTCGCTTTTCATTTCTGCACATTGCCAAAATTCACTCGAGCGTCCCGAACCCTGCGAGCTTGAGTGACCGCGACAAACCAGCCAATGCAATGAGCAAACAAAACTACTCAGCTGCCAGCCTAGGATTCTGTGTTGAAATGATCGGTTTTAAATCTACAGCTGATGCTCGTGAATATTTTACAATGGATTTTCTGCTCGAATTGAACCGAGGGAATGCAGGCCGATTGCAGCCACACATTTTGGAAGTTAAATTACTTGTATTTTGAGTATTTTATTTTAGAAATCTAGGCTAATCATGCAGGTAATCGGTACCCGGACTGTAATCAAACAGCGCCTGTAAAACTCCAGACAGAACACATAAAAAGGTAGATATTTACCTATTACCCACACATAGACAGTTATCCGTGCCAAACACCCAATAAATAAATGCATGGAAGAGATCTACAATCAGGCCGCATTCCAATAACCGCGGCGGCGCGAACTGCATGCAAACTGTGGGTCAGGCACGTGGCAATCATCATGACAGGTGATCATGCGGGGCGGCGGTCACTACACTACCTACTGAATGACCTTGCCCCGTCTCGTATGATAACCGCTACTAGGGCGGGTTGAGTAGGTATAATAGATATGGTCAATACTAGTGATGGAAAAGCGCCATGGCTATTTTGCGCTATTTTGCTGTGGCGCCATTGGCGCTTGGCGCTGGGGTTCGGAAACTGGCGCTTGGCGCCAAACTCCTGGCGCTTTTTCCATCACTAGTCAATACTTTTGCAACCGGAAAGCATTTTTTGGGAAATTTATTTTGACACTCTGAAGTTAATTATCTGAGAGTTCACCAATGTTTGAGTTTACTGGCAGTAAAATGGTGTGCGCAACCGCATTGTATTTAAGCAGATTCTTCCCTGTGTCTCACCCGAACCCAACAACTTGTGCAAATAGGACTACCTAATTCAAATCAGGACGTATTCTCTTGAATTAACTTACCTAACTACACTGGCACTGGTTCTCACAGAGAATCATAATATAAAAATTACCTACATAAACACCGATACGGTATTTTATTTTGTTTAGCGGCATTTCTTAATCATTCAAAGCACACTGAATAGCTAATGAAACAAGCATCGATAGTCAATCACAAACAACTAAAACCAAGGAAAAAAACAATGTCAACTAAAATCACAATGCGATGCATTAGGAGAAAAGTTTCCCCGCTGAATGCATGTTTTGAAAATCACTTCTTTATTATACTTAAAAAAACTTTTATGACATTTGTAGCTACCTAAATAAAATGAATCACCTTAGGCGAAGAATGAAAATGGGCCAGCATAAATTTGCGTGCACTTAGCAAATGCAGAGCGACAATTCGCCGAAGTCGGCGGTAGGTAATTTTATGTTTAAAAGTCATGCAAGAAAACAAATTTGGGTATTAGGTAAATAAAATGTTAAAATGTGTAGCCCGCAACAGAGTTGTTAAAATACCGGTATTTTTGGAAAGTGTAAGTGTAAGTGTAAATACACTTTCCAAATTTTGAGTATGGATACCAAAAGTGTAAGGTATTTTAAAAATACCTAGGAAAGTGTAAAAAAAGTGTAAGTGTAAAACATTTTTTTAGAAAGAGCTCTCACTGTTGAGCATTAGAAAACACCGCTGTTGTCACCTTTAGATCAATTTATTTATCATTTTCATGCATTATTTCACATTTTACAGCCTTTTATGAAACATTTCGGACTGTAACAAATACTGTAGTGGTATGAAGTTCCCTAATAATGGCAGTTTTTCAGTGTTGATATTTTACTGATTAAGCAATGCAATACACACTGTTTAAATGCAAGAATGGACATGCAGCAAATGTCAATGCAAAAGTAAGTGAACTTCCATTGATCTTGTCCATTTTACAAAAGTATGATGAAACTGTAGAATACCAGGAGTACTGATCAATGGTTGTAGATCAAAGGCTAGTATGTACATTTGCCATATGTTCTACATGCAATGCATTTTTTGTACATGACCCTATTTTATGCTTTCTCAAAAGCATAAAACAGGGCCATCTAAAAGAAAAAATACACTTTCTGTACCCGGGTATTTTGCCCAGGAAAGTGTAAAAAAAGTGTATGGGTATTTTATGAAAGTGTAAGTGTAAGTGTAAATATAAATACCCATTTACCCGGGTATTTCGGGTAAGTGTAAATACACTTTCGCAACTCTGGCCCGCAAATGAAATGATCGCGGTATGTGTAAAATAAAAACTAGGTATCAGTGCCGCACCCTGGAATGTGTCAAGACAAGTGTCAAATGTCATGTAAAACGTCATAAAATACAGATTTGTCAATTCTGACAGTGTCGCAAAATTAGTATTATAATCACTTTTTTATTTTAATATTTTACATGACTTTACATTTGATACTTGACCTTACACTTTACAGGGTGCGGGACTGCCCCAAGGTGCCAACCCTGTAAAGTGTAAAGTAAAGTGTCAAATGTAATGTAAAGTATCACGCAGTGTCAATTGTCATGCAGAGTTCAGTAATAAAAATTTTCCTTTTCGTTTTGATTGACATTTTACATGGCATTTGACACTTTACTCTTAACTTAGCAGGGTCTGGGACTGCCCCCAGGTCGATACCGCCGCATCGTGACTAGTGATGTTAAAGGCACCGGGAAAAATAGCACCGCACCGCACCGGCACCTTTGCCAACGCATGAAAAGGGCACCTGGCACCCTGGGGCACCGGCCAGAAAATGGCACCGCACCGCACCGGCACCGGTGCCTTTTGGAAAAAATGGCACCGGCACCGAAGGGCACCGGCGGGTTGCCGGTGCTAGCACCGAAAGGCACCGCACCGGGCTGGAATTTCTGAAGTAAATATCGGGCAGTTTCTCAGTGGTCTCACCTTTGGAAGTGCATAATTCCATGAACTTTCAACCGATTTTGATGGTTGAGCACTGAAAATGATCAGAATGATGTGGCAATCACTTTTATGAAGCAATTACAATGGCTACAAATGAAAGATAGAATATTTAATTCACTGCAATGTCCATAGCCACTATTGTCTACTGATCGGAGTCGTTGCTGTACAGAGAATGGAACGATCTCTGTTGTAAACTGCCAACAAATTTTGAACAAACAAGTAAGATAAATATAAAATATAAACATGATTCAAAATTCAACAAAATTTTAGATTCACTCATCAGATCACGTATCAGGTATAATGGATTTCACAGTAGGTACCGTATTACCTCGAAATACCCCCATGGGGGTTTATTATTTCGCCAGCAAAATTTGAGGGGGGGTTAATTCGAGGGGGGGGGGGTTTATTCGAGGGGGGGTCTTATTATTTCGTCAGAAATTTTCGTAAGGATCGTAGTAAATAGTAGGCATTTGCGTACCCAAAATAGGTAATAAATGTGTCCAAACAGGATATATTTGGACATAGAGTAGTTTGTGTAGCTATCTACGTTTTTATGTGTAGCTGCAATGCAAATTAACAGTAATATACATCATGTACATTGCGTACATGACGTACACCATTCCGAAGGGGGGGGGTATTTCGAGGGGGGGGGTTTATTATTTCCCCAGCCTATTTTGAGGGGGGGTTAATTCGAGGGGGGGGTTAATTCAAGGGGGGATAATTCGAGGTAATACGGTATATTTATTTGATGGGAGGTTTACAAAAAAGGCAAAAACGGTTGGGTAAATATATCGCTGTATTTTGAAATGTGAATAAGCACATATTATTGACAAAATTGCACTGCACATGAAGCCTTGGTCGGTGCCTTTCCCGGTGCCTTTTACTTTGGCCTGGTGCTAGCACCTTTGGCACCGGCAAAAAAATGGCACCGCACCGCACCGGCACCGGTGCTATTCTGAAAAAAATGGCACCGGCACCTGCATGGCACCCCTGAAATTGCAATGGCACCGCACCAGCACCGGTGCTGGTGCCCTTCGGTGCCCAGCACCGGGGCACCGGTGCCCCGGTGCCTTTACATCACTAATCGTGACCTATGGTCAACCCACATTTTCAGAAACTCATCAAACACCTGCGTTAAGTGAAAACCCATTGTGCAAGTGAGCGTTAATGGGAAACAAAAACCATCTCCATCAGTGAAACAGTTGCAACAAGCACTTACTGCCCAAAAAAGCGGAAATGGACATTTTGGGAGCGCATTATGCAACTGTACCGTGTAAAATAATTGAAAACTCGTTAATGTTGAATTTGTATCAAGTTCGGGGGTAAGGCCCGTCCGCCTACCTACTGCTGTGTAAAAAAACCGACAAATCTTTGAATTCCAAGCACACTGACGGGCAAAACGTTTCAAACCTTTTTGCACGGTATATCCTCGATTAAGTCCCCCCCCCCCCCACTCGTGGGAGTCTGGCACAAATACCACACGCGTGTCATGGTGCCTTGCGTGGAGGGCATAAATTAAATATGGGGGTTGGGGACTTTTTCGAAGATATAGGGTAAAGTTGTCAAGTGAAAAAAAATTTCAGGTGGTGTCGGAATCAGTTGTCATACAGGGAAACGTAATGTCTATTGGTGCGGTACCGAACAACAACGAAGTCGCTAGTCTATATGACAAGGCCTTTCAATGAAGCCACCGGATGGGAGGAAATAGCTTATTATGTTAACAAAATTCGGGTTATTTTACCTGGTTGGCCGGCTAGGTTTCATAATTTGGCTAAAAACACCAGTTGACAACGACACCAAATGTCAACTGGTTCCTGGTTCCGTTTCAAAGCTTGCCCACGAGTCGACGAACGACGTTCAGATGCAAAAGTGTTGAATGATGTTGCAAATGAAGCTGTAGTGCTTAAAATATGCTGATGTACTGCCATTGCAATATTCAGAGGTGGGCACCGGGTGCCATGCAATTCCCTTTTTCGAGGATGCCCTTAGTTCCTAGCACCAGCAAAAGCAAAATGCACCGGGATAGACAACAGCCAAGTTTCCATAATTCCCGCCGCCTTTTTACAGCACAATTTGCCATGATAATTCCCTACAAATATTTACTATCTGAATACAAAAGCAATGATATAAATTTTCCTTTCCTTCGCCTGCTGTGACCCTCAAACCCAATCCTCTGCAATATTCACATCTTAGCAGAACATTTTTTACAGGACAGAGATGGTTAGTGTTCGCGAGTAGTGATGTGAAAAGCGCCAGAACTTTGGCGCCAGCGCCATGGCGCTTTTTCGACCCCTAGCGCCAGAGAAAAATGGCGCCAAGCACCAGAAGCGCCATGGCGCTTTTCCGACCCCTAGCGCCAGAGAAAAATGGCGCCAAGCGCCATGGCGCTTTTTGCTTTGGCGCTAGCGCCAAGCGCCAGGCATTTTGTTCCGTGTAAATGCACTCGCAAGTAGATTTGAACAGTCTAATAACAAAGTGACTGCCAAACTTGGGTGGGGAGCAGTTCATTTACTGCACTACCATGGTTTATTATGTGGTACCATGCAGAAATGAACGGTTTGCCACTAAAAATACAACGAAACCAATGAAAACAACTCGATGTTTATCTGTATGTGAAGTTGCGCGCTCGCGCACAAAAGAATGCAAAATATTTTATGAATCGGTGCTGAAAATTTCAACTGCTGTTCGAAACCCGGTTCTAATGCATGAATTTTTTACCTCCGGCCATCCCTAATGAAAAGCATGCAAATAAAGTTTATTGCTGATTTTTCTCTTGAAAGATATATATATGTAGGTATTATGTTTTTGTTTAAAAGCTTGTTTGTGATGGTGTACATTTTGATGAAAAAAAGCGGAAAATGTGAATATTACGGCAATCTCCACGCGTGATCTAGTAACCTGAAACGTAGATTTATCATGCAAATCTATCAAAAATACACAAATATAATTCATTAAGGTGTTTTAGTAGTGTTATGTATCTCGAATGTGAATATTATCAAAACCAGTGACACAATTCAATACAATGGAAGTGAAATAGCGGTACTTTGCACCAATGGATTATAGCCGTGGATATGCAACGTAATACGGAAAGTGATTACGAAGATATTTGCTATTTTTAAACGCTATTTTTGTCAACCATTTTGCACATTATATCGGCGTGGAATCGAAAGGTCGAACAGTAAACTTGCACCGGAAGATCATCGAACTACGTAATTTCAAAAGCAGCTGAATTTTAAGGCTGATAGGCTTGTGACGACAAAGAATGGCGAAGAAAATTCAGAACTTGCAAATAAAATACATGGAAATGTTTGTTTGCCTTTTAATTACGCCGCAGTGGCGGGACTAGCTGAGGCAGTATAAACAGAAAGCAGATATGGGTCAGGTACAGTCAACGGCGTCGCAAACGGGGCCGAAATTCGTAGAATTAATCATCCGTATGGCGCCACACACGCTAAATGTCAAATGAATTTGTGTCAACTAAATAAACGGAATAATGTCATTTCAACTTTCCTATCTGATAGAGCATAATTAATTTTACATCATGCCACTTAATTTCCATTGTTTCTATTAAGTACTATGCTAGAAAACAAAGTATGTTATTTAGTTGACATGGAGTTGACACGAATTTGCGATGTCAACCAGCGTGTGTGGCCCCTATATAGTCTACATGGAAGTAGGATAGGAAGGCATCAGCTCTATTTTTAAGAAACTCTCTGTAGAAATAAATATTTATATAATTACACGAACATAAGAAAATTCCGGACCACGAAGACTGTACCATAAACTGCGTATTGAAAGCAATGAACAAAGAAGTTCACATAAAAAAATTCTCCCGTCAATCAGCTACAGACATAAGCACAAATATTTACAGCCACAACTCTGTGAAATGGCAACATTTAGCAGGCGCACCACTGTGGTGAATATTGTGTTGTTTCATTCTGCCCATCCACACGAAATCCGGCATTCAGAGGCTCCCAGAGCCCCGGTGTTTGCATTATCTGTGAATCGCGGAGGGAATGTGCACTTTTTGCAAATTACACTTACATGAGGTGGTGACAAGGTTTCAGTTCCACGTTGTGTAAAATGAATTGTCAAAAACAAAATTCGGGGTAAACTGCCACGCGAGTGTCAAATTGCTCTATTGTTGCCGCAAACACTAGTTTACTGACAAAATGGGAAACTCAAACTAAAATTGGGTTTGAACTTTGAGGTAAAATTTGAACATGTTTGAGTTTTATTCGTCAACCAGGGGTCTCGAATGGGGGGGGGGGGTTGGGGGGGGGGGGTTACCCCCCCCAAACCGCCCAGCTATCTCTCTATCCCGGAGGCCGCTCAGCTATCTATTTATCCCGGAGGCAAAATTTTGGGCTACTACCCCCTAAACCCCCCCCCCCCAAATCGCTCAGCTATCTACCTATCTGGAGCGATTTTTCAGAAACTATACCCCAATTTTCGCTCAAAATCGCTATTTTTCATACCTATATATAGATTTTCACCTCCAAAATCACTGGTTCATGCGTCTAACTGCCTATTTTCAGCTGTTTTAAGTATTTACTATATGCTCTTGTATACCAATTTTGAGCTATTTTACACCTACTTTTAGCGATTTTTCTCCCTTTTCTTCCTTCTATGCCCCGAAAAAGCCTATATATCGAACCACCACAACCCCCCCCCAGAAAATTTTTCAGCTATCTATCCCTCCGGAGGAGCGATTTGCTATCTATCCAACCACTCGGAGGGTCAAAATTCAAGATACCCCTGTCGTCAACTGTAGTTGACAGAAATCTCATTCTGGTAAACTCAATTGCGTTCAAAGTCCATTTATGAGTTTACCAAAATCCGAGTCAACTTGCAGTAAACAAGCGTGTGCAGCGCCAACACCATATTATCAGCACCCCAACTCGACGCAAAAAACTCCAAATTTCCACAGCCAACCTTGTGCACGAGCTCCTCAAAAGCGCACTGCACACCCTCCCGGGTCTTGGCGCTCGCCTCGATGAACAGCATGCAGTGGCGGCGGGCGAAGGCGATGCCCTGCTCGCGGTCGACCCGTCTCAGGCCCCGGTCGATCTTGTTGCCGACGAGCATTTTGACCACGTTCGGCCGCGTGCAGTACGTGTCCAGCTCGGACAGCCAGTGCTCCAGGCGGTCGAAACTGCGCTCCGAGTTGACATTCGACGTGTTGACGTTTTCAGACGGTAGAACGTACGCGAACGCGCTAGAACTAGGTGAGAAGTATATCCCGCCGGCAGCCCAGTTTACACCCGCAAATACATAGCTCTTACGCGTCAACGGGATACTTTCGTTCCGTATGTGTTGAATTCCACAAGTGGATAAGCGCCAAATTCATAAAAGTCTAGTTGGCTGTGGATTTGACAATTCAGATAAACGTGCAAGTAGACATTCAATTGATGTGCGAAAGTGTCCACAATATACATAACAACAAAAACTTTGCAATTTTACTTACAATCTTAGTTGTATGGCCGCACCTTCAAATGCTACAAGTTTTGTCATAGAGCGGCGAGTAGAGTACACCCCCGATTACCTAGGTGCGGAATTGACATCATATACGCAAATGACGCCTTGTGCGCCCCTGTAGTACGACGGTGTGAGCGTTCGGAAACGTTCCTGGCCAGCTGTATCCTGAAATAAATAAATAAAATTGAGCTTCTTAGAGGAAAAATATTTGAAAAACGTTTTAAATGTGTGTTGTGGCAACAACTCTTCTAGACCTCTGCTGCATATGCTACAATAGCATATCACAGATTATTATCACACGCTAGCATGCATATACTACAATAGCATATCACAGGTTATTATCACACGCTAGCATGCAGACACCTGCCCCCCTCCGTACCCAAGGGGGGGGGGGGGGGTCACTGAACCCATGGTCAACACAATAGACTAGGGATGGGCAAATAAATTTTTTTAACGACCCTGTTTTAAAAAAAACCAAACATTTTTTTAAACATGTGTTTTTTTAAATAAAACGGTTTTTTAAAGCTCCCAAATATGGTTATGGGTCAACATATACATGTAAATATATCAGACAATTACCAGTACTTTGTGATGCTAAAGATTGCCAAATAATGGCTGTGGAGCCATGGGATAGCATTATAAGCGGTTATTTCTGTCAAAAATATCCATTTTTGTTGACTTGTTTACTACACTAACATATGACAGCTTATTACACAATCGCATGAACAAATGGAAGCTTTCATACTAAAAATGCCCCAAAACCAATGAAAACCATCACCAATGGTAATGTGTATGTGAAATTGCGCGCCAAAAAATGCAAAATACCTAGTGCATAGTACAAAATTTTTTGCTGATGTTTAAAAAAACGGTTTCGATGCCTGTTTTTATTTAATAAAAAACTTTTTTTTTTAAACGACAGTTGAAAAAACAGGCAGCTGCACTGTCAGTCTGGAAACCACTCGGAGCTGATGCCAAGAATTATGAATTAACAATTAACAATGACTCAGGAACAGTGGCTCAGGGAGGAAGGGTGGTCCCGGGGATCGAACCCAGGACCTCTCGCGCGGTAAGCGCGATCACTTCCACCTGAGCCACCGCTCAGTTAACAGACTCGCTGTTAACTGAGCTTTAATAGCAACTAGTGTGTGTAAGTCATATTATCATACGGTAATGAATTAAAATCGACGACGTCATGTTGCCTCAGCGACTTATGGCGTCGTTGATATGTGAATGATAAATGCATACACCCCGTGTACAAGTGTCAGTACCCATGTGAAAAAGATAAAAATCCCCGCCAACCCCCCCGAAATTTTGTTCAGTCCCATAATACTATCGCCGAAAAAACATCGGCCATCACTACAATAGACTATTTTATCTATCGTGGTAGTGTAATAATATAACCTGTTTATTTTCATAGGAATATCGTAGAAATCGAAAATAGAACAAGTGTACGCCAAGCAACAAACCCAAATGGCTAATTTGACATATTCACCGCCAACGTTGAGCGTTTTCACCTTGAAGTCGACACCTGCAATGATTTGATGTTTGATCAAATAATTCTCCAGGAGGACCGTGTTAAAGTACTTCAGTTCTAATATTTTTTACGCCCACTGCATATCAAACGCAAAAGGAAACAAAATACCAGTTCCCATAACTTTCAAGCAAAAATCAAATCAACAAATTACCGATAGTCGCCGGTTGATCCGGGTCGAACGCATCATCCACGAAGCGAAGCAGTAAACTGCGTTGATAAAAACCGGGTATATAAACGCCGACATAAATCGTTATGTTACGCAAACCACTACTGAACGGTTTTGATGAAAACAATTGGCACTGTGCCAGCCCAAATCCATTCGCATTCCACGATTTGCCAGTGGGAACCAAAAAGAGTTACTATGACAGTCACTCAGCCAACCTTGATTTGCCAACTCCACTTTCACCCAGAATTACTATCTTCAATGCGGCAACGATAGAATCATCATGCATCATGCAACACGAGGGGAATTTTATTTTTTTCTTCGAATGTGACAGTCGTACCAAGTGTTGTTGAAATGGAAATTCCCGTCCCCGTATGTAATCTTGGCAAAGTGTCAAAACAGCCGTTCTAATAGGCCCGTTTGTACACATACATCTGTCAACTAGCGTGCGGACCGCCATTAACGATCATTTCCGGTTGCTTATATGCATTTCGCGGCCATTATCGGCGATGCGGACGTAAATCCTGCGTTTTTACGCTCGTTAATACGATATCGAATTGTATCCAACTGTATCCAATATAAACTTGAAGTAGCGCCAAGATTACATACGTGACCCGATCCGTTGATATGACTCGGGTTTCGAAACGATTCAAAAACGTGAGCACAGAAAACAAACATTTTAGGCAGATCACAACCAAACAACAAACACTATCACCATCACCATGTACAATACGAAATTCACTAAACCCAACCGTTTTTCCCGACAATCGATACACGGTATCTGAAATCATTCAGCCAAATAGAAAGTGCTGTATTTGCTAGAATAATTCCCCCCGAAAGAAAATGAGTGAGGAAAAAATAATTCCACCCCATTGTGCCCACACACACTAGTTTTCCGCGTGACGCTTGGGAAAACTCAAATGGCGACATGTCGCCATTCAGTTTTCCCATCTTGCATGAAGTAAAATTTAGAGGTAAAAATAAATTTGTTTTGGTTTCGGCAAGTCACAATTTTTCCCAACATGAATGCAATAGGGGAAAACTGAATGGAAAATGTCGCCATGTGGTATGGCAACACTTCCTGAATGTCGCCATACCACATGGCGACATGTCGCCATTGTCGCCATTGTCACCATGGACAACTATATTGAATTTTTGACATGTGAATGCAATAAGTGAAAACTGCCAAACTTTGCTGTGTAAGCAACTCTGTTGAACTAGCAATTAACCACAGCCATTTTTGACATGCAGACAGAGGAGGAGGAGGAGGAGGAGGAGGTGGAGGAGGGCAATGTGAACAAATGTGATGTTGTATCAACACAGTTTAATCTGTGAAAGTACTGACATCATGCTTTATCAGATACATATTTACTATTTTTGTGCTTTACATGTGATATATTTGTTTTTGATTTTGTTAATTTTTCATGCTTGATATTTGTTCCTGTTTTTCATTGTATATTTTTAAGAAAAATATCATGTACACACCTGTTGTTTTCCATTTTACTTTTTACATATGAGAGAAATATTGCAGACAATACAATTGTAAAAAGACAGCAATGAATGTTTTTGAGAATAATGTACCATATTTCCTTGAATTACACCCCCCCCCCCTTGCATTAACCCCCCCTCAAAATACCCCCAGGTGTTTTCCTGCTGAGGAAAAAATACCCCCCCCCTCAAAATACCCCCTGACTGGAATGATATACATCATGTATGCAATGTACATGATGTATTTATTGATGCCAATTTGCATCGCAGATACACATATACGTTAATATGTGTACAGATGTACGTCTAAATACCCGATATGTCCCGATATATCCTATTTACCCATGTTTATTACCAGTTTTGGGTATGAAAAAGCATACTGTTTACTATGAATTTCCTGAAAATTTCTGATGAAATAATAACCCCCCCCCTCGAAATACCCCCCTCAAATTTTCCACTCTGAAAAATAAAACCCCCTGGGGGTATTTTGAGGAATTATGGTATGTGAATAATGCCATAGTAAATGGAATCATGCATTAGGATCAGAATTTTGAAAAATGTAATGGGAACACAAACATTACAAACAAAAACATGATTATTGTATTTTGACCATATTTCTTGAGCTTTTCATAGCTGTAATTGTATTGCACAAACTTTGAAAAGTGAATGAGATTGAATAAGTGACTGTATTGGAAATTTGCAAGTGTGTATGAAACTATATCAATGTTTAACAAGATAGGAACTAGTTACTCACTAATTGCACAACATTTAACTACTTAACTAAGTACTTCACAAACTACTTGCTAAACCAATTTCCAAATGAATTAAACAAACTTAAATCAAATGACTTCAAAAGTAAACACTGCTATTCTCATTCACCAGTAATTACAAATAACACTGTTTGCACTGTTTAAAAAAATGCATGTTGAGTTTTCACAATGTGCCAGCATGTTGACAATATTCCTTGGCTCAATAGCAGTTTTTGCAATGCATGAAGCAGTTTTCCACTTTGTCTGTCATTATGGGAACAGTATGCATACACATTGTGAAAACTGGCAACACATGGCGACAGGTGGCGACAGGTGGCGACAAGAAATGTCGCCACACGTGTCGGCAGTTTTCACAATATGCAAGCATCTGTGGAAAACTGTCGCCATGGCGACAAAAATGGTGTCAAAATGTCGCCATTTTTGTCGCCATATTGGTGAGTTTTCACACAGGTGGCCACTTTGAAAAAGTATCTTTAAACGAGACATGAATGGACCAGAGATGTGAAATTTGGAGGTCTTATGCAGAATTTTTTCCTCTATTTTGTGTAGAGAGATAGGCACTTAACGATATGTATTAAATGAGTAATAATTTTTTCAAATTTTTGAGTTTTCACATGGTTTTCATGGTGACAACCATGGTGACAGTAAAGAAATAGTAGTTAAGCACAAATAACGTCATGTTAGGAAAACTCAACTGAACTTTGACATGGTATTTTTGGCATTTTTTGTAAAAATCATACATTTCAGACAGCGGCACACGTTACTACAACTTCAAAGAATTTTATTCAGTGATACTTAGGGTGTCAACAAAAACTTTTTGGCAGAAAACGGGAATGAAAATTGAAAAATTTGCTGTGATTATGCTGGAAATACAAAAATTTACAAAATTGAGAACTTGCATGCATGTTTACCAGTTTCACTGAAACAGAAATACTTGAGAAAGAGAAAATTGAGCTGGAAAATGAATTTTTTTTTGAAAAGCAGACAAGTGAGCCAGAAAATGGAAGCGGAAATGGAAAAAAATTTGCCTGTGGAAAGCATAAACGGAAAATGGAAAGTTGACACCCTAGTTTTGACACCTTGCATGACACTTGCCATTTTACACGGTGATTTTACACAGTTTGTGACTGCTACCAGATGGGGAATGAGAAAGCACCGCTGCACACTCCAGATGAACAAATGCTTTGCAACCATACAGTTTGTTTTGTTTTTGTTTTACATTTATCACTGTTTTGACATGTTTTTTTACAAAGAATGTATGCTAAATAATGCAGTTGGACTGGAGGGATGCGTATGACGGGCTGGATAACATGCAACATGGTGATCAACGACGCGAGCATGACCACAGAGGGTTGAGAGAGAAACTAAAGGAGTGGATGAAGCCTCCAGAGGGGGTTCTGCCGTGGATAAATTGGCGAAATTGTTGAATTTTTATAATTTTTTATGACAGGTTTTGATTGTTCATGTGTGTGCTGCATGAATTGGTAATAAGTGAAAAGCTAAATGAAAATTTTACTACTAAGTGTAAATTATTTTTCACCTTCTGCATGCAACATGGGAAAACTAAATATTTTAGCTTTTCAACTATACAATTAGTTGAGTTCGTGATTAAAGCTTGATTTAGATTTCATGTGTTCCTGCATATTTTTGTCTTTCGATAAAAGTCTAATGAGCGCTCAGGGTAAAAAATTCGATTTTTAGGACATGTTTTAGTAAAAGAAATTGAAAAATACTTTTTTTTGTTTTTTTATGGTGTAGATATATCACCTTTTTTTTGACGATATACTGAATACATGCTGTGCCTCATGTGAAAAAATTGCAGCTGATTGCCAAGTGATTAAAAGTTTATTGATTTTTTTTATGTCACACATGTTAAATTCATTCATTTTTCAAACTGTGGTAATGACAGTGTGTGATTAGTATCAAATAAAAGAGAAAAAAAAACTGTACGCTCTCAAAAAAACGGCTCTCAATTTACAAGTATTACAAAGTAACCAATGATTTTATAAAAGTTATTATATTCATGATTTTCAAAAATTATTTAAAAAAGAACAAAAGTAACTGGAAGCACAAAAATGTACATATATATACAGTTTCACATAGTGTATAACATGCAACATAAATAACGTTCCGGAAATCAATTTTTTTATGGTGCAAAACTCATTAAACTTTCACCATTTTTTCACAGTTTTCCCAAATGGGTGTCACAAAGGGATCATTGTAAAAAAATTGCAAATGGCGGCCTCTTGCATCTGTTGCCTGCACAATGGGAAAACTAAATTGAGTTTTCCCATGAAAGTCACGCGGAAAACTAGTGTGTGTAGGCCCATTGAACCATTCCCCCCTTAAAGCATATGATCAATTGGCGCACCGCACACTCAAAATTTTCAAGTGCAGTTCGAACGTTTTTGAGTTCCGCCAAGGCGGAACTCCAAGTGCAGTTCGAACGATATTTTAAAGGATTTTTAGGGCATTTTTTGGACATTCGAACTGAGTCCGGACGAATTCGTACACTTTTCGCTGATTTGCGTGTCATAACATTTCCACGCAGCAAGTTTCAAAATGATTGGGACACTTTCAATTCCGCCCTTGACTTTCAATTCCACCCATTAGAGAAGGTTGTTGTGAGAAACACATCTCACTTATCTTGCCAAATATATTTGTGAAAAAAATTTTATAGGTAGATCTAGGCTTTGTCTTCAAAAATGATTAGAGAAATTTTTTAGTAATATCCACTTGTTTTAAAGATATTGAAGTTCACCGTGTGGCATATTTGTGTAAACTTAAACTGAATTCCACCCTCTAGAAAGTGTCCCAATGTTTCCTTGCCTAGATGGCGCACCGCACACTCAAAAGAGTGCGGACATTGTTCAAACGCTTTGCGCTTTCCGAATTAATTCGGCCCGTGCACAATTCGAGGCAATTCCGCCATGCATAAAAAGAGTGCGGACATTGTGCAAACGCTTTGCGCTTTCCGCCCTTTCCGAATTAATTCTGCCCCTGCACAATTCGAGGCAATTCCGCCATCGTCAAAGTGTTCGAACGTTTCATGTGCGGAATTGAAATTGAGGGCGGTTCGGACGTTTTTGAATTCCACCCCCGATTTTAATTCCGCCCTTTTGAATTCCGCCCTTGAAAAAGTGTTCAAACTGCAACTGATAATTTGAGTGTGCCGTGCAACATTACCATCTAATTTGCACAAAAATAGCATGTTTGTGTGAATTTCATAGAAACATGCTTGGAAATTTTCACGAAATAATAATTCCTCCCTTTCCATAATCCACCCATTGGCGCACCGCACACTGAAATTTTGCGTTCAGCATTCGAACGTTTTTGCACGCTGAACTACAGACGCTGAAATCAATGTCTAAAGAATGCAACGTTTTTGAAGCGTAAAAATTTTGATAGCATGCTAATTGTGCGAAATACTGCTAATAACGAAATTTTTACGCTTCAAAAACGTTGTGTTCTTTAGATTTTGATTTCAGCGTTTGTAGTTCAGCGTGCAAAAACGTTCGAACGCTGAACGCAAAATTTCAGTGTGCGGTGCGGCAATGAGTACTCTCCTCTCAAAAAAAGTCTGACAAAATAATAATTATGGACAATAGTGGAATCATTCAAGCAAATACGGTATTCACAGTGTTGTTCTAATTGACAGCCAGGCAGCTCGTTTTTCCAGGCCCACCTGGTGGCAGTCCCAAGCCCTGTAAAGTGTAAAGTAAAGTGTCAAATGTAAAGTCAAATGTAAAGTAAAGTGTCGAATGTAAAGTCAAATGCAAAGTAAACTGTCAATTGTCATGCAAAGTTCAGTAATGAAATCTTTTCTTTTTTGTTTTGATTGACACTTTACTTTGCATTTGACTTTACATTTGACACTTTACTTTACACTTTACAGGGCTTGGGACTGCCCCCTGATCGAAAACGAAACAGAGAATGAAAGAAAAGTAATGAAGTAAAAAAATTTCATTTGCATAGATAATATCAGTGCCATCAATAAGCATCCTCGAAATAAGATACTCAAGGGTTTACCTACATTCTTTTTGATCGGAAAATTAAACAATCCTGTACAATATTAATATATAACACTATTAGCACCCCTCTGTATTATAATAAAGCTAGTACATAATATAAATATTTATTTTTCGAGTGGCGGCGAGAGTTTCAAGTAGTTTCTTTAATAATGTCCCCTCTTGTCTCTACAATTTCACATATTTAATGGCTAATAATCCAGCACATGAACTCGAATTCAGCTCAGTGTTTCCTTGCTCATATCCACACGAAATCGTGAGGAGGGTCAAATGAATGGATAACAAAAGGGCCAAATTTATAAAAAACCAACTACCGTATTACCTCGAATTATCCCCCCCCTTGAATTAAACCCCCCCTCGAAATACCCCCCCTAAAATTCGGCTGAGGAAATAATAAACCCCCTGGGGGTATTTCGAGGTAATACGGTAGGTACCTATTTACAAGTTGCCTTTCTGTCCATACTTGATATCTGTGAAAATTTCAATTGGTACCATATTTTTGTGTGTTTATTCATTTCACCAATATTGGAGGACCGCACACTAGTTGACACTCTTGTGTCAACTGGTCTGTCTCAACTCGGAATTCGGTTTAACGTGTCGCAGAGCTAGGTATCATATCATCTAATGCACTGCTATAATAATTATTTTTCAACATTCCGCATGTGCATTTGGAGATCGCTATGCGACACGTGAAGCTGAAATCTGAGTTGACACAGACCACTTGACACACATGTGTCAACTAGTGAACAATAAAGCGTAACCGGACCCAAGGTTCTGCAATGGTCCAGAGAATTTTGTTATCCTAGTGTATAAATAGCAGTGCAGATCAATCTATCCATGACACCAGCCAAGAACCCATTTGCATTATGCACTCTCCTACGCGTTCTATGCATTGCATCAGCATGTCATTAGGCAGTTGTTCTAGTTGTTAAAACTATTTATATCAACATCTCTGGTAGTTTTATGGTAGTATATGCACGTTGTTTGAGTTATTTATTCTGTCTTGATTAGCATATTATTGAGTGGAAATCAAAAACTGTCAATTTGCAAACTGAATGCTATCCGTGTTTATCTTCCTATCTACTGGTGGTAAACTGAATTAAATCAGTTTACTTTTTTGTTTCACGTCTAGTATCAGTGGGTGGAGCTTAGGCCACCATCTTTATTTTTTTAAGTTTGCCAGTGCAGTGAATTTACACTGTAAACATTAATTTTTAATTTCTTTTATTGTGGAAGAACAGAGCATTGTTCATGCATTTTTTTTGTCATTGTGTACAGTACGTTGTGTAGATGTTGTCACAATTTTAAAAATATTTTTAACTGCAAAATTGAATTTTTTTTAAATTTATCAGTTTTTAGTGTGTATAAATTTTTATAAAATCAACTGTTCCATTTTTTCGTTTATTGAAACATTGTAAATGATCAGTTTTGCATTGCGCTATCGATTGGTGTACACAGCGGACATTAAACATAAACTTTTGATTTTTTATGATTTAATTTCAACAAAAGGGACATAAATCACTAGCACGTGAATGGAAAGCCCTATTCCGAAAAAAAATTAACACACGAAAGAGGAACATGTGACACACACATCAGACTATTTTTCGCAGCGTGAAATGAAAGACTTAGCAAATTATGATTTAATCACAGATATGAATTATACGAAGTTACACTACAGATTGGCTTAAAACAATCCCGCCCCTCACTAGACGGCACCAGAAAAAATGTCAACATGTGCCACACTCAAACCCTTGTATAATGCCCTGTAAAGTGTAAAATTTCATGCAGTGTCAAAATTCACGTAAAATGCTGTGGAAAATGTCAAATTTTCTTTTCTTTTTTACTGGTCGTGAAACATGGCAAAAAAGTCGAAAAGAACGCTTTCGACTTTTTGCCATCTCTACATCATACCGCTGATTATGTGTCTATTTTACTGTTTTAACAGCACAGTTTTTACATGTGTAGTAGTTGATTGACTGTAGTATTGTAAGTCAATCAACTACTATGTACACATGTATTTGTGCTGCAACCTTTTTGCACTAGAAATATTAACATTGGACGCCAGATAGTAAAAAAACAAAGACGCTGGCCTGGCATCCTTCGGAGCCACCAGGGAGCTATTTTAAAGCACCAATGCCGACACATGTAAATCCAATCTGAACGAAATAACTGCTGAGGAGTTATGCGTCCGGCTTTAACTCAACCTGTTTTTATCTCTAATGCTGCGATTACAGCTCGACGTAAAATTCGACCCAGCGTAAAATTAATTACAGGTGATTGGTCTCTGAAAGCGCATATGCAGATGTTTCTTGTGTCGAAAGCTCATCAGTTTATTTCAATTGTACCAGAAGTTATGAATTTTGGCACAAATTTTTTTAGTTTTGCGCCGTAAGTAGGGTAAAATTACAGCGTAAAATTGAAAAAATTTGTGCCAAAATTCATAACTTCTGGTGCGAGTTCCGCAAAATGAGAAGTAAAACCGCAAAGGCGAAATGAAATGGCAAGTGAATTGGCAAGTGAAATGGCAAAAGCGAACAGAAATTACTTTTTATTTTCATTTTTTTACTTCGCTTTTGCCAATTCACTTGCCGTTTCACTTCGCCTTTGCGCTTTTACTTCGCCTTTGCCATTTCACGTCTCACTTCTCATTTTGCGGAACTGGCCCCAGAAAAAAAACTGATGAGCTTTGGACACAAGAAACATCTGCATATGCGCTTTCTTTGACTGAAATTACAACGTTGTATCTTTATCCATTCACCTGTAATTAATTTCATGTCCAAAAATCAATTTTACGCTGAGTCGAATTTTACGTCAAGCTGTAATCGCAGCATAAAGGGTATTTGTATACCATAAATTCTCGAAAAAGTCCCCGGGAGAGTTATTTTCCGTCAGAATATTTGGGGGGGGGGTAATCGAGGGGGAGTTATTCGAGACGGGGTGTTGTTTTCATCAGAATACTCAGAACATAAGTAATTACATATTTATGTCACCGCTTGTAAAACATTCTTTTATGTTTACGTTGCATAAATACACTGCACTGCATCTGCATTTGATTAATCAGACCATGGCTTATTTGGTCTGTCTGGCCTAACGTAATCTTTTTTATGTGACACGACTGATTGGCATCGTTCATAGGGGGTAGTTATTCGAGGGGGAGTTATTTTTTTCCTCACGCTAGTTATTCGAGGGGGGACTTATTCGAGGATTTACGGTATATAGGTATATATGTGAATAGTTATTAGCTTTTTAGTGCTAAGCAAGTGCAGTACATGTAGCATACATGTAGCATACATACATGTTGCAAATTTCAATCAAGTAATTAAAAATAAATGACAGGAATTATGCTGACAGCAGCATTCTTGTTTCGTCGTTACCTTAAATCCCTCTGCAGTGATTATTACATAAACTACGGAATTATTACACATGCCTGCATACAAACTTTCGAACGAAATTTTGAAAATTCATAAATCAGCTTTGAACGAATGAGAGTTTTCCATAATGAGGTTTCAGTCAACTACAGTTGAGGGAGCTTAAAATGACTCATTCTAGAAAATTCAAATGCTCTGAAAGCTGATTTATGAGTTTTAGATGTTTCGGTTAAAAACAATTGAGGCGTCTGATTTTGAAAGTTGACAAGTCCACAAAAACCGATTTTGAGGAAATTGCATTTTAAGTTTCAGACACAATTCCAGGCCCGTGGTGCGTGTCCAATTTGGCTCTCTCATGCTTTCCATAAAGTTCCATATGTTGACAATAAAGTGTCAAATTTTCAGCCGCTGCTCTCAACCTATATGTGAAAAATGTGGGGTGTCCATAAATTTCTATTCGATCAGAGCAAAACTGTTTTTGTGAGGGAAATGGTCTTGTCAAGTTCTTGCACGCGAGAACATTTTTGTTCCCGGCAACGACGAAAGCTGCCTGTTGCTGCGATTACAGCTCGGGCGTAAAATGGACGGGCGTAAAATTGATTTTTGGGCGTAAAATTAATTACAGGTGAATGGATGAAGATATGGCGTTGTATATTCAGTCGAAGAAAGGGCACATGCAGATGTTGCTTGTGTCCAAAGCTCATCAGTTTATTTTAATTGTACTAGAAGTTATGAATTTTGGCGCAAATTTTTTTAATTTTACGCCCTAATTTTACGCCAGTTACAGCGCATAATTGGAGAAATTGTGCTAAAATTCATGACTCCCAGTACGATTAAAATAAACTCATGAGCTTTGGACACAAGAAACGTCTGCATCTAAGCTTTCTTTGACTGAAATAACAATGTCGTATCGTTATCCATTCATCTGTAATTACTTTTTCGCCCAAAATCAATTTTACGCCAAGTCAATTTTACGCCCGAGCTGTAATCGCAGCATTATGGGAAAATTATGGACTTGTCGACTTTTAGAAATCGGTTTCCACAGTGGACTTATCGCATTTCTTGCTTTTTTCTCCAACAAAAACGAAGACGAAGGGTGGACTTGTCGACCATTAACCCAAAACTAAGTGGACTTGTCGACGTCTTGCCCTATTTTTTTGCATTTTTCCCCAAAAATGTCAAATGTGGCACCATCGTAAATATATAGGTAGGTATGCGAGGTCAAAAAATTTATGGAAAAATATGCGGAAGTAGCCCCAGATGTCGTTTCCGGGCCGAACTCGAAATTTTCATATTTTGCACTGTCGACTTTTCGAATTGGACGCCTCAATTGTATGGGCATATTAATGGAAACGAAAAGCCAAGCAACAATGTGCTCTTTACAACAGCTGGAAGTAAATTGGAAATTATTAGGTAGTTGTATTTCTTTAGAAATGTTGTCAGCGTGGGTGTTAATTAGAGAAAAGTTAACTTGAATTGGAGATAGGTACACCGAAGAGCGCCAACGACACGGATCTACTTATTTTGCCCTATTTGGCCATTTTCCATGGCGTTTTCACGTTGCTAGGAATGTATCAATTCCCATTAGGTCTTTGTACCACTGCAATCCGTTGCATTATGAAATTCTCGAGTAAGACCACATATATTTTTCGGATGCTTCTTTGGAATTTGTTTTTAATCTGATTTTTCGAAAAAAATGGGTAAACCGACGTCCGCTCAGTAAGATGTTGTTTGTTGAATTGGAATGGAATGGAATTGCACTATATTGCCTAGTGATGTAAAAAGCGCCAGGACTTAAGTGCCAAGGCGCCATGGCGCTTTCCCAAAGCCCAGCGCCAAGCAAAAGTGCCACTGCAAAAGTGCCAGTGCCAAAATAACTTCATTTTTTTGTGAGTAATGGAGGCCTGCTCATGAATGCTTTTCATTCCATTCTATTTTACCAGTAAGGTATACCACTTTGGAGCACTGAGATAAATTTGGGATTAATCAGATCAGATTACCTTATTCTATTAGCACCTATTAGCAAAATTGGTGCTTCTTCTGTTAATTGGAAGCTGTGATTATTGGGAAATTTATAAGAAGGTATCATCTGAGATATTATATCAAGACAGTATAAGATTTAAAAAATCAGCTTTATAGTATGGATGCATGTTTATAGACTAGTCTCATACATTGTACTCTATAGACTATACATCACGTTTGAATATGTTTTACAATTAACGTTTATATTTGCGTAGTTGAAAAGTTATTTAGGTGCTTGGACAGAGCTGATTAGAATGAGCTTAGGAATCGCACATGATTTTTTAAACCTCTTTTTTCAAAGGGGTAAAACAAATATAGGTAGGTAAGTGTAACATAGAGATTCTAGCAGTAAATCACTCTGTTGCTATTGTTTTGCTTTTTTTGCAAAGTGTATTCTACACTATTTTAACACAAATATGGACTGTGAGGCCTCGTTATATTGGTTTTGTTCTATTTTAGTGGCAGATGTGCATGCCACTTAAAGAAGCCTAGTTAGAAAATCCCACATCATTAGACAGCTGGCCTATTATGGGGGGGGGGGTTCAGGTGATACCATCCAGGATCGATTCACAGCTGATCAGTGCCTGGGGTGGATAGATAGATACCTAGGCATATTGATGGCTGATTTGGAAACAAAAATCCCCTGTTGGATACCCCTCCCCATCTACCTTATCCATGAGAAATGTAATTACAGTATTTCCTCGAAATACCTCCAGAGGGGTTTATTTTTCCAGAGTGTAAATTTTGAGGGGGGGCTTTTTCGAGGGGGGTTTATTATTTCGTCAAAAATTTTCACGAAATTCATAGTAAAGAGTACGCTTTTATACGCCCAAAACAGGTAATCAACGTGTTCAAGTAGTGTATTTATGTTTAGACATATCAACGTCTATCACTACACAAACTAGTGTATGTGTAGCTGTGATGCAAACTGCGACCAATATATACATCATGTACGTTGCATACATCATGTACACAATTCCAGACGGGGGGTATTTCGAGGGGGGTATTTTTTCCTCAGTTCAAAAACACCTGGGGGTATTTCGAGGGGAGGGGTTAATTCAAGGGGGGTAATTAGAGGAAATACGGTATGTAGAAATGTAGTTTTCCGAAGCCCAGAGGCAAGCGCCACTGTATAATGGCGCCAAGCGCAAACGCGCCATGGCGCTTTTCCATCACTAGTATTGCTACCAATCAAATGGAAGGAATTACTTAAGGGAGGTATTAAATTTTCTTCACTCGGCTGACAGGCGGGAAAAATGTAGAGGGAGGGAAACCATTTGAGGATTAACGGTAAAATGGAAATGGTCAACGAAGTTTTGCATTGACGAAATCTTTGGCACTATGAGCTACAGTAATCATGCGAATGAGGTGCAAAGCGATTTTCTCTCAATAACTTTTTGCTCAATAGCTGTGAAATTTTTAATATAATCATCCACGAAGTTTTAAAAACAATCCTATTATCCTCAAATCCGCAGTTGTGGAAATACTGCATGCATATTTAACTGGATTGTTAAATGGATGTTTATATTCAGCATGTATCTACGGGCTTTATTACATAACTTGATGATTGATGCTGATTGACCTTCACGATAGTTTCTGCATCTATTTAATCATTGACTATAACAACAAATATGACATCACGCTAGACACCCACATTTATATATATACCGTACCTAGGTATTTTTCGTGACGCCGTCGGTGAATGAATGTTATGAATACCGCTTAAAAAAGTATTTTAGATAAAATTACCCATACAGAATGCAGTGCGCGTCTGGGTTCAACAGCTACACTGAGCTGCGGTGTTGTAACATGTCGTCACAGATTACGCTCGTACTTTCTATCATAATTGCATTTGCGCTCATCTGCACGGCTGCCAGCACAGTGGAAGCAGGTGTGTTTGAAGACCTACCGTATTTCCTCGAATTATCCCCCTGAATTTACCCCTCGAAATACCCCGAGGTCTGAGCGAGCTGAGGCATAATACCCGCTCGAAATACCCCCGTCTTGAAGTATGTAGGTAAATACATTATGTATGCAATGCACATGATGTATTAATTACAGCCAATTTGCATCGCAGCTACACATATTCTAGTTTGTGTAGATATAAACTCACATGCATTCAAAGCCGATTTATGAGTTTACCAGCACACAGTTTAGCGTCCGTACCCCAATATATCCCAACCAATCATGTGCAAAACTCAGCATGAACGGTCAACTTTTTCGAAAATGTAGATTTTTCAACGATCTCACATCGAAATTTATGACATCCCATTCCGCCACTATTCAAGGTGCAACTTAAATACACCTGAATTTACACACACACAGGAACTGCAAAACGTCCGTCGAAGCGGTGGCTGTCGGTGGCGGATGCCCGACGCGACCGGATCGCCGTGATGCGGCGTCCGTTCACCAGCGCGCGCTCGGCCACCGACCTGCGTCGCTACTTGCTCGCTCACGTAAATTTGCACGGAAATTATGGTGGCCCACACAATAGTTGACACATTTGTGTCAACTGGTCTGTGTCAAGTCACATTTTGACTTGACGTGTCACAGAGAGGTCTTTCCATGTAGGTACTTGCCGTAGTATTTGGCTGTCGGGAAAGTTTTTTCCGTTTCCACACCGTCTCCCATTGGATTGTCCTGGATTGTGAGGTTCCAGTCGGGGTACATGAACGCAGAGTTGTTTAAAGTACTGAACTTTTTCAAAAGTAAACTTAAGCATAAAGTATTTATTTTTTACTCACAGGTGAGTACAGAAAACGTTAAGTATTTATTTTTTACTTTTACTCATGAGTAAACGTGAGTAAATTACTTTTGTGCCCGGAAAACGTAATAGTGGGTATTTTTGAGAAATGTTGCCACAATTTGCGCTTAAAATCACTAATTTTCGAACTTTTTCACCAGCAAATTAACAAGTTTAGGTATGTGTTTTTGCCATTTTCAATGCTATTTTGGATATTTTGTCCCTATTTTTAACATTTCTCTCCCTTTTATGTCTTGAAAAAGCCTAATAAAAGCACGTTTGTAATACGTTTTCTGTACTCGCGTACTTTCAAAAAGTACGCGAGTAAGTGAGTACTGTATTTTCTTCGGGAGGAAACGTAAACGTATTTACGCAGTACTCGAGTATCCGTATTTATCGAGTAAACGTAAATACGTTTTAACAACTAGGTATGCATGAACGGTAATTATAGCTAGATAAAAAATTCAAAAATAAAAGTTAACAGCGAAATTGCTTACACAAAAGTGGATGATACTACATGTCTCCAACTGAATTTAGTATTCCAAATGAATTTACATCATAATTTCTGTGAAAAATCGAAAACTCCGCAAACGGGGGACCGTGCATGTTGACTTTTTGATATTTTTGACGTATTAGTTTTTTACTGGATCCACTTTTACGTGATCAATTTCATTGTAAAATATTACGATTGCATAAATTCCAGCTTATTTACCCCGCCTGAACCCCACTGATCATCCAGAACGCTCCAATGCAAGACGATCTGGAAACGGAGGGAACTTTCCCGACAGACCAATATTTATTTTTCAACATTTCGCATGTGCTGAAATTTGAAATGTAATGTTTGCATGCAATGCAAATGCATGCATGTATGTGAAGGGTGTGCTTCTAAAAGTAACGATCTACAAAAAATCGATTTTGAGATAATCGCAATTGAAAGTTTGGAGTATGTAATACCCATACATGGGTATTGGGTATGGGAATTTTGGGTATGGGTATTTCGGCCATATTATTCGGTATCCACATGCATGGGTATAATCATTTTTATACATATAACACTAGCTATATAACATTTAGTGAATCGTATTTTTTGTAGTACAGTACATTTTAAAGGAAAAAATTGGTAATAGCATGTAGATCGGTTTATTTTAAAGCACAAAATCAGATAGATGTAGATCGGTACTTTTACCCATAGTAAAAAAGCACAAATTGAGTTTTTGCTGCTGATGATGCCGAGCTGACATCGGTACTTTGAGAAGCACAAAAAATAAAGTGGAGATCGGTACATTTAGAAGTACAATTTTTAAAAATGTGTGTAGATCGGTACTTTTAAACATACAAAAGCTGTAACAGCTTGTAGATCGGTACTTTTAAAATTTCAAAAACTATTTTGCGATTTTTTTGCTTTTTTCGACCCCCCATATCTCAAAATTGAATTTCGCACCCCCCACATATCATATATTTTTTTGAAGCGCATTTTTATGGGGACCCCAAAAATGGTCCTAACTCAAATTTGAAACATTTGTAGATCGGTACTTTTATAAGCACACCCTTCTTGGAGATCGGTATGCGACACGTGAAGCTGAAATCTGAGTTGACACGTACCACCAATGTGTCAACTAGTGTGTGGACCGCCACATTTTTCATTTCCATAGTTAAGCGTACCAACCGCCTGTACACTCTCCCGCTGAAATTCATGCCAGTGAAGATCGGTACCGGAAATGGTAACCACTTATCGGTAATTCAGGAACTGGTGGTAACGATTACGGTAAGGTATTTTTCAACAATTTACAGGTATTTTCCGGTTAGCTTTCTAAAATTGAAGATTTTCAGAAAATGTAATTAAATATAAATTCAGAAATCCCCTCAAGAACAAAATATAATTTAATATCGGAAAAAATGCGGAGAAAATAATGAGAAATTTTAATGAGATATTTTATTGGGCTGTCGGAAAGTTCGTTCCGTCTTCCCTTGGATGGTCGGGGATTGTGAGTTTTGAGTCGGTGTATATAAGCTGGAATTACTGCTCAACGTAAAATTCAAAAATAAAAGTTTACCGCGAAATTGATTACATAAAAGTGGATGATAATACATATCTCCCACTTTATGTTTCCAGCCGATTTTACATTGAAATTTCATCGAAAAATCGAAAACCACAGAAACGCTGGATCGTGCACGTTGAGTTTTGAACATTATTGAGAGATAAATCAGCACTGCATCGACTTTTACGTAATCAATTTAGTGGTAAAAATTTATGCTTGGATAAATTCCAGCTTATATACGCCGGCTGAATGCCCGCTGATCGTCCAGGACGATCCGATGGGCGACGATCCTGAAACGGCACGAACTTTCCCGACAGACCAATCATATATTGTTTCTCATTAAAAATATAATTAAATCTCTCTGAAAAAGTCACGAGAAAATAAAAAGAAATAAAAAACAGGTATACGATTTTCTATATTTTCGTTAATTTAAGAATTACCTAGATCTCCCGACATTTTTGAAACGTTATTCCCGGTAAAAAAGTCAATATTCCCGAACCTAGAATCGCAGTTGACGGACGATAACGGAACATTAAAAAAAAACAACCCCCCCCCCCCCCCACAGGCGCAGAATCGAACCGGCGAGAAGACGGCAACCGGCAGACTGTCCTACTTCTCGATGATGTCCAAACTGCCATTTCCCATGGTCCACAGATTCGATCGAAACACAAAGCGATCACATTCGAACGTTGCACATCCGCTGGGGAACCGCGCCGAAAATGTGAAAATGGCGGCAAAAAAGTTGATGAACCAGTAAAACATTGCAGTTTGAGGTGATCTGATGAGGCTGATTGAAAAGCGATATTGAGTAAAATATGCTAAATGTTCATCGGGTCTTTATACCGATGTGTTACACAAGCAGGAATGTAATTCACGTTTATGCTACGATTACAGCTCGACGTAAAATTCCAGCGTAAAATTCCATCGCAAAATTGATTACATGAAAGTGGATGATGATACAGGTCTGCAATTTTTCATGGAAAATATGTTTATCAATACCTTCATTATGTCCAAGAGTCATCGTCCACGGTCACTGCTATTTGATTGTGAAAATTCAAAAATTTCGATTTTAAGTTGAAATTTTACGCCAGCTGAAGAAAAGTCAATTCTACGCCAGGTGATTGCATGCAATGACATAGCGTAGAATTGATTTTTCTTCAGCTGGCGTAAAATTTCAACGTAAAATCGAAGCTTTTGAATTTTCACAATCAAATAGAAGTGACCGTGGATGACGACCCTTGGTCACAATGAAGGTATTGATAAACATATTGTCCATGAAAAATTGCAGACCTGTATCATCATCCACTTTCATGTAATCAATTTTGCGACGGAATTTTACGCTGGAATTTTACGTCGAGCTGTAATCGTAGCAGTACAGATAAAAATGTATTTATCTGCAGTACGTAAATAATTGCGCTGCACACGCTAATACATTATCGAAATTTGAGAAACTTGAGAATCTGTTTTGAAGACATTTCACTTTACCAGAATGAGCAGTTTGTCAACAACTGTGGACACAGATAAAAAATCATCCATTCTGATAAACTCAAATGTGTTCAAAACAGATGTATGAGTTTCCCAAATTTCGATGGTGTACTGGTGTACGCGACTACAATGGCGCACCACAGAAATTTTTAGTCATGCGAACGTTTCGAAAAATCTGTATGGCGGCCTGTTTTTTAACTAAAAACGTTCGAACGGACTTCTAGTTAGGTCGTTGTTCATATAATACTTTGCAAAAAAGCGTTCGAACGTATAACTCAAAATTTCTGTGTGTGGTGCACTGATGAGACAGGCGTATTATTTTTTAATCTGTCGCACTTTATAAGATCATCATTATCATTTTAGATCACTTTTGGTATATTTAAGGTTGTGGCATAGGAAATTTGTGAAAACACACAAACACAGGAAAAGGTATATTTATTCGTCCCTAAATACCGCTGTGTAAACAAAATACACCGCTGACCGCCGGACGTTAGCACGGCTTGAACGAAGCGACGGTCAAAACATACACCATCATGTGCCAGTGCCGGAAGTTGACAAGTAAAGAGTCAAACGTCAAGTGTAAAGTAAAAGGATAAATGTCAAGTTGAGAGTGAAGTCAAAAGTTAAGAGTGAAATGTAAAACTTCAAAGTAAAATGTGAAGTAAAATTTTAATGTAAAATCAAGAGCGAAGTTAAGAGTAAAGAGTGAAGTAGTTGTCCCCTTGCGGGACTGGCTCCATGTGGGTACAACGTTCGAAAAAATGAAGCTAGAATCGATTACATTATCGAATCCGCTGTCCATGATGAAATTTCAGCGCTGTTAGGGCAGTTGACGACAGCAATCGCGACAGGCTAAACAGGCTACTGCAAATCCTCGCATAAGATCCCCCTTTGAATAACTCCCCCTGTTCGCCAGGTGAGGAAAAATAACTTCCCTTGAATAATTCCCCCTGTTTGCCAGGTGAGGAAAACATAACGACTAAGGCCACATCTAAACATCACTGGAGCACATCTAAACCCATTACACATATAAACCTGAAACCCATCTAATTCTACCCATCACACATCTACGATTAGCATATTATCTGACACACCCACTTAACAGTTGGCGGAAAACACAATTACATATACCTTTGTGTTTATTTACTGCCCACTGTTGAGTGGGCATGTCTACTAATATCACTATCCTCCAACCAAATTTGGGCGCGCTGACAATGGAAACAATGCATGCTGCCAGCGCCGCTACATAATGAGCTGTGTTTGATTGGATTGAATGATGGACGTTTATCGATCTAACATGTAGATATCGCTGTTTATCAGCAAACATCGTTTAGATGTGTAATGGGTTTAGATGTGTTCCGGTACAGTGTCAACATAACCTCCCTTGAATAACCCCCCCCCCCCTCCCTCTTAATAGACTCCGCCATGGAAACGATACCGCAAAAATAAAAATAAAACGATCGATGAAGACAGACGGGCAAAACTGAGCTACGCCTCGGCTTATTCATCAAATGCAAATGCAGTGCAGTGTGTGATAGCTACACAAACTAGTGATGTGAAGCTGCAGTGCAATTAGCAGTAATAAATACATCATGTAGATTGCATACATGATGTACATCATTCCGGAGGGGGTAATTCGAGGGGGGTTTATTGTTTCCCCAGCCCATTTTGAGGGGTTTTTTTTCCGAGGGGGGTTAATTCAAGGGGGATCATTCGAGGTAATAGGGTATGTTGTTCCCATTGGGCTGCACACGCTAGTTTACTGCCAGTAAACTCTGATTTTGGTGAACCCATAAATCGCCTTTGAATGCGTTTTAGATTACCAGAACGAGGTGTCCACCAACTATAGTTGACGAAGATTTGAAAAAACTCATTCTGGTAACTTGAAATACGTTCATGCTGATTCATGAGCACCCAGGTTCAACATGGTCAGCGTGAGTATTTCCACCCGCTGTTCAATTGAAGGCTGCCGTTCTATTATTTTTGTGAGCGCAAAAACGTGCCAAAACCTTCCGTTCTATTGGAGGCATGACATTCTGTTAGACGAACTATGGTAAATACATGATAGTAATTGAGTCACACAAAGCCAGTTTTTCTTATCGAAGTCCACACCACACCAGAAACCTTTAATCAGTTTAATAAGATATAATTCAAACTGTAAACGGACGGTAACCATGACTACGAAATGGAGACACAATGTTGAACCCCCTGAGATATTTATAAATACTGGTTATAGAGATGGCCGGTGTTTTTTAAACCGTCTTTAAAAAATGTTTTTTTTTGTTGAAATTAACAGGCATCGAAACCGTTTTTTAAACATCAGCCAAAATTTTTGTACATGCACTGGGTATTTTGCAATTTTTTTCCGCGTAAGCGCGCAATTTCACATATACATTATTATACCATTGGTGGTTGTTTTCATTGGTTTTGAGACCTTTTTAGTGTGAAACCTTCCATTTGTTCCTGCCATTGTGTCATAATAAGCCGTGATCTGTTAGTGTAGTATAAAATATCCAGCCAATGTGCTCCCACATACTTCTACAGTGTGAAACATCACTGTCAATGTATTAGTCTTCTCTTATAACCTTATTTAAGCACTATTCCATGAAAACATGACTTGAAGTCACGAACATTCGACAAAAGGCAATATAGGTACGTAACAAGTCGACAAAAAATGGATATTTTTGACAGAAATCACCACTTATAATGCTATCCCATGGCCCCACAGCCATGCTATATGGCTATATTTAACATCACAAAGTACTGGCAATTGTCTGATATACCTGTATATGTTGCCTCGAAACTAGTTATGTAAAAGCGCCTAGGCGCTGGTGCCTGGCGCTAGCGCCAAAGCAAAAAGCGCCATGGCGCTTTTGGCGCTCTTTTGCACTGGCGCCACTGGCGCTTGGCGCTAGGGGTCGGAAAAGCGCCTTGGCGCTTTTGGCGCTTGGCATCACTACCCATAACCATATTTGGGAGCTTTTTGAAAAACCCATTTTATTTAAAAACACGTTTTAAATTAAATTTTTGTTTTTGTTTTTTTAGACAGGGTTCAAAAAAACATTTTTTGGCCATCTCTAACTGGTTCGTAGTGTGTGCATGTGTGAAAACAACAGGTCTTTGTTGAATCAACGGCATTGTTGATTGAAAACTATAACTCATTGCAGTTTTCACCTGTGTAGATAGAAAATAGGTAGCCATTCAAGTAAGGTGAAATTATAGCTACCGTATTTCCTCGAAATATCCCCCGGGGGGTGATTGTTTCATAGTGGTCCCGAGAGGGGGGGGGGGTAAACGAGGGGGGGGGGTATTTCGAGGGGGGGTTATTATTTCACAAGAAATTTTTTGAAAACCAAGTACGAAATTGTCGTCTGAAACGTACGCAGACGTCGAAAAATGCAACAAAAACCGCCATTTATAAGGTTCTGTAGACTAATATTAGTATGTAGATGGTATGTACACTGTTCTAACGTGACAACGACATTGTTTTAACGTGTGTTCTGCAGTACACAGAACACAAACTACAGTTATTGTCATGTACGTTCCCTTTACACTCAATTTGGGGGGGGGGTATTTCGAGGGGGGGTGATTGTTTCATAGTGGTCCCGAGAGGGGGGGGGGGGGTCAAACGAGGGGGGGGGTATTTCGAGGGGGGAATATTTCGAGGAAATACGGTATTTATATTGTATTTAGCATGCTGCGGCTGTAAGTTAGCGAAAGGTATTTATCTATAAGAAGACTCAATGCGGTGAGCACTAATCTAATACTAATAACCGCTTGAAACAGAATCCTGTCAATCCGTACAACTGAGATATACATATACCGTATTTCTTCTAATAGAACGGCATACCTCCAATAGAACGGCAGGTTTTCGTACATTTTTGCGCTCACGAAATAAGACATATGAGGAGTTTGATTCCGAAACCCGTTATCTGCAGGTTTTTGGGTTTTTGAAAATCGCATTTGAAACTTTGACATTGACCCGCGCGGGCATGCTTCAAGTGACAACGCTTGCCCGAAACTTTTTGAAAAGTTCATGAATTTCTCTACATTTTCCATATTTACAACCATCTGGCCAACATATATACCCAGAGTTATGACGATTTGTTTGACGTCACATCAGCATAAATGCATGCAGATAACGAGTTTCGGGTGCAAAGTCACCTGCAGATTGACAGGTTTCGGGTGCAAATTCATAAAAACCTCTAAAAACCAGTACAGATTTCCTTAAAGAGTTTCGGATGCAAACTCCATTTTTGTATGGTGATTTTGACACCTCTATACTAAATCCTTAAGGCGGCGTTTACACGGATTTCATGTCTACGACAAATTATTTTTTTAAAGTTCCATAACTCCGGAATAAAGTCCCATATTCACGAGTAAAAATGGTTGAGTATATATCATACTAAGGTGTATATGTGTGTGTAATTTCAGTTCAATTGGCTTAGTCATTAAATAGTTATGGACCATTGAATTTTTTTTATTCCGCTGGGCCTTCCGACAGCTTTCCGACAAATCTGAAAAAACTTGATTTTTCATGCTGCAACAGTGTGACGACAGCAACTTAATCCTCCGTGATCGTCACGCACTTATTTTAGTGACACATAAAAGTGGCTGATATTCGTCACGAGCTGTGAACGTGTTTTTTTTGTGACGACAAATTTCATTGTATTTGTAATATGTGACGACGTTGTTTCAGATAAGCAAGCAAAATTTATCAGAGGTAGATACATACCACAGATCCTCAAATAAGACCCCCCCTCAAATAACTCCCCCCTGTTGGCGAGGTGAGGAAAAATTAACCCCCCCTTGAAAAACTCCCCCCTCTTGAACAACGCCCCCTCTGGCTGAAAACAATACCATACAAAAATACTTTAAGAATATTGCCATATAGCAGCAATAGCAGATACCGTATTACCTCGAATTATCCACCCCCTTGAATTATCCCCCCCCTTGAATTAACCCCCCCTCAAAATGGGCTGGGGAAATAATAAACCCCCCCTCGAAATACCCCCTTCCGGAATGATGTACATCATGTATGCAATGTACATGATGTATTTATTACTACTTATTTGCATCGCAGCTACTCTTATACGCTCATTTGTGTACAGATGTTCATCTATAGCCCCAATATAACCTATATTCTCACATTTATTACCATTTTTGTGTAAGAAATCGCGTATTCTTAACTATGAATTCCACAAAATTTTCTGGCGAAATAATAAAACCCCCCCTCGAATAAACCCCCCTCTAATTAACCCCCCCTCAAATTTTGCTGGCAAAATAATAAACCGCCATGTATTTTGAGGTAATACGGTACATTATTTGTATGCAGTGTATACACATCTTTTTGTTGTTCTTGTTGTACAGTAAAATGTTTGAATTGCATGAGGTTACCGTATTTCCTCGAAATACCCCCAGGTTTTTTTTCAGAGTGGAAATTTTGAGAGAAAAACGTGAAAAATGCAACAATAACCACCATTTATAAGTTTTTACAGCCTTATATAAGGATGTAGATGGTATATACAATGTTCTAACATAACACAGTAAGTGTTTTGAATGTCTATTATGCATTTCCCGAACCACAAATACATAGTGCCCATTTTGAGGGGGTATTTCGAGGAAATATGGTACATACTGGCTAAACATAGGGGTTTAAAAAAATCAGTTTGATTGATTGATTGATTGATTAAACGGCTTGATTACAAAAATAAATAAATTTTTTGAAAGAAATGAGTTTAAAAATCATGTGCCAATCCTAATCTTGGATAATACGGTGCACAGTCCAGGGGTCTTGAACAGGGGGTGGGGGTTCAGGGGGTGTTACACCCCCTAAAACTGCCCAGCTATAAATCAATCAATCAATCCATCTATCAATCATTCAATCAATCTATCACGGAGGCAACATTTGGGCACCAAAATGAGAGATAATCATTTAATATAACTTAACATTACTTACTTTAATATAACCTAACAAAAATACATAACCCCCACGACCCCCCCCCCCCCCCCAAAGAACATTTTCCAGCTATCTACCCCTCCGGAGGAGAGATTCGTTATCAAACCAACCCCCCTAGGGTCGAAATTCAATATAAACTTGGCACAGTTGATGGGTCTGCAGTGGGGGGGGGGGTGGATAGCTCAATTCAGCGCAGGACCAGTGCACAAGTAAACTAGGGTTCAAACAGGATTGACTTTTTGGGATTGGTTTTTGAAATTTCAGGATCAGGATTGGGATTGAGGTTTCGGGATCGGGATTGGGATTGGCTTTTTCAAACTTTGGGATGAGGATTGAGGTTTTGGGATCGGGACCACAAAATCCTGAAATTTCTCGGGATTTGGGATCAGGATCCCGTTTGAACCCTAAAGTAAACCCGGTGCACAAGTAACAATGTGTCCAGTGCCAATGTAGACACAGTGCTTAGGTGCCGGGCCCCCATATTGAGCACTGGGTCTTTGTGGGCACTGCAGGGGTTCAGTATAGGGGTTGGAGGGGGGGTTGGATTACCCCCCAAATGCTCTAGCTATCTACATATGTATCTAGTGATTTTCCCCTTTTTCTTTCTTTCTAAGCTTGAAAAAAACCATAAATTGAACCACTGCAACCCCCCACCCACAAAAACAACAAATATACACATCATTTGTGATGGTATGGCACCATTTGATGGTGCCAAAGTAAACCACACCATGGCGCCCTTCTACTACTTTTGCTACTTGTGCACCGGGTTTACTTGTGCACCAGGTTTACTTGTGCACCGACACCCACCCCACCCCGCCCGCTCAAATCATCAACTACCTGATGATCTGCGGAAGGCGCCAGACTAGAACGCTGCAATGGCACACACAGCATGTTGCCCATGGCCACCACCGGCACATCAATATTTTCCAGATTTTCACGCGCACCCACATTTCAGCTGACGACAGGGTTGGTGGTGCGGCTGTGATTGCTTGAAGACCTCGTGGGCACCTGCTCAAAAATAATGAATTATATGCAAACAGTGATTTGCATATTGCATCACCAGTGCTTTTTTAAAAAGCAACCATTTTAAGAAAATGTTTTATTTAAAAAACTGGGTCATTACAAACAGTTTTTCAATCCATATACGCATACAACACATACAAAAAATATCAACAAACCGTCTCATCCAAGGAAAGAACAATGACCACATTGTCATCAACTGCATTGTTGTCATCAAATGCTGACAGCACGCTTTGGTAGTATGGATGGTTGTCAACATGTCTTTGCACATCTGGCACAGCTGAGTGTTGGTCATGCGCGGGTACACATCTGCAAACATTTGCAGATGGAACAGCAAGTATTCTGGCATGCCAGTGCAGTCATCACACTCGCCTTCGGGATACTGGCTGATCCGCGGTACTGCTGGGGGTACTCCCTTGACATTGCCCATCATCATTTCATGGCGCTCCACAACCTTGGCAATGGAATTCACCAAATTGTGGATCACCGCAGGACCGTTCAGCTTCCCAAAGAAATCTGCCTGTTTTCAGATGCATGAGCAGCATTTCCGGCAATCGAGCAGGCCATTTTTGACTTCTTTGGACTCTGGTGGGGAGAGCGATTAGACCAAGTAAACAAAAATGAGTTGTCACTGAGTCGTCACAAAAAAAACACGTTCACAGCTCGTGACAACATTTTGTCGTCACATTTTTGAAAAATTTCCAAAAAAAACTAGAAAATGTCGGAGGCCTCGCTAGCGAGGCCTATTTTGAGGACTCCAACAAAAATAAAAAAAATTGAAAAATGAACAAAAAAATCCCAAAAACAAAAAAATGCACTTGAAAACAAAAGCATGATAAATTTCATACAAACTGGGGCCGCCGATCCATAGAATAAATGGAGGGTGGCATTTTAGAGGGGGGGGGTCTCCAGACTTTTGTCTTGTCCCATTTCATTGTACATTGGATGATTTTGATGCCGTTCAAGTATATTGGGGTTTGGGGGCGGGGCTACGACAAAAAATTTTTTTCCACAAATAATCCCCCAGTCCCGAGATAAAGGTGGTCTATAAAAACATGGTCATTTTGCATGGCCGATCAGGACAATTGACTTGGGAGCTCAGTAACTCGGCCATTTCTGGGCCGATTTAGACCGTTGAACACTTAAAATGATCGGCATAAGCTGTAGATTCCATTTTGTGGGTCGCGTTAGTGATGTCTATATTTCTTATGCCGATTTGACCCGGTTTTTAAATGTGAAAAGTAAATTTTTACTGAACATGCTATCATATACTTGAGACTGTGAGAAGTCGTATACCAACAGAATGAGTTCAATATCTCTTTCCAATCAAAAGTTATTGCACTTACAACTTTTCCCTCCCATCCACATAAATACTGTTTGACGCATGAAGCCAGATGCACACTACTGTAAAAGTCCATAGATAGTAGATCACATAGATAGTCATATAGATAGTAGATCACTCCTCCAAGTGATAGATAGCCAAAAACATTTTTGGGTGGGTTGGGGGGGTTGCTATTTTAAGCGAAAATCGGGGCAGAATGTCTCAAAAATCACTACAGACAGATAGGTGGATAGCTAGACAACTATGGGGAGGCAAAGATAAATAAAATTTTGCCTCTGAGATAGGGATGGCAAACATATTTTTAACGACTGTTTTTAAAAAAAACAACGTTTACAAAAACAATGTTTAAAAAAAAGAAAAATGTTGTTTTTTTTAAAGCTCCCACATATGGTTATGGGTCTACACTAGTGATGGCCGAAAAAGGGTTTTTTTCAACGCAAGGTTTAAAAAATAAAACCCATTTTTTTCAAAAAAAGGGGGTTTTTTCTCCAAAAGCTCCCAGATATTGCTTGTTTTCACATTGAACATTTATGCCAATGCATTCATGTACACTCCCAAATGATCAATGTTGTGTACTGAGCAAGAACACACAATTTCTGCAAACAAGATTGCAAATGGTCAATGAAATGTAATTCACACCACAAATAAACACCTTCCCAGTCACGTCTGGCACCCTAATTTTGATGACACTTGTGACATCTTATCTCCAGTTATATGGCGCGCCAGAAGCTGAAACTTGGGGGAAATATTGATGCAACCCTCCTCTACTTTGCATGAAGTGGGGGGGTTGTGGTGACCCTTTAGAGGTTGCATCGCCATAAGTGCAAAAATTTTTTTTGGCTTTTCTGGTGTCCCGCACAGGTCCGGCACCCACTGATTTCTGAGCTGTGGGAGGGGTATAAATCTAAAATTTTGGGGATGTGTTGGCAACAACCATCCCCTATTATACACTATTCAATAATGTGGGATTAATGTGAAAAATTTCTAAAATATTCTTTTATTCTCTAAAAAACATGACAACCAAAAAATAGATGGATGACAAAATAATTCACTTTTTGGAACTTTTTTATTAGACACTTGAAGAGCTGGTTTACAATACTTTTAAGTGAGGGGTTTGATGATTCAAGTCATGTGAAGAACGACACCTCTAAAATGAGTGCATTGCAAAATTTATTTGGGGGAAATTTCAAAGTGTAAATTTTGTAATTTTTTGTTCCTGAAATGATGTCAATATGGTGTCATAAAATTCCCCCAAGTAAATTTTGCAATGCAGGCATTTTAGAGGTATGGTTCTTAACATAACTTTAACTTTCAAACTGTCCCCTTATAAAGTATCGTAAACCAGCTCTTCAAGTGTCTAATAAAAAAGTTCTGAAAAGATAATTATTTGTCATCCATCTATTCGGGGATCGTGTTTTTTAGAGAATAAAAGGATATTTTAAAATTTTTCCACATTAATCCCACATTATTGAATAGTGTGAGTAGGGGAGGGGTGTTGCCAACACATCCCCAAAATTTAAGATTTATACCCCTCCCACAGCTCAGAAATCAGTGGGTGTCGGACCTGTGCGGGACACCAGAAAAGCCAATAAATTTTTTGCACTTATGGTGACACCCAGTAAAGGGGTTGCCGTGACCCCCCAATTCATGCAAAGTATAGGGAAGGTTGCGCCAGTATCTCCCCTGAGTTGGATGCCACAAGTGAAACCAAAAATTGGGTGCCGGACATGACCCAGAAGGTGTTTATAACAATTTAATTACTTTCAAACTTAAAAATAACTGACTTTCAAGCTTTTCCTAAGCTCTGTACAGTACTTATATTTATTTTCACAGAAAGCATAATAAGTGTGCACTGCCGAGGGATGGCTGAAAAAGGTTTTTTTCAACGCAAGGTTTAAAAAAAAATAAAACCTGTTTTTTTCAAAACTCCCAGATATGGTCATGAGTCAACATATACAGGTAAATAAGAAAGATGACAGTACTTTGTGATGTTATACATAGCCATAGATAAGTGGTGATTTCTGTCAAAAATATCCATTTTATGTCGACTTATTATGTTCCCGATCCAGATCCCGAAATCTCAAAAAACCAATCCTGATCCCGAAACCCCACCCCAATGCCAATCCCGAAATCTCAAAAAGTCAATCCCGATCCTGAAAAGTCAATCCCGTTCGAACCCTACTCCCAACATAATTTCTACCCAACATATTTGAGATGCCATTCTATTGTTTTCGTAAGCAGAAAAATGTGCCAAAACCTGCCGTTCTATTGGAGATTCTGCCATTCTATTGGAGGTGTGCCATTCTATTAGAAGAAATATGGTACTGGTTTGTTACTGCATTTCTCTACCAGTGAGAGGTGGCTGCTATTATGTCAACAAGTTCGCACTATTCTATGTGGTAGTTGACATTCATTTGGAAGGTTTTCAAAAAATTTGTTCATTTTGTAAATAACAAGTTTGCTTTGCACTCCCCCATTTTGGAAATAACAACTTCGCTATGCATTCCCCATGTGTTCAACAGGGGAGAGTTATTCAAGGGAGGGGTAAATTCAAGGATATGTGATCAGGGGTCTCGGATGGGGGGGTGGGGGGTTACCCCCCCAAACCGCCCAGCTATCTATCTATCTATCTATCCTGGAGACTGCTCAGTTATCTATCTATCTATCCTGGAGGCAAAATTTTTTTGGCTACTACCCCTAAACCCCCCCCCCCCAAATCAGCCAGGTATCTACCTAACTGGAGCAATTTTTGAGAAACTATACCCCAAAATCACTTGGGTTCTCACTCAAAGAATCACTCAAAATATCTACTTCACTTCCAAAATCATAGTTATGGTTCCTATTTGCCTTTTTTCAGCTATATTTAGTACTATAAGCATATTATCTTGTATACCCATTTTGAGCCATTTTACACCTACTTTTAGCGATTTTTCACCCTTTCTTTTATGCCCTGAAAAAGCCTATATATCAAACCACCACAACCCCCCAACTCCCCCAGAAAATTTTTCAGCTATCTATCCCTCCAGAGGAGCGATTTGCTATCTATCAAACCACTCGGAGGGAGGGTCAAAATTCAAGATACCCCTGATAAGATACCCCTGATTGGAGGTGCTGTTGCCGCTCTATTAGAGGCTGCCGTTCTATTTTGTCACTGATATTTTTCTCACATTTTCTATTTGAACAGTCTTTTTAATCAAACACAAGGAATATTTCAATATCAAAGGATCAATTCAAACAACACCAAATGTGAAAACAACCCTTGAATCATAGTTGTGAAAGCTATTGATGTTCTTACAACCTATTTTTCAAATATTTATGTTTGGCCTCGCCCAACGTCATTTCTACCTGCCGTTCTATTGGAGGATGTTGCAGTATTGTTTTTGTGAGAGACTGCCAAAACCTGCCGTTCTATTACCGGTGCCGTTCTATTAGAAGAAATAGAAATATGTATGGTACATTTTTTTATCTATTAGGCAGCGTTTGTTGTCCTCCCTTTGTTTGTTTGTTTGTTTGTTGTTCAAAAATTCAAAAATTCACATTTGTCGTAGCCAGTCTAACCTTTGTCGTAGCCAAACTGCGTTTGTCGGATTTCATCAAGGCCGATTTCAATATTTTGGCTTGTTGGAGTTATCGAGGCCGAAATGTCGTCACACTCATAAAAATCTGAATTTTTTTTCAATTTTCATCGAAAAATGTCCGTGACGACACACGTTTTTTGTCGTCACACGAAATCCGTGTAAACACGGCCTAACGAGTTTCGGATGCAAACTTTTTCTCTGCAGATAACGAGTTTCGGGTGCAAAAAATGATAGTTTTTTTGTAGATAACGGGTTTCGAGTGCAAACTCACCTCTCACCTATTTTGGGCTGCAGATAACGGGTTTCGGATGCAAAATTGCATTTTTTTCAAAAAACGATATCTCTGTATCTCGGGAACGGTACGAGATATTGAGGTAATTTTTTTTTATCACGAAGAAATATATATATATATACGTCAGATCCGCACTTAACTCAATTTTTTTCACTTTTGCACTTAACGGGTTGCGGAACCAAACTCCTCATATGTCAAATAATGATCAGATCGCCAGTGAGATTCTCTGCCAGTCCAATTAGTCTAGCATAACAGTAAACGCAGGGCTATATAAATAGGTAGCTTGCATGCACCCTATATTAGGCGCAGAAGTAAAAACGCTATAATTAAACAAGCATCGCGTGAGCCGAACGCGGCACAGAGAAACTTTGCACGACACGTCCGAGCGTCGCAATGGCGGGTGGCACCCAGCTGGGCGAGAACGATTTGATGGTGAGTTCCAGCAGTGGCGTAGCCAGGGAATTCATGTGGAAAATGGAGAAAAAAGATTTCTCGAATTTTTTTCCGTTTTTTTTTTGTAGAAATAATGACGCAATTCGATTACCCCGGGCTCTGTAAACACTCCGCAACCCCACACAAAAATCCTGAATAGGGTACTAGACCCAGTGCCTCAACTACTGCTGGCGGAGATAAAACATGATTGACTTTGGTAAACTCAAAATGTGTTGATCACAGATTTATCAGTTATTGCAATTTCGGCTGTCTACTACCACAAATCCTTGAATAAGACCCCCCTCGAATAACTCCCCCCTGTTGGCGAGGTGAGAAAAAATAACTCCCCCTCTCGATGAAAAGGATACGATACAAAAATACAAAAGAATATTAACCTACAGCAGATACATGATGTGTATGCAATGTATACACGTATTTTTGTCGTTGTTGGACAGTATAATACCTGAATTACATGAGTTGACAGACTGCACAGTACAACGAATTAAGTCCAAGTTTTCTGAGGAAAAATAACTCCCCCTCACGATGAAAAGGATACAATGCAAAAATACTAAAGAATATTAACCTACAGCAGATACATGATGTGTATGCAATGTATACACGTATTTTTGTCGTTGTTGGACAGTTAAATACCTGAATTACATGAGTTGACAGACTGCACAGTACAACGAATTAAGTCCAAGTTTTCTGAGGAAAAATAACTCCTTCCCTCGAATAACTCCCACCTAAAAAATTTCTGACGAAAAAATAACTCCCCCTGGGGTCTTATTCGAGGAGTGTGCGCAGTCAGCAAATACAGCGCAATAAGAACACAAAGCGCTCGCAAGGCTCCCGGCCAGGGTTGGTTTTAGTAAAATTCGTTCACTAAAATTTAGTAAAATTGTATAAAAATTGTATTTTGTTTGAATTTTATTCTTCAATATTCCATTTTATTTTTATGTTTTTTTTCTTCAATTTTCCATTTTCTTTTTCTTTTATGTTTTTCTGAGATTTTGCCAACCCTGCTCCCGGCTCAAAGAAATTGTGCGCAAACGCGCATCAGTCGGTCGGGCGCTTTACCTCCCAATTGAATTGCAACCGTTGCCTTCGAAAATGCGGTCATGGTTGGAAACTTTTGCGCAGCGACTGCGCTGGCGCGAATTGACGCGCGACGAGCGTTCGCTCTTGCTGCGCTCCTGGCCGGAGGACTTCGGCGAGCTGTACACCATCAGCCTCGGTTAGCCCGCCGCTCACAGGCAGTATTAGCATCATTGTAATGGAGGCGAATGCCCTACTATCCCCTGAACCTCTACCCCCCAAATTGCCTTGCTTATCTGGCCGTCTGGAGTGATTTGATCAGTTATAAATTTTAATCTTCAACATTGCTAGTTTTCACCTATCTTTCACCTATGGTGTATACCTTTTTGAATTATTTTTCACCTACTTTTAGAGATTTTACTACTTCTCTTCCTACTACACCCTAAAAAAGCCTATCTATTGAACCCCGGAACCCCCCAAAATTTTCAGCTATCTATCCCACCGAAGGAGCGTTTTGCGACCTATCCAACCCCCCGGAGGGTCAAAATTTACCTACCCCCGGCCGCAGGCATCTACAAGCGCGTGCTGGCGGACAGCAGATGGCGGTCGCTGTACAGATACTACGAGCTGGAAGGTGTCGAGCCGGTCAACTGGCACCACATGGAGCGCTTCAAGGTGCAGGCGCTCGCCATCGTGCAGGTGAGTAGAACTGCCTTCAACTGGAGCAGCACATGCACTCTACATTAAAATAGATTTTTTTTTTGCAACTACTAAGCAATTTCTAGCAGTGTGTGACACAAAAAATTATATACCATAATTTACTGCATCAGTAGTCCAAAAATTAATCAAATAGCATCAATTCCATCTACCGTATTTCCTCGAAATACCCCCCGGGGGGTGATTGTTTCATAGTGGTCCCGAGAGGGGGGGGGGTTAAACGAGGGGGTGGGTATTTCGAGGGGGGGGGGTTATTATTTCACAAGAAAATTTTTGAAAACCAAGTACGAAATAGTCGTCTGAAACGTACGCAGACGTCGAAAAATGCAACAAAAACCGCCATTTATAAGGTTCTGTAGACTAATATTAGTATGTAGATGGTATGTACACTGTTCTAACGTGACACCGACATTGTTTTAACGTGTGTTCTGCAGTACACAGAACACAAACTGCAGTTGTGTCATGTACGTTCCCTTTACACTCAATTTGGGGGGGGGTATTTCGAGGGGGGGGGGGGTGATTGTTTCATAGTGGTCTCGAGAGGGGGGGGGTCAAACGAGGGGGGGGGGGTATTTCGAGGGGGGGGGGCATTTCGAGGAAATACGGTAAATAATAAGGCTATTTTTTGATCGGTGGTGGAAAATAGGAGTACTCAGGAAAAGAAGCGCCAAAAATCGTAACATTTTGGACAATTTTGCATGTGTAACCACGCATATTCATACATCTGTGTCAACTGGGGATGCATTTGTCACTGTAATGTTACAAAATTTGGTCAGTTGACACATTCATATATTCAATGTGTCAACTGAAACAGTAGGCACAAGTGTAAAACTTAATATGTGTGCTAGAAATAGTAGCAGCTTGACGCATGCACGGCATTACATTTTCCCATTTAGTATGCCAAATTGATCGAACGTTTGATGTAGGTAACTTGCCGAAACCTATTGACAGATGTTTTATGGAAATTATGTAAAAAAACGTCGATGTGTCAACTGCAACCGCACACATGACACTTTTTTCAGTTGACACACGGAAAATTTTTCGCTGTGTCAACTAGTGTGTGTGGCCTCATTATGGGTGGGTCGCTTGTGCCCTCCCTCGACAGCGACTGCGCTGGGACGCCCACCCGATAATTTCTGCACTGGTTCTAGAGTAACTGAGAGCGCCACAGGATAGTGCAAAGTCAATCCAAAATGGCAAGACGGCGACGGTGCCGTTGTACAAAACTTATGCCACCCTCACTGTATCGCGCCAGAAAGATACAAGCACGCAGGTAATTGCGAGCGGCGTCACGTGTTACTGCAACGGCGACGAAACTTGGCTGACGGGAAAGGCGGCAAAAAAGCGCTCCGCTATCGCCAGCAGCAGGCTCAGTCCGGCCCAGATTGTCCCAGGTCAGCGGGGCATAATTGGCAAAAATTCAGTTGACACGAATTTTGATGTCAACTAGTTGTGTGGGCACGCTCCTAGGCATTATTGAATATGCCGCATCGCCCCACAATTTCCCTGTGCCTGTAGACATGTAAATTTAAATTTTATTCCCCCTCGAATAAGTCCCTTCTCTGACGTGGTATTTATGGCATGACGAAGGCATAAAAGTGTTTTAAGCTAGAAGAATGCCATGGCGCTATCGACCAGTTCGATGAATAAAATGTACCTATGCACACACATAAAATTTTTCTAAAAATAACTAAATAACGTAGTTATTCTAAAAATAACAAAATGACATCAGAACTAGGGTTGGGACGATATGACTTTTCTATATCGATATTCGATATTTTTTTCTGAAACTCGATATTCGATATCGATACGATATGGACCCTCGATATCGATATTCGATATTGAAAAATGCTCGATATTCGATACGATATATCGTCCCAACCCTAATCAGAACCTGATTTATCTCTGACGACAATTACCTCCCCGGGGACACTTTCGAAAGAAAATACGGAAACGTCTGAAACAATAACATTCGCCTGGCAGGCTTCGAGTGGAAAAAGGACACTGGCGAGGCGGATTTGCTGACGCAGCTGGTCCATCTGGGCGGCCTGCACAAACGGATTTGCAAAGATTTCGCCGCGCAATGGTTAGAAACTGGCAGAAATCGTCCACACAGCCAACATAAATATGTACCGTATTCACTCGAAATACCTCAGGGGTTTATTTTTCAGAGTGAAAATTCTGAGGGGGGGGGGCTTATTCGAGCGGGGTTTATTATTTCGCCGAAATTTTCGTGAAGGATCGTAGTATTTATAGAATAGGCTATTATGCACCCACAACACCAATAAGTGCAGCGAAACGGGTTGTAAGAAGGACGTATCAACGTGTATCCCTGCACAAAGCCACAAACTAGTCTATGTAGCAGCAATACAAATGTGCCGCAATACATACATCATGTACACTGCATACATAATGTTCTTCATTCCAGACGAGGGTTTCTCGAGGGGGGGGGGGGTATTTTTTTCTTCAGCTCGAAAAGGTCTGGGGGTATTTCAAGGGGGGATTAATTCAAGGGGGGTATGGGCCTCCACACGCTAGTTGACATCGCATTTCAGAGTCAACTCAGAGTCAACTAGTGTTTCAGTTGACACAATCACTCACCACTTGACTTTTTTAAAAGAGCATACGCGTTAACCCATATTTTTGGCATTTAGCTCATGTATTTCATTGAAAAAGTCAACTGGAAAAATCCATTCTCAGAAACGAGTTGACCCTGCTTTCTACGATGCAGTTTGTGTGATTTAAAGAGTGTTATGTGATAAACCATAATTAATCTGATTTTTTGACACCTAATTATCATATATTGTGTGAAGCATAACCAAATGAAAAATTATTTTCATGTTCCATATTCAATAATTTTTTATCGTTTACATGTGTGAATGCTTGTTAATTAGATAGTTGTTTCATGTACTATAAATGTCTGTGAATTTTTCTGTAGTAATTATTATTTGTAATAAATTTTTTTGAAAGAATAAAAAATCTTTTTCTTTAAATGGAAATTTATTTTTCATCACGCAACACGGAATCATATCATAATGCCAACATAACCAAATGAAAGGCGAAAGAAACGCTAACACAGCAGTATTTTTTTTGAAAGAATCACATAACATAAAAGAAAGATATGAATTTTTCAATATTTCAAACTTCAATAATTTTAAAAAGTTTTCCTGGCAAGTTATGACAGCACTGAATGTGAAATTTGATATACTAAGACTATTGAAGCAAGTAACACAAGAAATTTCAAAAAACGGCAGCTTTTTCAATTTTTAACACCTAAATATCTAACTCTGAAAAAAATTGATGAGTTGACACTGACAGTTTACAAAAATATGTCAACTGATTCATTTCACCTAGAAATGGATCAGTTGACATAACTTTTAAATCCGACTCATTAACTCAGAAATCTTGCCAGTATACAGTATCTTTTTGTATAAAAAAAACATAATTAATTAACATAAAAAATTAAATTAAATAAGGAAAATTTAATTGAAATATAAATAAAAAAGTTATAAAAATAGGAAGAAAAAAATAATAATAAAAATTATAAAATTCATAAATAAAAAGTAATTATAATATGAAATAATAATAATAAAAATTATAAAATTCAAGTAAAAATATAAAAAAATTAGTAAAAATTAAAATGAAAACAATAAAATTTATTTAAAAAAATAAAAATAATTGAAAAATAAAAAATAGATAAAATACCCATAAAAATAAATATAATAAAACTTTAAGAAAAAAAACAATTTAAAAAAATGGACATTAAAATATAAGTAAAAACATTTAAAACAAATAAAAAATAAAATTTAAATAAAAATAATTTAAAAAATAATAATAATATAGCAAAAAATATAAGTGTAAAAATAAATTTAAGGATGCACATACTGCACACACAAATCAGCACTTGCAGAAATGAACAGAATCACCAAGTAGTGTCCCTTGTGATAGTAATATCTGGTGCAGCTACCTCTGCATCAACAAAATCAGAACATTAGTATTGAAAAGCATTGTTTACTGAACACATGAAGTGTAGAAAAAAATTTGAAGTTGACAAAATGTCTATGTAGCTTATGTCAATATGCGTATGCACTCATAGTATACAAAAAACGCGATGTCAACTGACTTGGAAATTTTCAACAAAAAAAATTCTCACACTTTTTTGAACTGTTCCTTTGCAAAAAGTTCTTCTATGAAAGATGCACATTATTTTTCTCTATGTGTACCTAAAATTTCGTATAAATAGAATGTAAATTGGATAAATAAAGTTACTTTTGGAAAGTCGGCGAGCGCTGAGTCAACTGCCGGAAATACGCACTTTTGCATACGTTTTTTGACGTTTTCATACGATTTTGGGTACTTGACATCGTACGCACAACACTTGTGTCAACTGAAATGAAAAAAAACGTATACTAGCGTACGCAGCGTACACTTTCAGCTCAGTTGACATTTTCGATCATGATTTTCACTTTTATTGAAACTTTTGAAACAGCCAAAAAGTCAATTCAATGAACACTGTAAATGAAAATGTCAACTGCAAATGTAAACACAGATTAGTTGACATTTACGGTTGCATGTTGTCATTTATGTTGCTTATAGTTATATTTATAGATTGAAAATGTCAACTTATATAAGTTTGAGTGTGTGTGTAAGTGGTTGGCTCCACCTCATAATTGAAAAATAGGGCCCACACAGGCTAGTTGACATCAACACCAAATGTAAAGTTCCAAACCAAACTGATCCCCATTCAAAGCTCGCTTTCAGGAATTGAAAAGCAAGCTTTGGATTGGGACAGGAAACAGTTGACATTTTCTGTCGTTGTCAAGTAGCCTGTGTGGGGCATGGTAGTGAAGTAAACAATATATAAGTTGACATTTTATAGACTAATCCATTCTTAACTCTATTGATACTTTCAGGAGAGTGGCAGCAGTGGGCGGTGTCTGAAGTGAAATGGCTTGAATGTTTTCTGGAATTAGTGGTTTTGTTTGGTATTTTGCGATGATTTTTGAGTATTTTTGAATTTTTGGAAAGATTTGAATGTGCTTGTTTTTATAATAATTTGGAAACTTTTTGTTTTGTTGTTAATAGTAAATAGATAGCAGATATGAATTCTTTGTTAGACACAAAAGTGCAACTTTTAAAGAATAACTAAATTTTGAATTTTTTTACCTTGAATTTTCAAAATAAAAATTTCAAAAAGTTGTGTCAAAAGCTGTAAATGTTTTTTGAAAATATGCAAAAATGCAACAATTAAAGTTTTCATGTTTGCTATTTTCAATCTCCAAATTGTTCAAGTTTAAAATGAATCTCCTCTTCTTTTTTTTTCTTACAAATTTTTTGATATGTAAAGATTTACAAAACCACAACAACAACATTTATAAATTTTCAGAATTTAATTTTTAAAATGTACTATCTAAATATTTCTGAGTAAAAAGCAGAAAAAATTTTGTTCAACAGATTCTGTTTGCAATTTCTCTCAAAATTTTACAACTTGATAAGAATCTTTCTTTCTCTTTTCTAAATCTGTTTTTTTCTTAGTTGTTCGTTTTTCTTTAAACAATTCAAAACTTGTCAAAATATTCAAAACTTGTCAATAAACCCGAGTAGTACACGCTTTACTTTGTTGTTTCCAATTCTAAAATTGTTGCTTTTTAAAGTTTTCAGCAATTTCTGTTACTTAATTTCGTTGATTTCAATTTTTCAAAATGTAAAATTTCGTAAAAAAGTTCGTTTACTTGATCCAGATTGATGATTGTGTGATTTTTCACTTTAGTATGTGTCTTCAATAAATATGTAATAAAAAAACTAATTTGGAAAATTTCATTCAAAAATGTAAAAACAACAGTAAATAACAATCATAAATATCACAACATATCACATTTGACATAAAAAACACTAATAATATCACATTCATAATTAACTTTTTCACTTTTACACTTTTGGCAATTCAAAAGGCATAAATTGTGTACGCGTACGCAAACATTTGTATAAGTACGCAAAAAAACATACGCGTACGTTTTTCTGCGTTCGCGTATGCCAAAAAAACATACGCGTACGCAAAAAAACATACGCGTATGCTTTAGTTGACTCGGCCAGTGACACAAATATCTGTACTGCCCAAATTTACTAGTTGACATTATCACTAGTGTGTACGTTGTCAACTAGAGTCAACTGAGAAAAATTTCAGTTGACTCTGAGTTGACATTTTACATGCGAAAAATGCGATGTCAACTAGCGTGTGGAGGCCCTATCTCGAAGAAATACGGTGGCTGCCATTTGCCAAAAAATTATATTCCGAAAAAAACCCAGACAATCGAGTAGACAAAATGTCAATCGAGTAGACAAAATGTCACTATGTCAGCGTAAAAGCGCAAAACTAAAATTTACGCAAAATGGTTCAGTTTAACACGAAAACGCAGTTTCTCGAAATCTCATCTTAGCAAAAGTGCAGCAGAGTATTCAGACCACACCAGGCACAAAAGAATACAGCACGCTTGCAGGTTCGACGAGTACCTGCAAATCGCCGTGGACGTGATCATGACCAGGCCGGCGGCGCAGCAGCTCACTGAGAGCGAGCAGGCAGCCGCCAGGTGCGTTCGCATTGACATGAAACTACCCAGTTTGAGCCCACACACACTAGTTGACATTTGGTGTCGATGTCAACTAGTGGGTGGGGCCTTTGTGGCGCCCGTCCGAAAAGACTCCGATAGTTTGTTGGGAATGGGCCACACGCAGACACACTAGTCGACATGAAAATTCGTGTAAACTAATGTCATTTCAATTTTCTTATGTGAAAGAGCGCAGTTGATTTTGTGCCTGCACACTAGTTTTCACCGTGACTTCGTGGGAAAACTGATTTTTTTTTCAAATGCAGAATTATCACCACGGTTGATTGATTTTATTTAATTTTAATGTGAATTGAAATTAATGAAAGTTTAAATTTGACAATTGAAACACATAGCATACAAAAAGAGTAGACTGAATGTCGCCATTTCAGTTTTCACAGCAGTCACGGTGAAAACTAGTGTGTGTAGGGCCTATACTGCAACAGTTTTGATTGTTTCTGTTAATTTGTAATGCTTTAGTTGTGTTTTAGTTGACACGAATTTGCAATGTCAACTAGTGTGTCGGCCGAAATCGACACTCCAGGGAAATTGAGAAGTGCGAAGTAAAATCGCAAACGCGACGTAAATTAAGAAGTGAAATGGCAAAAGTGAACTGAATTGAGAAGTAAAATGGCAAAAGCGAAGAGAAATTACTTTTTATTTTCATTTCTTTTACTTTACATTTCACTTTGCCAATTTAATAAGCATTTGCCATTTTGCTTCTAATTTCTTAAGTTGCGGGACTAGCACCAGATTTCAAACGAAACAAAAGAACTTAATCAACAGGGAGCTGTGGGAAGAGCTGTCCAAGATCATGTGCGCCGCGCTCAAGTTCGGCTTCGACATGAACGCGCAGCCGGACACGACAAAGTTGAAGCGCGCCTACGACGCCCTGGCGTGATACGAAAGCAAAAACTAGCCCGCGGTAAAGACAAGTTGGAGAAATTATTCAACTAGTTTTTTATGAGTAATTTTTTCATGACGATTGATCGAATTGTTGTGATTCATTCAAATTTTAGAAAAAGAACTCTGCGACATTTAAATACATACATACATAAGTAATGATACACAAAACTGTCAAACGATTGGTAAGCAAATATGTGTACACGCCATTTATCACTGTGTCAAATGAACATTATTCAAATTAAATATACGGAAAAATATTCACAAGTGTCTTTACAGGCCATTAAAACGTAGTGAAATATAACTTTTAAATGTAAATAAAACATGTCTTCATCAAGAACATGTCACTAACTCCGAATAGGCTCAAACACACGTATTTACATTAAGCTACTTACCTCAACACAATTTCAAAAAGGGATTGTCTCACCTAGTGTGAGTTTATATCTTAGCGAATCCATATTGTGCCTACACACTTTGGTTTTCTGATGAAATTTCGAATTTTTTTTTGAAAACTCAAATCAGCTTTGAACGCATTCGAGTTAACCGGAATGTCATTTTCATGTCCATCAACAGCCGTTAACAGACACTTCATTCTGACAACTCAAATGCGTTCAAAGCCGATTTACGAGTATTCAAAATCGTTTTTAGAAATGTCGCCAAAAATAAATGTGTAGGGCAAATATCAAAAAAATTGACGGTGAGTTAGAGACAAGAAAAATATTTATGTATGAATGTATCTAAGTACTTACATCCACTGTTGTTTACCACATTCGTCTATACGTTTTGAACAGGTACCAACCCCGCACCTGAGAAATTCCGGAATGAGAAATTCGAGAAACAGCTTTATCTATTTTTCTACCGTCATGTAAGAAGTTCCGAATGCTCTGTCGAATAACTGGCAAGTTTTAAACTTCCCGATTTTGAACACTTGAACGGACATTAGAGCTATAACATGTCAGAAATTTCTCACTCGAAAGGACACTTGGCAGTGTGTGGAATTGGCCCCTGGCCAGCTCGATGCCAGTGTCGCACGAAAATCTCACTTCCGAAGACTTTTCACTCCCCCAACAGAGAAGCACAACACTGAACAATCTATCTTACACGTATGCCACCACCATAACCTAGCTGCGAACAGTTCGGCCCATCAAAGAAATTAATCTATTTTTGTGAATTTGTATAAAAATATAATAGTGACAAAGCTAAGTAGAAGTGTCGCCCCACAGAGCCGGATACAAAAAGCGATGCGAGCGTTCACGGGGACAAAACCTAAACCAGTTGCCAAATCCAGCAATGGGGAACTGGCTCCTAGAAAATGTTGGCATCTTAACAATGTTTTGCAATCGTGCACTAAATCTAAACAGTGTAGCAAGTCACCCAAGCATGCGGCATTCAAATGCGCTATGAAAAGATCGGCACTTCATTCATCCAAAGCACGAACACCTTCAAAGCGACATTACATCACAATTTGACGATAATTTTTTACATAAACATGGCGACAGGCACGAAATTTGATGAGTCCGACGATTTTATCTAGGGAACACAAACTGAGTGTATCTTTCAAAATCACATTTACTTTGACAGATATAGTCCGGAATTAAAAGTTTAATCAAATTTCGACCACGGACATTCGCAATTTCACAGAAGTCACTAAAGTATAAAAGCGCGCGGGGAGTATAAAAAATTCAATGGGCACAAATCGATCAAAACGGGAGATAATACAATTCGGTGAAACCAATGGTAGCACAGTGAAACTGAAATAACCAAAATCTCAGGGCACGCTTCAATGAAAAGAACTTCAATTATTTATTCATGTGAAGAATACGGAATTAAAAACGGTTCACGAGGAAACTGCAGCTGCATATAAATTTGAGTTTGCGAAAAGTAGACGCGACAGAACAAATTAACAGAGATAAATACACACATAGATAAAGAATTCTCGTTAAAATGCTATTCAGCGGCGGCGCGAAACAGAAAAACGATCAGAAAGGGCGACTTCGGAAAGCACACGGCCGAATCCCGACATTTTGCACAATATATAAAACCACGTCAGAAATTCCGCGCTCAAAAACACCATGACATACGATACACAGAAAATAACTGCATCATCACCTGAGATATGGCGAGAAACACTCATGACATCCCAACAGCTCACTCAATTTGCTGCTGAAACTTCACTGTACACATGCCCAGATGACTGCGGCGTGCAGTGCCGAAGCTGGCTGGGACAGATTGTAATGTCCACCAGCGCGGGCGCGACGCCCCAAAGCTCATACAAAGACGAATAAATAACACCACCAACTTCACTACGAAAATACCGTGCCGACCCGACGTTCAAAATTAATTTTTCTACTTTGAATTTTGCAGTTTTCAGTTACGCCACGAGCATATAAATCTGAGCAATCCATTAACATAAATTAACATGTCGTTTTGCGGCAATATTGGGTAGCAATATATGTATGAAAACGCTGTATGCAAAGTGCACACGAATTCAAGAAAACCGAGAATGTCAAGACTCGAATCATCACGAGTCAAATAGCCGAGTCAGCACGGAAAACTACATAAATACTACATCAAATTTACAACCGCCAATATGAGACAAATATTCAGGTACCCAACAGACACAGGTCACCGGGCTACAGCCTTACAGCCATTTCGATGAAGGATGATGACACTTCGTACAATGCAGCTGACACAAATTAACAGTATACACAATTATCTATCGACGCACGAGTCTTTGTTAGTTGAGATTTTAGCAATTTTCAGGTCAATCTTATCGTTACACCTCTCCAAAGTAAAAAAAATCGGAAACACTTTCTTACACCGGCCGGAGACCTTCAAGTGAACGTTATATACAGAGATACGATGAAAACGAAAATATTTCTACGCGAACTCGGCCGGGGCGGCGTTTGAGCAAAGATCAAAGAAAGTGCGATACACGGCCGCGCACGCCCCCGGCTCAGGAATAGGCGGCCACTCTCTATACACCTGGCACAACTGGAAAGTTTTCAACACGAGCACCTAGTTGACGCGGACGCGCGCCGCTATCTGTAGCCGCCGGCGTTGGGGTCGCTGGCGACGGGCTTGCCGCTCTGCTGCTGCTGCTGCTGCATCATGGCCGGGCTGCGGATCTGCGCGCCCATCATGGCCGGCGGGCGCGACACCACGTTGCCGCCCGGCCCGAAGCCCGGCCCCGGCCCGCCCATCGAGCCGTACTGCGGCTGCTGGCCGCCGCCTGGCTGGCCCGGCTGCCCGCCGCCGCCGCTGCCCGGACCGTTCATGTAGCCGCCCTGCGGTTGGAGGCGATTGCGAGCAACTGATATACGGAACATGACGCCGATGGAGATTCATCGACGGTTAGAAGTTCATGTAGGTTGGTAAAAGCAGCCAATGTAAACACTATATTTCGTCGAAATACCCCCGGGGGGTTGATTATTTCGTCAGCAAACTGTGAGGGTTTTCAGTCAGAAATTTTCGTGAAGGATTATAGTAAAGAATAGGCATTTTCATACACAAAACTGGTAATATATGTGACAAAACGGGATATCACCTACACACCGTAGTTTTCACCGTGACTTCTGTGAAAACTGAAATGGCGACATCAATCATGGTGTTTTAGTTTTCAAAATTTCAAAGTTAAACTTACATAAATTTAAATTCACATTAAAATTAAATAAAATCATTCAACCGTGTCGATTTATCCGCATTTGAAAAAATTCAGTTTTCCCACGAATTCACGGTGAAAACTAGTGTGTGTAGGCACAATTGGAGATATACTAGTGCGTGTTGATATAAATATTTATGTGTAGCTGCAATGAAAAAATTGCAGCAATAAATAAATACATCGTATAAATAATGCACATCATTCAAGACGGGGGGGGGGGGTATATCGAGGGGGTCAATTCAAGAGGGATAATTTGACGAACACGGTATTTACGAAAAAGGAAATTCCCGCCACAGGCTCAGATGTGTGGTTTCAGTCAGGACTCAGACTGGGACGGTACACTAAAATTGTATCATCACCGCCTGGACAGGGTTGTTTTCGAACGAGTCGACAAATAAAACCACCGCGCCACAGATCGACACAATCTACCGCCCAGTGCGCATACACACCTGCATAGGCATGCCCTGTCTAGGCATCTGCTGCTGATAGTACGGCTGTTGTTGCTGCTGCGGCGGCTGCCCGACCGCATACTGCGGCTGCTGCTGCATCTGCCCCCCGGCGGGGCCCATCTGCGGCCCCATGTGGCCCGCCTGCGGGGGGGGGGGGGGGGGTGGTTCAGATGAACAACAAATGAGTTGGCATAGTGGTGAAAGCGGTGAAAACGTATTTACTTTTACATAAATGGGTAAATAATATCATATATAGCCAAAAGAGCTGACAATATGTGAATTTGAAGGTGAAAATAGACCAAAAAATTAAATTAGTTATTTTTAGTGAAAATTGGGAAAAAATTTCCTCAAAAATACCCGAAAAAGTATTTTACTCCCATTTACTCATAAGTACGAAAATTACTTTACGTTCTCTGCACTCGTGGGGTGAGTAAAAAATAAATACTTTACATTGACGACGTATACTTCGGAAATTTCGACACTTAACAACATTGAAGGTTGGCACGCACATTATACGCCTTAGTGATGTTGCAGAATTTCGAAAAGGTGGCCGGATCTTTCTTCAATTCCTCCACCAGGGCTTCCTTCTCCTGCGGCGAGGTGGCGCTGCGCAGCCGCTGCAGGAAGGCGTTTATGCGCGGAGTATCGTTCGGAGTAACCAGGCGATTCTGCTGGCCCTGCGGTCCGGGCTGGCCCATCTGTCCGTTCCCTTGAGGCTGCGATGATAGACTCGTTAGCTGTAAAATTAAGGTAGGATGCAAAAACTTGGGTTTACGGATTAGAATTTTTACGGTATACTCGACGGACCGAAAATGCGCAGAATCATACAATAATTTAATGAAAAAATCTTGCCGTAAATTTCGTGATTAATTTTTCCATACTAAAAACGAAATATTTCGTAATTAATTATTCCATACTATAAAACAAATATAATGATGAAAAACTGAATAATTTTTGGTTTATTATTTATTTTTGGTTTATTATTCAGGTGGGCTGTGGTAGGTTTTCCATACAGTGTCATGTCCATCGAGCATACCTGGATTGCATTTTCACCCGCACACATATGACGACAAATTTCAACTTCAAGTACCTACTCGCAAAACGAAAATAATGCAAAAAAATCTACCATCTGCGGTCTCATCTGGCCCTGCTGCGGCGGCATGCCGTGCGCCTGCTGCTGATCCTGCCACTGGGGCATGTGCTGCTGTTGTTGTTGCTGCTGCGGCATGCGCATGCCGGGCGCGCCCTGCTGCGGCGGCCGATAGGGCGGCGGCTGTTGGCCCCCCTGGCCGGGCCCTTGCCCGTATGGGTTCATCATTCGCGGCGGCTGGCCGCCGGCCTGCATTATGCCCTGGTTCGGCATGGGGCCGCCCTTGCCTCCGGTCTGCGCCATTTTGATCGTGGAGTTACTCAAAGTGACAATTATCAAGAATAATGGACAAAAAACAAGCGGGGAGGTGCCCCAACCGATATAGGCGCTTGCATGCGCGGCTGCATCATTCCATGCGGTTGTTGCTGCATCATGCCGTAGTGCTGCTGTTGTTGTTGTTGTTGTTGCTGCTGCTGTTGTTGATGAACAGCACCGGCATGGGTGATGTACGCCTCGCTGTTCACGGTGAAGTTGGTGCCGGAGGTGTTCTGCACGGTTGTATTGCAATTTAAGATAAAAGTGGAATTATCCCAAGATTAACAAGTTTCGAAGAGTCGCTCAGAAAGACTAATCAGCTTATCATCACAGCACGTGGCTACTGATAGGGGCGAAATGATCATCATCGCGACAAGTAAAATGACGTTTGTTGAACACACCGAATAAATAATACAACAGGGCTAGAAAATTGCTGACTGTGGATGAGAACACGAGCCCTAAGTGGGGTTTGAACGGGATCCCGAGATTTTGCAGTACCGGATCACGATCCCAAAATGTAAAAAACAATCCCGATCCCGAACGTTTTGAAAACCAATCCCGATCGCGAAAACGTTTCCCTGATTCCGATCCCGGAATTTTTTCTCCAAATTTGCCAAATGACTCTGAATTTGCCAATTTGCACTGATGAATGTGTACGGTAACATACAGTGAAGCGTTGTATGCCACTTCTCTGACATCTAAGTGTATTTTAACTTTTTTGTCAAAATTAAGAGAAAAACCCCCAATACCAGAACATTGTCCAAAGCCCGAAAAATACCAACCCCGAGCCCGAAAACTCAAAACACCAGTCCCGACCCCGAAAAATCGACCCCCCTAAACCCTAGCCCTAAATTTCCCAAAAGCCTTCCAGACCAAATTATATCCGTCGGTAACTTTTTTAGCCACTCATGATAAATATTTGAGGAATTGGCAAAACTCCAAAAACAACGAACCGGCTGGCTATACATCGGAGGTCTAACATTCTGCATGCTGGGCGGGCCGTAATCGCCCTTGGACGAATGAATGCCCGCCTGCATGGCATAGTGACCGGGCTGGTTCTGTTGCTGCGGCTGTTGCAAGCCGCCTCCGATCGTTTGCATGTTCGGAGCCTGGCGCATGTACTGCTGCTGTTGCTGCTGCTGCTGTTGTTGTTGTTGCTGCTGCTGCTGCTGCGGCGGCTGATTCATCATCTGCTGGTTCATGCCCTGCGTCGGGCCGCCCATCGGCTGGCCCTGGCCGTAGCCCGGCTGACCGCCTGCGTCGAACATAATGCCGGATAAATGAGGGTAAATTTGGCAAAAAAACGGCCAGCGCGACAAAAACCGCTCAGCGACGAAAAATGAGTCCACACGTATATGCATTCGACAATTAAGCGTCATCACGGCGGTTACGAACACCGACACCGCAAACGCGCACCGGACAAAGAAAGCGCGGCCAACGTACCGGGGTGCTGCACGACCATGTTCTGCTGCTGCGGCTGGTGCTGCGGCGCGGGCGTGTTCGACCCGCTGGCGACGGGCGCGGGCGCCGGCTGCCCCGTCAGCGCGCCCATGCGCCGCATCATGAGCAGGTTGGACTGGCGCGCCTGAGCCGCCTTCTGTTCGCGCAGCTTCTGACGAATGTTGGTGCAGAACGGCACCTGAGAGAAAGAACGCAGACCGTGTTGGCACCGTGACGGCGGGAAGGAATACTGGCAAAAGGCGGATCAAAATGCAAAATGGAATGGGAAACAAACCTGACACTGGTCATCCTGGCAGTGCTTGGCGTGGTAGCAACACAGCGCTATGAGCTGTTTGCACACGGGGCACGTGCCCATCTGCCGCCGCCGGCAGATGCGCGTGTGCTGCACCACCCGCTTCATCTTGTGGCAGCTCAAACGGCGACAGTTTGCGTCGCGGCACTGCAATCACGAGGGGAATATTCGAAAACAGTCATTATTATTCATAACATGGGGAGGACTCATTATTCATGAAGGAAGTACCGTATGTCTTCGAAATACCCCCAGGGGGTTTTCGCGAGTAAAATTTTTTTTTCGGGGGGGGGGGGGGGGGGGGGCTTATTCGAGTGGTGGAGGTATTATTTCGGCTGAAATGTTCATGAAATTCCGTTGTGTGTAATACCTACTAAAAAGCAGAAAAATCATACAATAACAGATGTGTATGAGCATCTATAGATGTAATTCGAGTGAATGCGGTATTTATTCAGGATGGTGGACAAGCATACCTGGCAAGCGTGCACCAGACTCTGTATGCAGCGCTGTATCGACTCGGTGCGCGAGTTGTCGCTGCTCGGCTTGGAGCCGTCGTTTTCGCCGCCGGCCTCCTGCAGCATCATGATCGGATCCATAGAGTGCTGGTGCAGCGGCGGCCGGATGCGGTGGCACGGCTCGCAGAGATCGTAGTCCTGCGCCGGATAACATCATGCATTGTGGACGAGAAAGGGCGGTGAAGATCAAAGCGATGAGACCAACGTCGCATTGGTTGCAATGGAATCTGGCGTTGGTGGCCTTGCAGTTGTTGCAAGTGTACACGAAGGCGGCGTCCTTGCCCTGCTGGTGCAGCGCGTGCGTCAGGCACAGCGTGCTGTACTTTGCCCGTCTCAACGAGCTGAACTCCCAATGGTCCTCCCTGGCGCGCTGCAAGAACGTGTCTCGCCCGTCCATCATCTCGGATGGAATCAGGGGGTCGGGGTCTCTGATCGGCGGCAGCGACTGGGCCGTCTGCGCCGACGTCAATCTGATCGTGAAAAACACTTCCTTGTGCTTTTCCATGTGCGCGAACAGCTTCTCCATGATGCTGTTGCCGACGCAGCCCGTTTTCTTTTTCTTGTTCGGCACCTTGGAACGGGCGCCCTTCTTTTTCGTCGACGTTTTCAATGTCTTCTTTTTGCCGGGCATCGGCGACTGAAAATTGCATTTTATGTTAAGGGTCGTTTACACGGTTTCGTGTGCCGACAAAAAGGTTAAGCGAGAAAGTTCCATAATTCCGGAATAAAGTTCCGTATCTGCGGGAAAAGCCAGTGAAGTATACTCACTAGTTAAGTTTACACACATGCCAATTTGCATATAATTTGAGCCTGTCGTTCAAAACTTATTTGCATTTGAAGATGAATTTCAGTTGTCGGTTCGGTTTCAAAACGAAAACCGAACCGACAACTAAAATTCATTTTCAATTGCCTATAATTCGTGAACGACATGCTCAAATTATCTGCAAATTGGCATGTGTGTACACATAATTAGTAAGCACAATTCACCGTTTTTTCTTGCATATATGAAACTTAATTCCAGAATTATGGAACTTTTCCACCAAACTTTTTTGTCGGCACACGAAAGCGTGTAAACGCTGCTTTAAGAAATATTCGATTGACGACTAGGGTTCAGACGGGATTCATTTTTCGGGATTGAGATTTTGAACTTTTGGGATCGTGATTGTTATTTTTTGAGTTTTCGGGTTCGGGATTTTGGTCATGGGCTCAGGATTTTGGTCATGGGCTCAGGATTTTGGTCATGGGCTCGGGATTTTGGTCAAAGTTCTGGTATAAGACGGGTTCTCTAATTTTTCACAAAAAGGTCTAAAACACACTTGAATGCCGGAGTGGCATAAAAGCCACAAGAATTTTCACATTTCGTTCATATTTCTCAGTGCAAAAAGTCATTTTTTTCTCACTTTTTCACGTTTTGCTTAAAATTTTCCGGGAACGGGATCCCGATTGGGGAAGTCTTTCAGGGTCGGAACCTTGTTCCCTATCGACGACCGAGTCAGCAAAACAAGCGCGGCGGCGGAAAGATCCGAACGCACCTCGAAACTGTCCTCGTCGTCGTCGACGTCCTCGCTCTGCAGCTTTTCCAATTCTCGCTGCCGCTCAGCCTCCTCCTTCTCGGCGTCCTTGATGCACTCCTCGATGATGTTCGGCCAGTAGTCGCCCTCGAAGTAGGGCAGCTTGGCCGGCGTCGACAGGCCGTCGTCTTGAGACTGCGGGAGGGAAAGCTAGTCGTTATGTGGTGGTAATTGTAATAGCAACGTTACTGTGCGAGCTCAGACTGAGACATATTGTGTCGTTAAATACAAAGTAGAACATTTTTGCAGACCGAATATCGACAAAAAGTTTTCAAATAACACAGAACGTCGACATCGACCAATGAATTGTCGAATATCGTACACAGACAACTTTTATATCGACCCCAAAAATAAAAAAGTTCACAAAAACCTTGAACCGTCACATAGCCAGCCAAAAAATCCACCCACCCACCTGTTTCAAAATATCCTTATAATCAGTGACAGTGCGCTCAATAATACCCCTGTCAAGCATCTTCTTGTACCAGTCCTGCAGTCTTTTTGGCTTGGGAATCTTCTGCTCGGGCGGGTGGCAGTGGAAAATGTAATCGTCCCCCTCACTGGGCGGGCACGCCCAAATGTGCGCCATGGTGTAGCCGAGCTGCTTGACGTACTCCATGTAGCCGAGAAGTATCTCGTGGTAGACCAAAGTTCGGAAGGCGCGCGGCTGGAAAAAGTGCACCGAGTCCAGGTAGGCCACGTAGACGCGCCTGAAACGTTTGGGGAGGATGTAGAATTTTGTAGAATGCGGAGAAGACACGCGACATCGAGCGGCATTGGGCCCACACACTAGTTGACATCAAAATTCGCGTCAACTGAATTTTGGTTAATTATAGAATTGATGTCCTGTGTGAAAGAGCATAGTCAACTTTATATCGCGATTCGCGACACTTAATTTTCTTTTTATCTGTTAAGTGTGACGCTTTTTGAATTTTTGTGTGTTCTTAGTTGGCACAGATTTGCGATGTCAACTAGTGTGGGCCCTTTACGCCGCCCCGGTTCAAACGTGCCTGCAGTTTGGCGGCGAGCAGTCGCTGCCATACTCTTGCACGTGCAACCCGAAGAAGCACACCTCGACACCGTCGATCACCTCGAAAGCGAATATGGCCTTGGTTCTGAAAGTGAATGAAACAGGATGAATAAAAATTATCAAATGAAACAATTTTAGCTATGCTCATAAATTGCCAGTAAATTCCTAAAACACCATAGCGGGGGTTGAATGTCAATTAAATATGAATCTTCACAATTTTAACCTCTTGAATAGATAAAAAACAATGACACGCCTCCTTCACACCCCACGCTAACAATGTCCACCAAAATATTTTAGGAAACTTCAAAAGAACAAAAATGCCAGGTCAAACTGTGGGAGTAAAAACGTTTTTCATCACTTTTGGAAACCTTCGAGAAATTTTGACACTTGAAAACGAAATGCAACACTCGCCTGTAGGGGAACCTCTCCGACGTGCCGTACTTCTGCTTGAGCAAGGGCTTCACGTCGACCTCCTTGTCGGCCGAGCTGAGCACTCTGATAACGACTTCACCAGCGCCGGCGTTCTGCCGCGTCAAGAAGCCGTTCACCCGGTCTTCGATGTGCCGCGACAACTTGCACTTGGGCAAGCGCTTCGCAGTGGCCACGTTCTCGGGCCGCGGCAGCGACAACGACTTGCGGCAGCCGTCGCACACGAAGCCGCCAGTGACCACCTGTGAGAAATGGATTTACCGGCATGAAAAAACACGTAGACGCGAATGTACAAGCGTTTTTTGTAATAACTTTTAACTCTCATTCGCAACCCCCCCCCCCACCAAAAAAGAAAAGTTTTTAAACATAAAATAGAACTGCATCCAGGACGTCAACCGACCTTATCGTTATGCAACGCGCAGATTTGATGCCACCTCCTCGCGCACTTTGTGCAGTCGATGAACGGCTCGTACTCTATCAAATCGTTTTTCTTCAATTCAAACTTTGCTTTCGGCACTAAATTCGGCTGGTCAGGGTTATCGGATATGTTGATGCCTTGCTCCGGCTGCGTCTCGAAACACTTGACGCAATAGGTGAGCTTTTCCGTCACCGACACGCCGTAATTTGTCGTGCTGAAAATTAGGAATTGAAGGGTTTCGTACAGGAGATCATAACGATTTTACATGAATTTCAGATTTTAAATATCTTCCTGGCTGCGCCCATTTCTGCATGCTAGTACTCATCATCGACGCATTTTTCATCGAAACATATTTGATATAAATATAACATATTCATTTGATCAGAATCGTAATTATCACACAGCTGCAAAAAAGCAATGAATTTTTCGGGTGATTTTCACTTGAGTTCATTCAGGAATTGTGATTTTATTGATAAAAATATAATCAATCCACGCAATTAAATTAACCGCTGAGACACGGATCACTCGTCCGACCAGGAGCCACTCCCCGACATTGAAGAAAGCCCGGAGAAGTGTCAAATTTTATTTTATTTTTTAATTGACGTTCGACACTTTTTATGACATTCTACAGGGCAATTGAACATTCTACAGGGCAATTTACAGGGCAATGAAAAGCGTCGGGACCAAACTCACTTGGTCTCATAGGAATAATAATTGGAGTCCCTGGGAATGAGACACGTGCCGCCGCCGTAGCACAGCAGCGCGAGCGGAGTGAAAGCCAACTTCTTGCCGCAGCAGTAGCCCAGCTCGGTCATGACCGGGTTCACCAGGTCGCCGAACACCTCCGACAGCTGCGAACGATTAAGCACCGTGTTGATGGGAAATGAAGTCACTGGCAGACCATTATGAAAAAAATTGGTAAAAAGTGCCATCCCTAAATATGTGCACTTTACACATATACCGTATACCCTTCAACAAGTTCCCAGGGGAGTTAATTTTTCGGCACTCTTTTGGCAGGGGTGTTGATTTTTTAAATACGTTATTTTTCCCGTCAGAATTTTCAGTAACATGTATGATCAGTTTATTGCAGAAAATGGGTTAGCTTGGTTACACAAATATTTTGCAGGAATACAAATTCCATAATTCAAGCAATGAAGTTTAGTGAACTTAATCTGCAAGGTGATAGATTTTTTTACATAATACACACACAAAACGTTTTTTTTTTGTACATGTGAAATGTTTTCTATCTATGAAATAAGGGGCAGTTATTCGAGCGCGGTATTTATTCCTCACTAGGCTAACTAGGGAGAGTTTTTCGAGGGAGAGGACTTATTCGAGGATATACGGTATTTGAGATTTACATATCTCCTTGGAGTCAATGTCGATAGCGCGACCCTATCAATGGCGCCATTCCACCAGTAGGGGGACAATTTTATGGGCACGTGTCGCGCCCTTAAAACGACCCTGTGCGGGCACTTCCTCTAAGGTACGAATCTTGGAGACACACACCAGTGTTGAAAAACTAAGCTTACCAACATCATGCAAGCAAAATGGGGTTAAAAATATCATCTAAACTGATTGTCACAAAGCACGATAATTTGAAGAAAGAAAGTAAAAACCAGTAAACTGAATATACATTAGTCAGCTAAATAGGACCACCAATTTCGGGCCTGCGCGCCGGCACCACCAGAAAAGCACACCACCACACAACAGAAATCTAGCCACCAAAATGAATAAATCAAACCACCAAAATGCGAAAACGATACCAAATCGAACCAATAACGTCAGCTCGAGCATCAAACCGCATCGTTGCTGCACGTCGCGTTTGCAGTTGAGCGCGGCGTAGAACGACAGCAGCGACCGGTTGCCCGCCGCCACCACTAGCTGCAGCTGAGGCGATTTGCGCGGCACGCACTTCACAAACCGCTGCCGCTGTGGCGGCACCCGCCGCCCGCGGCCGTCCCTGGCTGAACTCGCCGCCGCCGCGTATATCGACGGCTTGGTGTTAGAGTCGCGTCGAGTGGGTCAGTAAATTCATCAAAATAATTAAATTTGTCCGATGATAATGAAAAGAAATGAAAAAATAAAGGGCAGGGGGGGGGAATGATCCTCGGGAGACTTTTCCGATGGTAGACTAAAATTAATAATATATAATATAATAACAAATTGTAGCTCGGAAAAATTCTCCAAAATGTCCGAGTCAATTGGGTGCAAGGCCGGTGAGCAGGAAAAAATATGGCTGCCATCGATTTGACCACACCAAACATGCAGAACTAATGTTGGAACCGTAAATATTACCAATCAGATTTTTTTCTACAAATTGAATGTTGACATATCGAATTGAATTGTTGACACACTGTGCCTGCGCACACGAAATTTCGAAAACTAACAAATCAGCTTAGAACGCATTTGAGTTTTCTACAATGAGGTGGCCGTCAACTACAGTTGGCAGACAATAAAAATGACTCATTGTGGAAAACTCAAACACGTTTAAAGCTCATTTATGATTTTTCGAAATTTCGTGTGAAAACTAGTGTGCGCAGGGCCATTGAATCGAAATGTCAAAAATCTTGAAAATTTTATGAAAAATAAAGAATGATAAAAAATACAGTTCCAACTCTACGCGCAAAAGAACACCAGAAATGGAATCGAAACACCACCAGAAAACAAACGAAAAGCAAAGGCAGAGAAAAGGCGGCAATCGCTCAACCGCTCAGTAATCTTCGAACGAAAACACACAAAAATAAAAACATGTAAAAGCGCACCTTTGTGCAGTACTTGTAGACTTTGGACGGCTTGCGGTTGTACAGCCAGGCGTTGTCGAACATGAGCCACATGTCATCGCAAAACTCCCACGGGTCCTTGTAGTCGCCGTGGTTCAATTTCTCGCCGATCGTCGACAAATCCATCGGGTTTTTGATTATGTCGAAATAGTCCTGCGCGAAACGCAACATTTAAATACATGATTTGACACATTTCGTTTAAAATATCAACGTAAGTTAAACATAAGTTTAAAATCAACGTAAATATATACAGGGTGGCCGATCCTGGCCGTCCATTTTTAAAGTAAACGCGCGTTTTTCAAGTTCAATGCACACGCGCAATTTCACATACAAAAATAAAGGGCTTTTTGAGGCAATTTTCATGGTAATTTTTCAACTTATTTGATTTTAAAAAGTAATTTAGAAAAATGGATTTTTGTTAATAAAAGATTTTTCCAAAATCGCCTATTTATCAAAAATGCCGCTTGAATGAAGCATGCGATTAGATATCAGTTTAGAATGTTACAAATTTTGATTAAATCAATTGCAAGTATCTCAGCGGAAAAATAAATAATTTCGTTATCTTGGGCTGACTCACTGGCAGAAAGAATTATTCAAAGTCAGGAGAAACATTTGTATCAAAGTTTTGGTAGAATGAAAACATGCATTAGATTGCAGAAAAACGGCGCATGAAAAAAAGGTTTTGATTTTTTTATACAAATAAAATCAGTTTCCACCCTGCACTTTAACAAAAATCAGTTGAAAAAATCGAGTCCCTCAAATCCCTCAAAGTAACATTTTCCGCATGCTAGCATGTAATAATAATAAGTAATTTATTATTGTAGGATATCCCAGCCAATGTGCTTTCACATGCTTCTGAAGCATGAAGTACCCTCTTAACCCATCAAGTACCCTCTTAGCATGAAGTACCCTCTTACCCTCAAGCTTCTTTGAGCTTCTCCATGTCCAATTATACTTGAAGCCCCGAACGTTCTATGGAAGGCAATATACATAACGAGTTGACGAATATTGAATTTTTGGGGAGAAAACACCACTTATATTATACCATGGCTCCACGGCCGTTATATTGCTATGTATAGTAAACAACACGATATTGCTGAGGCGTGGTTCGGATAGATGCATTTCGGTAGATTACTGTACGACTATATTTACTCATAAAATTTTCCGTTTCCGTTACCTTTTACGTTAAAAGTGCAAAACATTAACAGTTTCCGTTTTCTGTTGAGTTTCCTAATGTTAAATCTTCCGTAATATTTTTTCGACACCCCACTCATAACCACATCTATGAGGGTTAAAGAACGGTTGATTAAAAATAATAATATTAAACTGTTTTTTTAAAATTAAAAAATTATTTTTCAATAAATTTGATTAACAATAATTTATCTTCGAAAACCGGATCGTTAAAACGTTTTCTCGATCTACCCAACAAAGAAACAGGAACCAAGAACCGAAAGGTGCTCACTCACCGGAATATTCAAAAGTTCCGGGTCAACGGGCATTCTAAAAGGCAAGGCTTCTTCCATGGCCTCTATTCGCTTCCACACGGGCATCAAATGGTGCCTGAGCTCGTCGGGCGCGAACACCTTCCTGGGCGGCTGCGGCGCCTGACTTCCCTGCGCAGACTTTGACCTGTCAGCCTGCGCGGAGCCGGGACTGGCGCCGGCGGCCGCGGGCGACTTCAGATTGCCGTCGCCCGAACGGCCGCTGGCGCGCGACGACGCCCGCTCGGAGGTGACTTCGGGCGGCTTGACGTCCTCCTTCTTGATGTCGGACGACGCGTTGGACTGGCCGTCGCTCACCGGCTCGCACTTGAGCGTCATTTTCTGCGGTGAAAAGAAACGGTGTCAGAGATAACATGATGAATTGCGCAATGTCGTGTTTAACGCGTTATTTAGTAAATTTACTTTTGAATTCCGTGACCAGTGAAAATTATTTCTTATGATTTACCATAAAAATAGGACACTTACGCCACATTGTTACGTCAAAAAAATAGTCAAAAAATAAAAATAAATGTTGTCATAAATAGTCAACAGTCAAAAAATAAAGTTACGTCAACTCATAGTGTCAAAAAAAGACACAACCAGACACAAGTAAAAATTCCAGTCATGACTTACCGCCTGTTGCGAGGTCATGGGCACTTGACCATCGTTTGGCTCCGTTTTCACCACGTTGCCAGCAATAGTCTGAAATGTGGGCGTGGTCAGCAAAAGATGACCAACAAAATGATTATCCCAACAATAATAATCAGGGTAAAACAAACCTGCGAGACCGAAGTGCCTCCAAAAGCCGATGTGCTCGGCCGGGCGTTCATCACACCGCCAGGGAAATTCTGCTGGCCGGCCACGCCGAGCATCTGTCCGGGCGCGGACATGCGCACCTGACCCGGTCCCATCTGTCCCGACTGATTGAGACCCGGCTGCCCGTGTCCAACGCTATGCGGCGGCGGCGCCATTCCGCCTGCGTAGCGAACCGATGGTTAAACGCGAACCGAAAAACGACCATAGTGGTAGGGTCCAAATGGGATCCCGATCCCGGAAACTTTTCCCCAATCCCGATCCAGAAAAAATGCAAACCCCGATCCCGAAGTCAATCCCATTTGAACCCTACATAGTGGTCCAAAATCCAAACCGACTAGGATTGGGCGGCGCGGTGACATTGGGCGGCCGCGGCATGTCCATCTCGGCCATGCTGCGCTCGATGCCCGACTGCACGGCGCTGCGCGACAGCACGCCCACCTGGTCGGGCTGGCCGGGCCCGTTGGCGCCCGCGCCCCCGCCGCGCTCTTGCAAGCGACGCTGCTTCTTCTCTTGCAGCTCCTTTTGGATTTTGTAGATCTTCTCGGCCAGCAAGTGGTAGTACTCCTCGCGATCGTTGGCGACCTGATAGATAAAGGGATTGGAACCAGTGAGGAGGTAATCGACCGCTAGGCGGGGGTTTTAGAGATTTGGACCCCCACGGGGGTTACAGTTAGTAAATCGCTCATCCGGAGGGAGAGATTGCTGAAAACGAAAACGTTTTGGGTGGAGTTGGGGGGGGGGGTTCATGGGAGTTCAATATATAGGCTTTTTCAAGGTGTAGAAGAAAGAAAAGGGAGAAAAATAACTAAAAGTAGGTTAAAAAATCTAAAAATTGTATGCAAGCATATATAAATCTAATTTTTGCCTCCAGGATAGATAGCTGACGAATTTGGGGGGGGGGGACTGGGGGAGGATATCCGTCATGCGTAGCCTCACTCACCTCGAACATGTCCTTCTCCACTCGCCTGGCGTAGTCGATCAGGCCGACCATGCGAGAGTCGCGCAGCGCCGACGGGTCGGGCGACGGGAAGATCGCCTTCACCAGCTTGCTCACCAGGTGGTTGCGCAACTCCCTGAGCACGAACGAAACTCGAGTTGCACAAGGGATGCATGCACAAGCGAAAGAAAGCATTTTAAACAGACGGGGTAACAGTGCGGTGCCAGTCCTTGGTATTGGAAGGGTTCTCCGGGTCCGGCAGGGACATCTCGCCGGCGAAAGCCTGGTTGCCTCGGTCGTCCCCCGGCCCCATTCCGGACATGTCGCCGCCGCCCTTCCCAGACGAGTGATAACTCTGCAAAAGATTGATGTCAGAAATGACACTCCGGTCTAAAAACCACAATGAACTAAGAATGCATGCGAAAAATCGAACATATTCTACATTTAAAAACCGCGTTTGGGTATATTCAAGGAACAAACCACGTTAGGCGGCAGGGAATTCTGCCTGTCGTTGGCGGACTGCATGGCATTGTGCATGTTGCCGAACTGGCCTTGGGGACCGATTCCCAGCTGCTGGTTGACGTGCATGAACTGGCTCGCTTGCTGGCCAGGCAACGTCTGCAGCACCACGCCGCCCAGCTGGTCGGACGACGGCTGCCGCAGCATGCCCGGCCCGGCGCCACCAGGGACACTGTTGTCAGAGCCTGCGATAGTTGAGCATATAGTCAGTATAGACTGATGTGACTGATGGACTAGATGGGCGCACACACGACGCACCCACACACACTAGTTCACATAGCAAATTCGTGTCAACTGAATGTCAGCGAAAATAACAAAATTTAAGCATAACTTCACAGAAACTATAAAAATGAGTGCCACGATATAAAATTAACTATGCTCTATCACAAAGGAAAGTTAAATTACATACTTAAACTAAATGTAGTTCAATGTAGTTGACACGAAATTTTGATCAGTCAAAGTGTGTGGGTCCAATCAGATTGGACTTTCAAAACTTCCCTTATCGATACAACAGAGAAGACGCCCTAACAATGAAGACAAGTGTACACACCTTGCTTTCTGTCAGCCAGTTGCTTGAGCGGTCGACACACTGGACAATCGTCTTTGGTGCAGTTCCTCCAATGGTGAATAATCTGCTTGCTAGAGGCGCAATGAGCAAACGTGCAAGTGCGCGTCGGCGACGCCTCGCACTTGATCATGTGCGCCAGCACCTCCTTCATCGTGTTGCAATGCGGCAGGTTGCACGGGGCGCGCTCGCTCAGCGGCACGCCCTGCTGCGTGAGCTCCCGTTCGCGCTGGGCGCACTTGTGCGCGTGCAGCAGCAGGACCAATTGCTGCTGGATCAGCTTGCGCTTCTCCGGGTCCTGCGTGCTCGGCCCGCCCGACGGCCCGCCGCCCGACATCGGCACGCTGGGCAGCGACGACTGCTGCGACGTGCTCGGCATCTGACCCGGCGCGCCGGAACGCGACTGGGCGTCCAACGACGACGACAGCATCCCACCGCTACGTTTTGAAACATTTTCTTTATCGTTATTCAAACACGTAGAAGCGCTTTTTTCAATGACCCGCTTTAAAAAAGCTATTTTTTTGCTTTTTCAAAAAATGTCCAGGCATTTCCAAATCTACCCGTTTCACATTCCAAACACACTGCACTTCACAGCAGTGCAGCTTGGTGAGCATTCTTTGTGACCTTTTTGCCCATTGTAACCTTCAAAATCACTACTTTGGGTTCTAAATGTACTTATCACTATTTTGGGGTTTATGAACTTTTTCACTCCAGCTTCTATGCCTTGAATATTGTACCTCCAACATCCCCTGGAATTTTTTTTAGCTACCTATCCCCCTGCAGATAGACCGGGACTGGAATATTTTTTCCAGTCCCGACTTTTTGCCGAACCATGTACCGGGACCGTTGTCTCGCTTGAACCCCACTACCAACCCAGACAGCTGCGCGGGCGGTCCGGGGTATTGGCCTGACTGGTGCTGCTGCGGGTCGTTCGAGTGCAGCATGCCAGCCGGCGGCCGCATGACCGCCTGGTGCTGGATGCCCTGCCCTTGGTTCATGAACGGCATGCCGCCCGACGTGGACGCCGGCGTCTGGTCCATCGAGTGCGGCGCCTGCGCGATCTAGGTTAGATGCACGAAAGATAAAGGGCGACCTCTTTTGCCCAAACTAAATATTAAGATTTTATAGCGAATAATTCTGAAGTTCAGCATTTTGGATCAAAGAACCCCCCCCCCCGGTACCAAAGTGTTGATAAATATTTTTTACGTAAATTATTTTTATTCATGTGGTTGACGTTTATTTTTGACACGACCGAACTCACGTTGGACATATAGGGCATGCGATGTCCGTTCGGTCCAATGTTCATTGGCTGAGACACGAAGGGCTGTTGGCCGCCCGGCATAGTCCCGTACACGCCCGGCCCGTCGCCCTGAACTGGCCCGTTGCGCTGTTGCGCTTGCATGCCGTTCGCCTGCGACACCATCACGTTGCCGCCGGGCACGCCGTAGCCGGACTGCGGCGGCTCGCCGCCCGGCTGCGTAATCGAGATGATTAATGTAGAAAAACGACTCGTCAATTTGGTGTGAAATTGCGCACTTGGAAGAAAAAAAACTGCAGTGCATTTATTTTGTGACCTTTGATTTGAAAACTGATTGAAAAATCAAGTTTCATTGCTACATACAGGGTTCAAACGATATATCGTATCGAATATCGAAAAAAATTATATCGATATCGAAAATTGATACAATATCGAATATCGCTATCGAAAATTTTGGAAAAAAAACTCGAATATCGACCATTTTTTCGATAATCGAACCTGTATTGTGTCCCTAATTAAAGTTATCATTTTAATTTTGAGATATTTGTGACTGGTCTGATTTATTTGTGGTATTTTATTTTATTAGTAATAGAACAACATTTATAATGTCATTTTTGTTGGAGTGCTAAATTTGAAGCCTGAAAACGCTGATATGCTATTTTTTGCAACATGCATTAAGCAATTCGGTTATAAGTATGAACTGTAATACCTACCAATTGTTGTTTGCCTGATACACTTTGATTCATCATGATTATGTTCCATTTTCTATTTTTGACTGATATAAACCTTTTCAAAATCACTCGTACCTAGGGTTGGCCGATGTTTTTTTAAACGTTTTATTTTTTTAAACGCTTTATGGAGTTGAAACAAAAACGTTTTTTTCCAACCCTACTTGTACCTAGGGTTCAAACGGGATCCCGATCCCGGATCCCGTGAAATTCCGGGATTTAGCAGTTCTGATCCCAATCCCGCAACCCCAATCCAAAAATACCAATCCCGATCCCGAAAACTTTCAAATCCCGATCCCGAGAATCTCCCAAGTCCGGAATCCCGATCCCGGAAAAAAATAGTGGAAATTATAAAAAGTGAAAAGATGGCATTTTTGCGTGCAAAAATGTGAACGCAAACCCCCAGCATGCATTTTATGTCACTTTTCTGGCATCCAACAGTGTTTTGAGACCTTTATGAACAACTGTGAATGCCAGAACAGTGACAAAAATCTCTATCCCTAGACCCCAATCCCGATCCCGTGACCCCAATCCCGATCCCGAAATCTCAAAATACCAATCCCGATCCCGAAATCTCAAAAAGTGAATCCCGATCCCGATCCCGAAAAGTCAATCCCGTTTGAACCCTACTTGTACCATTCACATTTCAGTAAAGAGATGATTAAGGATGGGTGCAACAACATGAAAATACAATATGCCGCTTGAAATTTGCCTTTCTACACCAAAAGCAAATTGCAATATCGAATATCGACCATTTTTAATATTGAATATCGATATCGAGGTTCCATATCGTACCTATATCGAATACAGTTTCATAAAAAAAGATCGAATATTGATATCGAAAAGTCATATCGTTCGAACCCTAGCTACATACAACCTAATATGTATCTCTGCCGTTTCAGAGCCAAAACGTGGAACTGCGAATTAGTTGCTTAAACTGATTTGTCAACAGAGTTACTTGTAAGCGATAAAATTAGGTATTGATTCGCGGCAAGTCAACAGCTTGAAAAATTAAGCGACAGCACGATTTCACGTACAAATAGTGGATGAAACATGATTTATAACGTATTTTTAAATAAAAATAAACGGACAAACTTTTCGTCTTGATCCACTCCTATGCATTTTGCAATTTTGCGAGCAAGCTCACATTTCACATAGAAATCACCATTGGGCGCTAGTAAATTGGTTTTGTGGTATTTCCCGTGCTAAACCTTCCATAATATTTACATGGTAGCATGTAGTAACAATATCCCATAATATGCCGGCGATAAATAAAAATCCAGCCAAAAATCTCACACACGCGCTCGAAAAACCCACCCAACAACAACAAATCCACACAAAAATTCCGAGCAACTCACGACCATTTGCCGCGGCGGCCCTTGAAACCTGTGCTGTTGAGCGGCCTGCTGCTGCATCATTTGCGACAACTGCTGCCGCTGCGGCAGCGTCCCGTTGGGCATCCCCATGGGTGCGCGGTTCCCCGTCATGGGGCCCATTTGGCCACGTAGACGCTGGGTGGTGGAGGGTTTATGGATTGTGAAAATTTGCGTATAATAAAGAGATCACTTTTACATCCTTTACAGACAGATAAATATATCCTAGAGCCCGGGGAGTTCTCAGATAATTTTGAGAGAGGAGCCACTCAGTAGATTTCTTTTTAAAAATTAGCACCTAAACGCACCAAACGGATTAGCTAAACATTCAAGGGGAATTTCTTGTTTTCTGCCAATTACAAGGTGACTTTTTCGAGGGGGACTCCAACACGGTTCAACTTAGGTGGACTGGAATACGTCTACACGCGGAAAAAAACTATCGGTCTAATACAACAATGCGAAAAACAAACCGGGTAGGGCGGCGGCGGCATGTAGCCACCCTGTTGCTGCTGCTGCATCATCATGCCGCCATCATTCGGCTCGCCGTACATCGCGTTGGGCGGGACGGACCTGGGCGGCGGGCCAAGGCCGGGTCTGCCGCCGGGGGCGCCCATGGTGGGCGGAGACCCGATGGCACCCACGCTGCCCCCGTGCGACACGGACACATTCGACGGGCTCCTGCGGTGAGATTGAGCATATCTACGCACTTATCCATCGTTTTTAAGTCAATCGGGGTGATTTTCTATAAAGCCGGTATCTTTTCGAGAACTGTCACATTTAAAATAAAAACCTCAATTACCCAGCCGAATTGCAAAGGGTGAACATACAATATACCCCAGGTATTATTCACAAATACCGTTTTTCCTCGAAATACTCCCAGGGGGTTATTGTTTCATAGTGGTTATTTTGAGGGGGGTAATCGAGGGCGGGGGTTAGTTTTCATAGCGCACATTTTAAAGGGGTCATTTTGAGGGTGGGGTATTTTGAGGGTGGGGGTATTTCGAGGGGGGGTACTTCGAGGAAATACGGTACTCACCTAGAATACGGGGGCGTTTGCCCAGGCGGCTGGCCGGGAGCGGTCGGCGGCCGCTGCGGCGACGAAATGTTGTTGGCAGCGACGGGTACCGACCGCGGGCCAGTACTCGTCGTCGAGGGGGTATTGTTCGGCGGCACGCTGCCGTACATGGACGTGGCGCCGTTGTTCATGCTCATTGATGGCTCGGTGCCAGAGACACAACTGGCAGACGAGGAAGTGTTGTTCAACAGCAGACCCTGCGGCATGAATAACCAAATTGACAATTATGATATTTACATGCTGGATAGACGGTAGAGGAGCATCGAGTGCACCTTCATGTCGACAACAGTCGACACATTACACTTACATCAAATTACATTACAATCAATTACACTTACAGCAAAAAAACGGAATCGAAAAATCATTATTGCTATCTCTAATTGACATGATTATCGAGTGAAGTGAAGTATGAGTAAACTTATTCACCAGTGCGCTCAAAACAAAGTATAAACTCCGGTGGAAAACCGGTTCACACACTTAAATGCATAAGTGCCTCCACCCACAAAGTTAGCAGCACGTACCTGCAAAACACTCGGCTGGCCACCCTGTGGGCCAGAGGGAGCGGGCATGCGCGGCTGAGGGCCTTGTCCTTGACCCACACCCTGTTGCTGCTGATGCTGGGCATATCCTTGCGGCTGAGCACTGTTCATCGACCCGACCATGCTATTGTGGCGCATGGCCGCGTTGGGCATGAGTCCATTGAAGTTGCCCGTCGCTTTGGGCCCGGCACTGGTCGTCCTCTCAGCCTTGACAGCCTGGCTGACGGCCGACTGAGTGGCGGGCGCCGGCGCGGCCGAGGGTGGCGGGCCGGCCGACGACGCCGGAGCGGGCGCCGCGCTGGAGCTCGGCCCCGCCGCCGCGGAGGACTGGGGCACGCCGCCGCGCGGCTCCGACTCGACCAATTGTTCGAGCTCGTCGGGCAGGGCGTCGCCCCCGTCGCCGGTGTTGCCCTCGTCCATGGAGAACGGGTCGAAGTCTGCGGCGTGGAGTGGATTCAAAAGTGGGTTGCGCGCTTTTGATGATGGAATGCATACAGCGAAATCGGGTTTAGTGTCAGAAAAGACGAGGCTATGTAGTCACATAATAGTTTTTGAGAACAATGGATGCATTGAACTTTGGAACCAGCTTTGCGAAATAACATTTTTTAAGTCAAATTGTTGACATGCTGATTGTAACACTCGAGCGGGCATGTGCCTAAAAAGCAGCGCGCCTAGGCATTCTAACACAGATGCAGCATGGCGAAATGGCGGGCTGCGATCATTAAAGGGGCGGCACAGCGTAAAATGACGGAAAAAAATACCAAATCGATACTGAAAAGTACCCCCAAGCAACAAAAACCCAACACACCAGTGCTGTCACTCTCACCGAGCATTTTCGGCTTTTTGGCGGCCGGGCCCTTCATGGCCACCTCGCCCGACGACATTATAGAAATTCTGCCCGTTGGCGAAGGGGGTCAAGTGGGCCAAATTCGGCAACTACCACCGACGAATCGCCGGTCGGTACCCGGAGGGGTGATTTCGGAAAGTCTCAACCGATGGGTCGGGGCTGAGAGGGGCCAGCCGGCGGCATAGCAGCCACACTCAGCGCGCTGGTGGGGCCGCCACGAGCCGAATTAACCTGGCTAATTAGCTAATTGCAGCGCGGCGCGGCGGCGCCGTGGGAAACGGCCCACTGGCCGCGGGGCAACGTCTCAATGTTGATCATCGAAGTTCGGCGCAGTCACTTCCGGATACGCAAACTGCTCACGCTGACCGATCGGCCGAGCGCCGGTGAATCTGCGCGATTTTAACCCGAAATACTATTAAAAAACCCATCGGCAAAACTTTGAAGACATAATCGCGCAGCCGATAGCGCGCACTGCACTCATCGATGAGCGGAGCACGCGCGCGCGCATCCACTGAAACAAAAAGGAAAAATAAAGATGGCGGTCTGAAAGATGTGTTTTGCTATAGGCTGCTACCGTAACCGCCGCCGCCTTGATATTCAGGGAATACACCTCGTTTGACCCGAAAACCAACACGAGAGGCGCGAGGGTAAATCGAAACGCCCAAACACAATCTTCGCGTATGTGAAAACAATTTTACCCGTTTTAGATAATGAACAGCATCCTTGACGCCTCAAAGCAAACTGATACGTAAAATCTAGAGTCAAGCGAAACGGGAGAAAAGGCGCCGGCTTACGGTAGTAGCGATGTGCAAAAAGAAAAAGCACAGTAAGAAATCAGCTGTTCAATAAAAGAAACTTTGCCACCCGAAGGATCGCGACCCGTATTCAGCGACTTGGGTGTGCTTTTGCCAGTGAAGAATGTGCAATGATAAGGCAACACTGCACCATGCAACAATGCAAAGGATGTGGAAACAGATAAAACGTGGCTAAATGGCCCCTCGCCATCTACCGGCCCTCTTTGGAAGTGTCCCGATCCGATTTTAGATCCGGATCTGAAGCTTTTTATTGTCTTCACTTCCAGAACCCAAAAATGCATTCATGAAAAGCTTCCATTCCAGCTGAAAATTTTCCACAACACTTCGATAATTGCAATTGAACGCTATACTCATCAAGGGGAAATTGATTTCGTCCATGCATTTGCGTTCGGTCTTGACATCGGTAGAAAGAACAACTTGACTGTTGTCTTGATCTTGAATGAGTGCAACAAAAACATTTTTATATTTGAACTGCGGATACAGGGAAATGAGGGAATTCACACAGAAAATTTGAGCGCCATGCATTTGTGTCCATTAAAAAATCCTCTGAAGTTTTGAATGTATTTGAGGCGGGTAATTCTAAAAGTCGACAAGTCCACAAAATGCGATTTTGGGTATTTAAATAGCATTTTGAGCTTCCGATCCAATTCCAGGCCAGTGGTGCGTGTCCAATTTGGCCCTCTCATGCTCAGTGTAAAATTCCAAATGTTTATAATCAAGTGTAAAATTTTCAGCCCCTGCCCTGAACATATATGTGAAAAATTGGGTGTCCATTAAGTTTCATTTGTACAGAGCAAAACTGTTTTTGGGAGACAAATGGACTTGTCAACTTCTTGCACGCGAGAACATTGTTCCTGCCAGCGTTGCGCTTACCTTATGGGCAATTTACGGACTTGTTGACTTTTAGAAATTGGTGTCCATCGTGGAGTTACCACATTTCTTGCGTTTTTCCCCACTTTTTTGGACTGTATGATTTTGGACTTGTCATTGCGTCATTTTGGACTTGTCAACTTATAGCCCAAAACTATGTAAGTGGACTTGTCGACTTCTCGCCTAATTTTTTTTTTTTTCCCCCACATTTTGCGCTCACGAAAACAATAGAACGGCAACCCCCAATTCAACGGCACCTCCAATAAAACAGCAAGAAAGTGTTTTGAAAAAGTGCCAAAACATAAAAAAAATGAACGACAAGAACGTTCAAAGCATTCAAAAAGATGTTAAATTTCAAATTGATGCTCTGATATCAAAATATTGTTCACGTTTCATTGATAAATAAAGCTTATTAATAATATGTTTATTAGTAAAAATGTGTGTAAAAAATTGTGAAAAAATAGAGCGGTAGGCTCCAATAGAACGGCACCTCCAATAGAACGGCAGGTAAAAAGTTGACGGAAAAAAAGAACGGCGCTCTTCTTTGAAATACGGTAACTGTATTTACATTTCCCCATAGTGTCGGCCCACACACTAGTTGACACGTGTGTCAACTGGTCGGAGTCAACTCAGATTTGGGTATCACGTGTCGCATAGCGATCTCTAAATGAAGGGTGTGCTTCTAAAAGTACCGATCTACAAATTTTTCAAATTTGAGTTAGGACCAGTTTTGGGGTCCCCATAAAAATGCGCTTCAAAAATTTATAATATGTGGGGGGTGCGAAATTCAATTTTGAGATATGGGGGGTCGAAAAAAGCAAAAAAATCGCAAAATACAGTTTTTGAAATTTCAAAGTACCGATCTACACACATTTTAAAAAATTGTACTTCTAAATGTACCGATCTGCACTTTATTTTTTGTGCTTCTAAAAGTACCGATGTCAGCTCGGCATCATCAGCAGCAAAAACTCAATTTGTGCTTTTTTACTATGGGTAAAAGTACCGATCTACATCTATCTGATTTTGTGCTCTAAAATGTACCGATCTACATGCTATTACCAATGTGTACCTTTAAAATGTACTGTACTACAAAAAATACGATTCACTAAATGTTATATAGCTAGTGTTATATGTACAAACAATGATTATACCCATGCATGTGGATACCCAATAATATGGCCGAAATACCCATATCCAAATTTCCCATACCCAATACCCATGTATGGGTATTGCATACTCCAAACTTTCAGTTGAGATTATCTCAAAATCGATTTTTTGTAGATCGGTACTTTTAGAAGCACACCCTTCAAACCCTTCTTCAAGTGTGCAGGCCGCGAATGACACTGATTCCGCCAGTTCAGGAGAGCACACCCGGCAGTGCCAATATTTTCAAAACTGGCGTCCGGATTCCTAGTCCGGCCAACAGATTCTCTAGTCCGGATTCTCTAGACCTCTAGCCCGTTTTCACAGGACCTATTCTGCACGTTCACACATAAACGTATGTTCACTGGATCAGAGTTGTTAAAAGTACTGAACTTTTCCAAAAGTAAATGTACACATAAAGTATTTATTTTTTACTCACAGGTGAGTACAGAAAATGTAAAGTATTTATTTTTTACTTTTACTCACGAGTAAACGTGAGTAGGTTACTAACTTTTGTCCCCGGAAAAGGTAAAAGTGGGTGTTTTTGAGAAATTTTGCCACAATTTTTGCTCAAAATCACTAATTTTCGAACTTTTTCACTATCAAATACACTAGTTAATGTGTTTTTGCCTATTTTTATGCTATTTTGGATAGCGTATTTCCTTGCAGGGACGTATCCAGGATTTTTGAGCGGGGGGGGGGGGCTGCTTGTTTACGGAGGCCGGCGAGGGGGGGAGGGCTCAGCCCGCCTTAAAATTTTAGCTATATAGTGGTGGAATGGAACCATGGCGCTGGCACCATTAGTAGACGCCACACCATGGCGCCATTGGCGTTGGCGCCAGCGCCATGGAACGCTGTATATGTATGTATGTAAATAAACAGGGTGCACGCCAGGTCCGCCACCCAAATTCTGAGTCGGTGCCGGACGCCATATCTCCAGTTGTAGTGGGGGGATTTATTCGAAATTTTGAGGGCATATTTTCGAAACCCACCCACTACTATATACGGGCTGGGGAAGGTCGGCGACCCACCTGAGTGTGGGTCGCCGTATAAATGAATAGTTTTTTTTGAAAAAATCGCTGTCCACGCGAGGTCCGCCACCCGTTGTTTTTTTTATATAACGGGCTGCCAAACTAAAACTGTTGGGGGGAATTGATCGAAGTTTTGAGGGGGTGTACACGACACCCCCCACTACTTTTCACGGAAAATTGAGCCCCCTGGCAACCCCCCTGAGAGTGGACCACTGGAAAATAAAATGATATTTTTGAGAATTCGCTGTCCAGGTTTAGCACTGGACAGCAAAAAAAAATTACATTAGAATGTCCCTTGGAGGACAATGCATACCACTGTAAAAAGTGTGTATTCAAAAAGCAAATTTTTAAATGAAAATTTGATCTGGTATGAAAGTGTATTTGACACCCATACACAAGTTCCAGAATAAATTTCGATTGAAGTCAAATCCTTAATACACACTTTTAAAGCTGGTTTACGATGCCTTCTAGGAGATGATTTAAGGTAAAAATTCGCGTAAACAACATTGCCCCAAAAATCAACCATGAAGGAGATTTGATGGGGTCACTGTAATGATGTCATCGATGACATCATTCCAGGTACAAAATTCACATTGTGGGACAGCTTTTGTGTTGACCCCCATCAAATCTCCTCTATGGTTGATTTTTGGGGTAATGTTGTTTATGCAAATTTTTACCTTAAATCATCTCCTAAAAGGCATTGTAAACCAGCTTTAAAAGTGTGTATTAAAGATTTGACTTAAATCGAAATTTAATCTGGAACTTGTGTATGGGTGTCAAATACACTTTCGAACCAGATCAAATCTTCATTTTAAAATTTGCTTTTTGAATACACACTTTTTACAGTGGTATACATTGTCCTCCAAGGGACATTATAATGTAATTTTTATTTTTGCTGTCCAGTGCCAAACCTGTACAGCGAATTCTCGAAAATATCATATTATTTTCTAGCGGTCCACTCTCAGGGGGGTTGCCAGGGGGCTGTCGGGTGTCGAAAAGTAGTGGGGGGTGTCGTGTACACCCCCTCAAAACTTCGATCAATTCCCCCCAACAGTTTTAGTTTGGCAGCCCGTTATATCAAAAAAACAACGGGTGGCGGACCTCGCGTGGACAGCGATTTTTTCAAAAAAACTATTGATTTATACGGCGACCCACACTCAGGTGGGTCGCTGACCTTCCCCAGCCCGTATATAGTAGTGGGTGGGTTTCGAGTATATGCCCTCAAAATTTCGAATAAATCCCCCCACTACAACTGGAGATATGGCGTCCGGCACCGACTCAGAATTTGGGTGGCGGACCTGGCGTGCACCCTGTTTACATATACAAAACAGCAAAAAGCGCAACATTCACAGCAAAAAATGGGTTCGTGAAGTGTATGTTCTGTGAAGACACTTCCACTCACTTCCACACATTTCACGAAGTTTTTGGTGAAGTGTCTTCCACTCACTTCACCTAGCTTCACGAAGACTGAAATTCATGAAGTGCACTTCACGAACCTTTGCAGCATACTTTGCATGGTTCGTGAAGTGCCGTGAAGCATCTGGGATGCAGTGAAGTGACTTCACGCCGACATTGCGCGTCTGCGTGAAGTGCCGTGAAGCATCTGGGATGCAGTGAAGTGACTTCACGCCGACATTGCGCGTCTGCGTGAAGTCACTTCAGGACACTTCACCGCGCATCACACACCCATTTTTTGCTGTGATTGAGTGTATTTATAACGATTTGCGGCCACATGGAGCAAATCTGCTGAGAATACCTTATGTCTGGTGAAGAATGCGCGCTTGCGTGCAAAAAATTTTTACGCTGACGTTGAAAAAGTGGCATTTTCCGGCCACTTTCTGGTTACACCCCGGGAAGGGGGGGGGGGGGGCTGCAGCGCCCCCCGCCCCCCTGGATATGGCCCTGTTTCCTCGAAATACCCCCCTTGAATTAAACCCCCTCGAAATACCCCCAGGTGTTTTTGAGCTGGGAAAAAATAAACCCCCCCTCGAAATACCCCCCATCTGTAATGATGTACATCATGTATACAATGTACATGATGTACTTTATGCGGCCAATTTGCATCATAACTACACATAGACTAGTATGTGTAGAAATGTACGTCTATATCATGTCCTAATATATGCCGTTTAGTCACGTTTACTGCTAGTTGCGGGTACGTAAAAACCCACTCTCTACTACCATAGTTTACGAAAATTTCCGGCGAAATAATAACCCCCCCTCGAAATCCCCCTTCAAAATTTCCACTCTGAAAAAATAAACCCCCTGGGGGTATTGTCCCTGTTTTTTTTTGCATTTCCCTCCATTTTTTGCCTTGTAAAAGCCTATAAAAAGCCTGTTTGAAATACGTTTTGTGTACTCGCGTACTTTCAAAAAGTACGCGAGTAAGTGAGTACCGGTATTTTTTCAGGAGAAAACGTAGACGTATTTACGCAGGACTCGAGTATCCGTATTTATCAAGTAAACACGTTTTAACAACTATGCACTGGATCAACGTTGAATCAATGATCAAGCCGCTCGAAAAAAGGTAGTGAAGTAAAACTGTCAGACTGCCAATAAACCTTTCATTCGACAATTTATCAGCGACGAACCCCCCACAACAACCGTATAACATGCTACTTCAACTCCTTCTAGAATGTGCTGGCAACTCAAGAGTCATCACACTTGGCACGTAAACAAAAATTCTGACGGGGGCGTTAAGCAGCCACTAGAGCCATATGCAGGCTTTTCATTGTTTCGAGTTGATTCAAAGATTTGGATACATGGGGTGTTAGTGTGACTCGTAATTGGTACCATAGTTGCAAAAGCATGTTTATGCTTAGCAAAAATACGCAGGTAATTGGGTAATTCAGGTAAAGTTTGGCATGGAATAGTGATCAAACAAGGTTATAAAAGGAGGTTGTTACTTTGGGAGTGAAGTTACACACTGTGGAGGTACATGGAAGCACATTACCTCAATATTATATAGTACAGCAACGTATGACGGCTTATTCACCCATGGTAGCACATAGAAATGGATAATTTGATACTAAAAATGCCACAAAACCAATGAAAACAACCACCAATGTCAATTTGTGTGTGAAATTGCGCGCTTGTGCGCAAAAATTTTGCAAAATACCTAGTGCTTAGTACTAAAAATTTTGGCCGATGTTTTTTTTTTTAAAAACATTCGGACGTCATGTTTTTTTAATAAAAAAACGTTGTTTTTTTTAAAAAAACGTTTAAAAAAAACATCGGCCAACCCTATGCATGCAGTATGCACTGAAAAATGAGTACATTTACGAAATCCATTTGAGTTTCCATTTCCATTTGATAATAATTTACAATCATCTCTAAGTTGAAAACAAAAAATTTTTTGGAGAAAATAGCGATTTAGGCACTGTTTACACGTTTTTGTGTGACAATTAAGACAATACTTAAAAGTTCGATAAGTCCAGTAAAAAGTTCCACATTCATGAGAAAGCGTGGCAATGTATATATTATTCTACATAGGTTTAGATGCATGTCACATTGCAGATGAATCATGCTTGTTGCTCATCAGTTATAGATGTTTGAAAAAATTGGCATTGTGGGAAGCAGTGGCCTTTTCGCAAAATGCATTTGGACAGGAACAAAAAAGCATACAGGAGAAATCAAGGAAACAAGTGGAATGAGCTCCCCATGGGATAGCCAACTGATGGTGCATTGAACAAGTAGATAAATATATATGAGTCATCCACTTCTAAAAGTCGATAAGCAACTCTAAAATTAAAAAAAAATGAGTTAAGCATGGAAACGTCACATAGAATTGGATGCCTGACAGTTTTCACCATTTCCAGAAGCTTTTCAACGTCACCGACTAAGTCCATTGGCGCGGGAATTGCACATAACCCACTTTTCAACCCCTTTTAAAGTGTCACATTTTGACACTTTTGAGACAATTAGGAACAAGTTTCCAAAAATCTATAAAAGAAGTTGTATCCACAAAAAGTTGATAAGTCCACTCTTTTTGTGGGAAAAAACAGTGTAAAAAATGTGTGAAGTCCATGTGGGACATACCGTATTTCTTCGATTTTATTGACCGTCAATGTATTGTTTCGTAAGCCATTTTGGGGGGCAATGTAAATGAGCATGGCAAAGTGAATGAGCATGGCAATGTATATTCCAGAGTCTATTTTTCAAGTGCATTTGTAAAGTAAATATGAATATGGAATATGTTTAATGTAAACTCCACGTTACATTCATCATGAATTAGGTAAATTGTCGCAGCGGTGGAGTTGTCAGACTCCTAAAGTGGCAAACATTAAATGATAAATGGGATAATTATACATCGATATTTTCATACGCCAATGTATTTGAACACGGCAATGTATTTTTCGGATGCCACACAGACCCGGCAAAGTAAACGAGCAAGCCAATGTAAATGAACAGTCAATAAAATCGAAGAAATACGGTAAACACTTCAGAATGCACGGAACTGTGAATGTTGACAAAATCAATTGTTGTGGTTGTAATTAGGGTTCAAACGGGACTGCGGTCCCGGTACATGGTTCGGCAAAAAGTCGGGACTGGGGCGGTCCCGGTCCCGGTCCCGACACCCCAGTCCCGGTCCCGGTCCCTGTCCCGACCACCCAGTCCCGGTCCCGGTCCCGGTCCCGGAATTTTTCAGCGGTCCCGATAAAAAAAATTGACTGGACTGGATCCAAATTTTGCCTTTTAAATACTTGTAAAATTCAAAAAAATTCGCGCCAGTCGGCGCATTCTCATTCCGTCGACGAATTTTTGACATTTTTTTGGTGAGTTCCAAACATTCTCATTCATGTTTGACATCATTGAAGGCTGAAAAATTTATTTTCCTTCAGAAAGCACTGCGCCAGCTTATGCATCAATACTCACTGTCATAATTATCGTGCATTATGTCCTTTTTTGTGACTGAATTGAATTTTATGACTTTTATTATAATTTTGATGACAATTTTGATTGAATGAAGTGTGAAAATCATATGAAACTTCTGAAAATATGCATTCAAATTATTATCGGTTCCGATAGGGCTCAAAAGGGGGCTGTGGTCCTGGTACCTGGTTCGGCAAATCCTGGTCCCGGTCCGGATGCCCCAGTCCCGGTCCTGGTCCCGGTCCCGACAATTGAAAAATGCCAGTCCCGGTCCCGGTCCCGGTCCCGACCACCTAGTCCCGGTCCCGGTCCCGGTCCCGACCACCTAGTCCCGGTCCCGGTCCCGGTCCCGATAAGAAAAATTTCTGGTCCCGGTCCCGGTCCCGGTCCGAAAAACTGGTCCCGTTTGAACCCTAGTTGTAATGACACTACATTCTCATTACATGCATTCCTCCAGTTGGATAGGTTTTGGTTGACCATTGAACTTCACATTTCAACCAACCTTTACAAGTAGGGTTCAAATGGGATAGACTTTTTGGGATCAGGATTGGGATTTGTTTTTTTAAAGAATTTTTGGGATCGGGATCAGGATTTTGGACAAAGTTCTTCCATACGAAATTTTGTTTAATTATTTACCACAAAAAAGTCTACCGTATTTCCTCATATTACCCCCCCGGGGGTTTATTTTTTCAGAGTGGAAATTTTGAGGGGGGGGGGGGTTAAACGAGGGGGGTATTTCGCCAGAATTTTTTTGGAACCCTGGTACTAAATTGTTGTTCGTAACGTAGAAAAATGCAACAAAAACCACCATGTATAAGACCCCATGTACTTATATAAGTATTTAGACGGTAGAAACCCTGTTCTAACGTAAAACAGTCATTGTTTTTGACGTGTGTTCTGCATTGTCCGGATCATATACCGCAGCTTTTGTCATGTACGTTCTGTTTACACTCAATTTGGGGGGGGCGGTTATTTCGAGGGGGGTATTAATTCATAGTGCCCATTTTGAGGGGGGGTATTTCGAGAGGGGGGGGGGTATTTCGAGAGGGGGGTATTTCGAGGGGGGTATTTCGAGGAAATACAGAAAACAGATTTGAATGCTGCAAAAATTCCAAGATTGGGATTAGGGCATTTTTTCAGGATTAGAGTTTGAAAACTTTTGGGATTGGGATCAGTATTGGCTTTACAAACTCTCAGGATCAGGGTCAGGGTTAAGGCTTTGGATCAGGACTGCAAAATCCCAACAATTTTCAGAATCCATGATCCCATTTGAACCCCATTTATAGGTGCCCACACGTGTATTCAAGTCAGTTGATGTCCATTCACTCATTTTCCCTCATGCATTTCCACTTCAGGGTGCTTATTTATAGGTGCAACCTTGAGAGCCATGTTGCTGAGCGAGGTTCCACTCAGAACACAACTACACACAAAGTGAACGATTCTTCACCGTGTAGCTTTGCCGAGCATCCTGAACTTAGCACTTGCTCACAAAGGATCAGAAACTCTCGGGCTTTTGCATGCCAAGAAAGTCATTTTCGTTGCTCTGTTGCTATGCATGCAACAGAATCCACCTGCAAATGTTTCTTGAAATGGCATGATTAGTAACAGTTGTTTACTATGCGCGCTAGTGCACAAAAACCTCTTACTAGTGAGGTAATCGGTTTTTGATTTTTTAAATCTGATTAAATCAACGATTATTTTTTCTGTTGCACCACAGGGACAGTCCCAGACCATGTAAAGTTAAAAGTAAAGTGTAAAATGTCATGTAAAATGTGATTTAAAAAAGATTTTATTACTGAACTTTGAATGACAATCGACACTTTACATGACATTTGACACTTTACTTTGCACTTTACAGGGTCTGGGATTGGCATCTGCCCGGGTACCACATTTACACAGACTTTACATTTGTCATGACAATTGACACTTTGCATAACATTTTACATGATATTTGACACTTTACTTTGCACTTTACAGGGTCTGGGATTGGCACCTGCCAAGCGTCACTTTTTTTAACGGTACATTTTTTCTAACGTTTTTATTATTTATCATTATAGTGACATTAATGGCACCGTTGGGATGCCATTTTTAAATTGGCTCACGGCAACCTTGGCGTTTGACGTTTTTTCCGGGCGCTTTTCCATTTCTAATTCTACAACAAAAGCTGTTTTTTGGTGCATCACAAAAACAGAATCATAAAAAAAAATTTTTATGTTTGGCTACGGTTAAAAAATTATACGAAGCACAGCTAATCAAGAGTAACAGACCACATTTCATTCCACTTCACTATAAATATTTACAACATTCTAAATATTTATATACCTATTCACACCCACACGCACGCTCAGATCACACCATTCATGGAAACAACTTTTCATTCATTTACTTGACAGAAAAAAAAACTAGGGTTCAAAAGAGCCCGACAACTTTTGAGACCGAAACCGAGACCAGGTAGTCTTGACATGAGATCGAAATCAGAGTGCCTCGACAATTTTTTGAGCCGATACGCGAAACTTACATTGTCATTTCTAGGAGCAATTTCCATTTTTCATCCCGTACGGTTTACATGCTCACGGTTTTCATGCCATTCTGTGTCACTTTACTAGCTAAGTGTGACACTTTACTTGCTACTCTTCTGTGCCAGTTTTCATCCAAATTATTACACTTTACTTGCTATAAGTATCCCACTTTTCAAGCCAAAGTTGTGTGTTTTGTGCCAATTCACTCTTTTACATGAAATGTGGCATACTGTATTTCTTGTAATAGAAGGGCGTCTCCAATAGAAGGTTCATAGTAAAACTGCTGGAAGCGCTGATGTCAGACAGTTCCATCATTTAGTATGAAGAAAATTAGGTAGTAAAAATTTTGATATGGTTGTATTGTCGTTTTTAAATATTCTATGAATTTTTTCAAATGATGCTTAAAAAAGACTGTTAAGTATACCCTGTACAATGTTGGCTGACATTAAAGAAAATGTCTGAAAAGATGACGAGAAAAATAGAAGGCCAATCGTCAATAGAAAAGTGGGTAAAAAAGTGTAAAGTAAAAAGTCGAGTGTCAATGTCATGTAAAATGTCAATTTAAAAAAGAAAATATTTTATTACAGAAATTTTGACATTTTCACAACATTTGACAAATTTGGTTACACCTTACATGGTGCGGGACTGCCACCTGGACAATTAGTCGAGACCGACACTAGGGGTTGGGACGATATATCGTATCGATTATCGAATATAGGATATCGATATCGAAAAGTCATATCGTCCCAACCCTAACCGACACAGCGGTCTCGTTTGAACCCTAGCGACAACAGGTGTGAATCGCGCCAGCGTGCAGTTTTAAATCTTTGTCGCACATGTCCAGAAAAATAGTCTCGACGAGAGTGAGTCCGGTGCCCTGTTTTTGTACGAGAGATGTACCATCACTGCGGCAACGACCAGCGACTAATTTTACACGATAATGTTTGATTTTCGAACGTTGCATGCGCTGCACAACTTGCAGCGAGAGCGGCACTCGCGTCGATCTGTTCATGTTTACACTTGCAGTTGGAACACTGGCGCGTCGCATCATGCATTATTGGCACGGGTGGCGCGGCAACTTCTGTACGTCCGTTTGGAAGTGAGAGCATGATGCCTGCAGCTTCACCATACTGTAGTAGCTGATAAGTCAATCAACTACTACAATACGGAGAGCCCACGGCATGCAAACAAATCCATAAATGTGGATTTGAGAGCAAAACAACATGGCGGCTTTTCCTCCACGATCGCACATGACGCGTCGCGCGATCGCAGTTGTGCCAAACAGCGGCAGTCGGGCGCCGACGATGCGCTATTGTAGGCCAGGCAGGCATGCGAGCGTCAGCACTTCGGACTGCGTTGTATTTTTGTGCATGTGACGCGCGGCGCGCGCGACATGTTCCCCGCGCCGCCGCATGGGCGGCGAAACTTGACGATAGGATTTAAATGATGGTTTCTAAATGGTCGCACGAGATTTTCCGCCGCCACTCGAAGATACGCGCCGCATACCTAAAGCGTATAGCCAACGCGTTGTTGATGCCTGTAGAAAACTACCTTTTATTCCCAGTCCATGTGCCCTACTGAAATTGTAGCCTCTCATCCGTTTCAATTTTTTTCTATAAATTTCTTGAAAAACAATCACCGGCCAATGTCTCAATCGCCCCGGTCCTACAAATGGTCAAATTCGCAACAAAAGTCGTCGGCGGGCGGCAGCGTGAACGATCCGCGGCGCAAGTCGAGAAATGCATCGGAAAAGCGCCGTCGCGACCACTTCAACAGGTCAGGCAGCTCAACGGGCACATCAAAGCAGTGCCACACTAGCTGGGTGTCAACTGAATTAATGTCAACTAAATTTTGGTTAATTTTGTGATTTCAACTATCCATGTGGTAGAGCATAGGTAGTTAAATTTTATATAGTGACACTAAATTGTCATTGTTTCCGTTGTGTGCGATAATTAAAAATATTTAATGTGTTATTTAGTTGACACATTTAGTCATTCAGTTGACACGAACTTGCGATGTCAACTAGCCAGTGGGATCCCTTTAGATTCAAACACTTCCAGTCACACGCAGACTCGTCAGCGAACTCGGCACACTGCTCGCCGGCCAGGGTGAGTCACAGAAACCGGCGAGCGCAGTGTCCCCAGACCGGGCGACAACCAGCGCCGCTTGCAGCAGGGAATCCACTGCCGCGGCAGACGCTGCAGCCGGGTCTGGGCAGAAGTTGGACAAGATCAACGTGTTGAGGAGAACAATTACGTTTCTCGAGGATAATAGTTAGTGCAGTGGCACTCTTAAGTTCCCCGCGACCGCATTGGCAGCCCGCACACTAGTTGACATACGTGTATCACGTGGTCTGCGTCAACTCAGAATACAGCTTCACGTGTCGCAGAGCGATTTTCAAATGCGCAATTTTGAAGCATAAATAATGGAAGATCGCTCTGAAACAGGGACGTATCCAGGATTTTTGAGCGGGGGGGGGCTGCTTATTTACGGAGGCCGGCGAGCGGGGGGGGGGCTCAGCCCCCCCCGCCTAAAATTTTACGTACAGAGTGGTGGAATGGCACCATTGCACTGGCGCCATTGGTAGGCACAACGCCATGGCGCCATTGGCATTGGCGCCAGCGCCATGGACCGCTGTATATGTATGTAAATATACATACAAATACAGCAAACAGCACACAATTGAGTATATTTTGTAAGGATTTCGGCAGCAGGAAGCAAATCTGCTGATAAAACATGACGTCTGGTGAAAAATGCGCGCTTGCGCGCAAAATTTTTTTACGCTGACGTTGAAAAAGTGGCATTTACCGGTCACTTTCTGGTCTCACCCCGCGAAGGGGGGGCTGCAGCCCCCCCCGCCCCCCCCTGGATACGGCCCTGCTCTGAAACACCAGAAGCGTAAATCGGAGTTGACACAGACCAGTTGACACGTGTGTTTACCAGTGTGTGGGCCGCCATTGTGCCTGTCGAGCGAAAAAATACTTAAACAAGATCCTAAATTCTCAGAATACACAGTTTGCAGGTAGTCTATTGTGAAACTTAACCTGCAACTTGCTTCCAGCGGTCAACCAGAACCCACAACCACGCAGAACACCGTCTAGCCACCGAACTGACACCAACGACGCCCAGCACGAGCGCGGCCGGCTCAAACCACGGAAACGCGGGGCACGCGCACAAAAGCGGCACCCACAACGCCGGTCACATCCGGCAGTGGCTGCGCTTCATGCACTCGCACGCGAACGCCTACCTGCTCGTGCTGGGCGGCAACGGCGTGGTCATGCACGCGTCCGACAACTGCGCGCTGCTGGCGCCCCAGTTGAAGGTGAGCTGATGTTGAATAATGGCGGCCTACACACTAGTTGACACATGTGTGTCAACTGGTTTGTGTCAACTCAGATTTCGCCTTCATTTGTCGCAGAACGATCTTCCAATGCTCTTGCAGTAATATAAATTTTTCAACATTGCCGCGTTTGCGCTCGGAGATCGCTCAGCGATACGTGAAGCCGAAATCTGAATTGATACAGACCAGTTGACACACATGTGTCAACTAGTGTGTGGGCCGCCAATGAACCAGTGTGCGCCAGTGTGATGTGATGTCACGATGAAAGCACGCAGAACGGCATAAAAGGCGTCGGCTTGGAGCAGCTGTTCACCGAGGAGTCTGCTCAACTGCTGAGGAATGTATTAGCCGATGGGCTGCTGCGTGCCGCCGCCAACAATGAACCCACCAAAACGGACAGTGTGTTTTCTACTTAAACATTTGAAAACAACCAAATTGCACACTGGGCACACACACACTGGTTCACATCAAAATTCGTGTCAACTCGTGTAAATTCAACAAAATTCCGGTTAATTATGTGATTTCAACTTGCTATGTGATAGAGCATAGGTAGTTAATTTTATATTGATTGATTTTCATTGTTTCTGTAGTGTGATGCTTTTAAATTTTTTTTGGTATTATTTAGTTGACACGAATTTGCGATGTCAACTAGGGTGTGGGCCCGTGTGTGCCGGCATTACCTATTTCAATTGCATCCGCATTCACAGATCGGGTGCTGGTTGCCCATGTGAGGAGAGAAAACCAGCAACAACCTATCAAACTGCTGTTGACAGGCATCCTAAAAAGGATCCCGTTCACAGGTGATATTTACAATCACAAATTAATTGACAAAAACGTCATAAACATATTACTCAATGGCAAAGCTACAGCTACCACAATTGCAGGCTCAGACGCCACCCTGGCCTCACTGCCGGCATCATCAAACCTGCCACCACCGCTGTCAGACTATTCAAGCACAGCGACAACATCACAGCAAGCATCAACTTCATCTGCCGCACAGGTAGTCGACTCGCTGTGCTTTATTTGCTACGGCCGGCCGGTCAGAGACCCGGCGCTGGCAGACTTGGCTAGGTGCCAAGTGGCGCAAAGTGTGGATGATGTTGACAGCTTTGGCTATTCGGTTGACTCGCAGTGGAGAATTTGTCAGGTGGATAATAGGTGGGTTTAAATTTGAGTTATGCACGGCGCAAGGTGCCTCCTTTAACTATGTATTTAAATATGTAAAATACAGGGGTGGGCATCTTCAGTTACCGCTGGAAAAACGCGATAGCTTGAGCTACAGTTGAGCTATCACAATGAAATTTTAACACAATAGAGTAGACTCCATAGGACACCTATGCTGAAGTTTGCAACCCAAACGGCCACAGTTTGGTGGAGTTGTGGAACACACAGTTTTTAGTGTAATTTTGTGACTTCACCCCCCTTATCTCGGGACTGGGGGACTATTCGAGTAAAAAAAGAATTTGGTAGTAGCCCCGACCACAACATACTCAAAGAACATCAAAATCGGCCGATGTACGACAGAATGGGACGACACCAACGACCGATGACCCCCCCCCCTCAAATGCCACCCTCGATATATCCTATGGGTGACGCCAAGTCACAAAATTACACTAAAAACCGTGTGTTCCACAATTCACCCAAAATGTGGCCGTTTGGGTTGCAAACTTCAGAATAGGTGTCCTATGGAGTCTACTCCATTGTGTTAAAATTTCATTCTGATAGCTCAACCGTAGCTCAATCTATCGCATTTTCCCAGCGGTAACTGAAGATGCCCACCCCTGTACGTTGTTTTGTTCCGTTCTTAAGGATCCTCATCACGTAAACTATCACCAACTAATTAAAATTTAGCTTAAATGGACCTTGCGCACTGCTTTAGTGATTAAGTTCCAAAGAATGAAAATTACGTTAAACAAAATTCCTCGCAGTGCTCAAAATTTGACTGGTTTGACTGTAACGCAACTTATTGGAACCAATGTGACAGAACTCATTCATCCCGCTGATTTGGCCAGATTTGTGGATAAAATCAACTCAGGTTTGTTGGAAAACGTACTGAATATGTAAATGAGGTGGCTACTTCTAAAAGTCGACACTTTCAAAATTTCGAAAATTGAGTTAAGAATAAAAACCGCATCTAGAATTGGTCCGGCACATCTTTTACCATTTTCCAATTTTTTCAACGTCGCTTGCCCCTTCCTTTTAAAGTGTTATATATAACAATTTTGGAAAAAGGAACACTTCAAGAATATTCAGCAAGAAGTCAAAAACTCCATGCTGTATCCAATGGACTTATTAAGGGAGAAATAAATAGTAGGAAAGTCGATAAGTCCACAAGGACACTGATTTCTAAAAGTGGATAAGTCCATAAATTACTCAAAGCTAATTTATCGGGCCGGAACAAAAATTTTGTCGCAGGCAACGTGATAAGTCCACTAGTTTACGATAAGTCCACTTGAGAAGGCACTTGAAAAATTATACACTTTATTATCAACAATTGTACTTTTACGATAGACGGCAAGGTTGATCATTGGACATGCATTGCCGGCAGAGTTGGAAATGAAAAGTAAATAGGTATGATGTAATGTCATTATGACAATCTCAACTCTTTGGTTTTATCAACATTTAAATAGAAGTTGATGCCTCAAATATATTCTGGTTATGTACGTTTAAGACAATAATCATATTTTTGCTCACCTAACCTATCCAACCAAGTTGGCCAAATTTTTTTGAATTCCTGGATTTCCTGCAATGAATTCTTACATTATAAACAAATTCGTCTGATGAAGTGTATCTATCCCACGGTGGATGTAAATAGTCAATGTGAATACGAATTGTTACAAACCCCACAGACCTATTCGAATATAGTAGTAGATATTTCTTCACTCACGTTTTATGCCACCATTCTGCTTACTGTTAAATTTGTTTCAGTACGACAATGCAACAATGCGCTGCAACAAGCGTCAACAATAATGGATCAGCCATATCGGCATAAAATGCGGGCACTCGGTCGCTGGTTGTGGGTTTGTGGAACTTTTTCACCGCAGCAAATGTCTCCGGAGGCAAATAACGTTGTCATCAAGTGCACGCATAGGATGGCAAGGTTTGTCGTTCAGTCACTACTTGAGTATAACCCAAAAATTCAAATTGGCAAATCGCCAAAAGTAAATAACAGAGCCCACCAAACACACAGACGAGCCGAACTGGATGCCCTAGGTAGACAGACTGCACAAACTTCCTTTCAACCAAAACCTAGCACAGCACAAAATCAAACCGAGTCAGCAGCCAAGCGGCCGCGACGACAACACAGCTACAGCGGCGGCGGCACGATGACAAAAACGGCAGTGGTCAGTCCACTTATCAGGGAGCCAGCGCCGGTGATCAATGTGCCAATATCGGCAGTGCCCTTCGTGGGAAGTCAACTGCTGGAGGCTCGAGGGACGCAGCCAAAGGTGAATTCGTGCATGGGGAAAGAGTGTATTTGGGGATGGTTACCGTAAATCCTTAATTAGTTCCCCGTGGGGATCATTTTTTGCTTTCTCGAGGACAGACGGTATAAAAATGATAAAACATCATTCGCACATTTCAGGCGAGCATAACAACAGCACACAATCTTCTTATGACAACGGCGCCAACGATCGCAAATTTAAGCAACATGGCTACTCACACGATCGTCACTTCCCCAAGCGCTGTCGCACCAATAACAACCCTGCCCACAATACCGGCACAGGGCACAATGCCGCTGCCCACCTCAAACATGATCATGCCGGGCCAGACGAGCGTGGGCGCGGTGGCCACGGCGCAGTTGTTCAACCCGGCGCTGGACGCGCTGCTCACGCCCGACACGCGCATCATAGTCGACCAGCTTCAGCGGACCGCGCTCGCCCTGCAGCGACAAGTGGAGCAGCAGCGCAGCGAGCTCAGGGCCGCGGAGTTGCTGGCTGGTAGGGCGGGCGGCGACGCGCAGGTGTGGCACGCATATTTAGTTTACTGACAATGAAATCAATGACACTCTACAATGAAATCTACCATATTCCATCAGAATTTACCCCATAACATCACATTGCTCAATTTTTCACGTCACATTATTCATCAAAATATGGTATCATTCATTGCATAGCGTTTTGACAGTCCAGTATACCCATGTTCTACTGATAAGCTACAGCAGCATGACAACACCGCAGGCACTCTGCCCCCGCGGCGGCTCAGTGCCGCTCAGCTCGCCGCACAACACGCAGACGGCCGGGCTGGTATCACCCCAAAACAGCAGCCCACTACAACCCGCGGCAGCGGCGACACAGAACTCACCCGGCGAAGCGACCATCGTGAGAACTTATCCCTTGCCGCTGAATCGTGCCATGAGAAGACCAGCCGGCGATACAAACTTGAACGAGCAAAGCGACCGATCCGTGCACACTTGTAGAGCTGATAAATGAGATTATCATTGGAAATGTCGCGCATTTGCGCCAATTAATGTGTGTTTTTTTGTCGAAATATGTAATACTATTTGTGTGCAGCGTTGCCTTCAAGCATCTTTCCGAGTGCAAAACTAGTCTATCATGTTAACAGCGATGAAAATTTTTATTGTAGATTCAAAACCGGACAAGTAAAAATCGACAAGTCAGTATGCAGCATCGATGTAAATTAGAAACATAATCTACAAGATTATCGGTATACACATAAATAGAATATTAACACCCGAAGCGAGATTCAAAGACAACCCACCCAAGTAGAGAAAACACATCACAAGATAATCAAACAACCGCATGAAAGCAATAACGGAACAAATGTCTGCACAGAAAAACAGACACAAATAAAATAACAAGTCATTCATTCGCTGCTAAAAAGACTTCTTATACAAAATCAACAGTCAATTACGGCCGGCACACTGAATAAGACTTTGGCATAACCGTGACATTTCAGTGTGAGCCCAACCCCGAAATTCCGATACAGAAGATAAGAACCACACAAATTTAAATAAATAAATCTTACGGAACGAAGGGGCTAAGCCAGATATGTATGCCTCTAAACACAAATCATAAAGCACCATAATGACAAACGTTATCACATTCTGTCGGCACTGTAAGTGTCTGGAAATTTGACAGACTTCTCGCCGCCGGCTCGCACGATGCGCAGGTATCCAGCGTTGGGAATCACGTTCCAGTAGAGACGCAGAGTTACGTTTTTGTGACCACTGCGGGGTTGCATTGCGATGTTGATTTGGGTCTAAAATGGATCCCGATCCGGAATTCCGAGAATTTTCGCTATTTTGTGGTCCCAATCCGGAATCCCGATAATTTTTTTAATTTTGTGGTCCTGAGCCCAATCCCGAAACCTCAACCCGATACCGAATTTTTTTCCAAATTCCGATCTCGGGAAGATTTTCCGAATTGGCCAAATGACTTTTTGCACTATGAAATTTGGGTATTCATTTACGGAGATGGTGTGAAGTCAAAACAGGATCAAATAAACAAACTATGATTTAAAAAAACCTCTATTGTGCATTTTACGCCACTTTTCTGGCATCCAAGCGTGTTTTTAGACATTTTTGTGTCAAATTTGAGCAAAACCTTTTTATAGAAATGCTTTGTCCAGAATCCCGATCGCGATCCCTAAACTCAAATCCCGATCCTCGATTCAGTGGCAGTTCAGGGGCCAGTTCCGCAAGTAGAAAAGTGAGAAGTAAAATGGCAAATGCTAAGTGAAATGGCAAAAGCGAAGTAAATTGAGAAGTAAAATGGCAAAAGCGAAGATAAATTACTTTTTCTATATTTACTTAGCTTTTGCTCATTTACTTGCCATTCCACTTCACTTTTGCCACGTGACTTATCACTTGTCAGTTTGCGGAACTGGTAACAGATGGAGTAAATATCACACCGAAAATCGCACGCGCAACTCACACGAGGCCATTGCCGTCATCCCAGAAGTAGTACTTCGGGTGGGCGCCTCGAACGTGGATCGTGTGTCGGTTGTCGGCGCGTCGCATGATGTTGTCCCAGATGACAACCTCGTTCGATCGCTGCAATAGGGTTCGCGTTGAATATTTGCCATGTACAATTTGTATTTTCTAGAGACCCCCCGGAAATATTCAGAGGTACGAGTAAGCTGGGCAATTAAACACCACTAGAAATATGCCAGACTCAGTAAATTAGGGCTGAGATAAAGAAATGTTGCTATTTTCGAATGCAATTTTGTTAACACATTCCATGGCAATGAATGAATGTTTAACGAACCCAGTTACCCTACACTTTATAATGAAATCTACTACATCCCAGCTGAGACCAAAAAATAAAGTTCTCATGAGATTGCAGTTCTTTCACGTTCTTTCACAAAACTCGCAAATTAAACACAAAAACACACCCCGTTATCAGTTGTGTATTCCGCAGCCAAGTAGAGAAACAGTTGCTTCACGTTCCAGTCAAACAACGGCGACATGTCGGCGGTCAAATCGAAATACAAATAGCCCAAGTCGTTCCGCTTGCCGCCGGCGATATAGTCACTCATCAGCTTCCTGAACAGGAGGGACATTGGTGAAAAATGCACCAGTTGTAAATACCAGGTGAGAAACGGTAAACGGAAGCCCAAGCGATTGCACAGTCGCATACGCGACACAAGAATTCATCCGAGCGAACGCGCCCTCCAGCCGTCAATTCAAACACTTCATCAGTATCGGCAAATAGGGCTCACACACCAGTTGACATCAAAATTAGTGTCTACTAAATTTTGGCCAATATTATGTTATTTAACCTTTCCGTATGTGATAGAACACAGTCAATATTAAATCGCGACACTTCATCCTCGCCATTTCTGTTAAGCGTGTTGCTTTAAATATTTGTCATTTTGTTCAGATTTGCGGCGTCAACTAGCGCGTGGATGCCCATACAAGCGTGTTCAACCCCACACGCAGAAACACTACCTATTTGACGAACCAGTGTAAACCGCCAACCATCCCTGTAAACCTACACCTTGACATCGGTCGGCTCAATCTGAACAGTTCCATCGTATCCCTTTGCGCAAGTGCTCAGATAACATCCCACCGTCACAGCAGCCAAAACTGACAATGCAAATGCAGAAACCGCATTCAACCGAGTTAAGAGTGAATGCATTGTCGGACTACCTGTCAGATTTATTAGAAAATGATGATAGCATGGTTATAATTATGAGAGCATGAAACGCGCAACATGCAGCGCGCGCCGACATCAGGCAAGGGATAAGACACAACGGCGCACCGCACACTCAAAATTGTCGATGGCAGTTCGAACGTTTTTTTCTTCAAAGTCAGAGTTACAGTTGGGGTCGAATTCAAAATAATCCGAAATCCGAAATGCTTAAAATTTCATCAATTTTTGCTCGGGGTAACTCAAAAACGTTCGAACTGTTATTGCCAATTTTGAGTGTGCGGTGCGCCAACGAAGGCTACAAATTTACACTCCAGTTCCATCAAATATGTTTATTTGTAAACTCAACATCGTGGTAATCAACAAAATCATCGAACAACAGCATCTATATAACATATTTAAATCCACAAAACGATCACGCGACCAGCACACACGCTCCACCGGCTTTCTTGATTTTAATCTCCGCTGTGTGCGAAAAATATTTCGCTTTCACGATAGCCGGCTGCTTGGGCAACACACCCTTTCCCAGAACTTTGAAGTAACCCTGGAAAGCACATTTACGTTTACACTTTTACATTTGATACTTTATTCACTTAGAAACAAATGAAGCGACTTATTCCGACCAAAGACAAATGCAAAACATGCGCGGTATCGGAGTTATTCTCCTCGTTTAAATTGGTTGATTTTGATCGATACTTATTACGGTATAGGTAAATTACAATGACATTTTTACATTTGCACGTCAGGGGGGATCGGGACGGCGCCGATAAAAGGAGCCCCAGTCAAGTCGGATACACGCAAATGGGAGAATTTACTTTTTGCTTATCTGCCAAATTTTGTGCCAAAGTGTATTTCATACAAATTTGTGTTTGTCTCAAATAGGAACCAAGGCAAAAGTGGACTCACAGCTTTGACGCAGTCAATCACCGGCGCCTTATCAGTCCTGTCCTTATACTTGTCTTTTGTCTGATCGGACACAAGCGACCAGAGCTTGTCGCAGTTGATCGTGGGCGTGAACGTGCGGTTCGGGTACTTGTGGAAGTTCCGCATGCCAACCTGCAATCGGTTACGATTATATTTATAATGAATTTGGTGCCTGCCAAATTTTTAGAAATAGTTAGAATTCGGATTGGGGAGCGTTAGAATTCGGATTGGGGAACACTAGAACAAAAATTGAGGGGTTGGCAGTTCACTTGAGTTCAAAATTTCAGGCAGCGTTCATACGGCATTGTATGACGACATGTTTTAGAGTTGACAAGTTGAGAAAAATTGATGAAATTCGCAATTCTACTTACTTGGGATAACGACATAACGCCCTCCTTGCAACTATACAAAAACGCCGTTTTCAAAGAAAACCTCTTCTGAACACAGAAAACCGGAAGCCCAAAACCATGTCTCCCACAACCCGCACCTTTCCAAAGTATCCAGGATGGTACTTGTCGAAGTTGATCCGGTGGTGGTGCTGTCCGCCGGCGTTTCCCCTGCCTCCCGGGTGCTTCCTGTGCTTGCCGATGCGGCCGTGGCCGTGCGACACGTGGCCGCGCAGCTTGCGAGTCTTCTTTTTGGTGGTCGCCATTTTAGGGGAGTTTTTGGGGAGCGAAGGGTTTTTTCCTAAATATTTTTTCTTTTTTACAATTTTTACGTTTTCATACAGGGACGTATTACCGTAGTGTCTGGGATTTGCAGACAATATGGACGAAAGGTTGATAGAAAGTGACCTTAAAAGTTACGCGATAAGGAGGAGTTAATGTAAAAATATTCCGATAAGTACGTCGACTTGGTAGGTTATGTTGTCATACGTTCCGTACGAAAAACTCTTTCAAGAAACACTCGGTTAACCAAAAATTGGTCTACTAATATCTTCTATCTAATGCTGGAAATGAAAACCTAGTGGCTGCCCACTGAAACAAATATAAACAGCTTGCTTTGTGCTATGGTTGGTAGATCTTACACGATAACAAAACATGCTACCGTAATGTTTCCGTATTTATTTAGAAGCATCCGTACAAAAAGGTCTTAAATGCGTTAGACATCACAGCATTAGACTTACACGCGTTAGATAACACAGCATACGACCCATTGGTTTATTTCTGTAATTTGTGCGTCCAGTCAATTCTTATATTCGTGATGAATAACTTTGCATAGATTCAAGATGTGTGCGTAGCTGTGTGAATGTTTTTAGCTTAAGGCTCAAAAGACATCTTTGGTAGAATGTAGACATAAAAACTTAAAAAAGAAAAAACTGTGCCGTCCTTCGGTCGCGCGATGGGGCTATTTCATGTCTCTACGTATCTTTTTTAGGTCTTTTTGGAATGGTGACAAATGGGAGGTGGGTTCTTTACCGAAAAAGTAAAAAGCTTAACGAAACGTGTTTTCTTTTTTAACGAAACGTGTTCTCTTTATTCTACTGACTACTTTCTAGGAAAATTCACTATTTTGGGCTTAAGCTTAGGCTTAGGCTTAGGTAAAAAATTAGCCCAACTAACCATTTTAAGCTTAGGCCTACTAACCATTTTAAGCTTAGGCCTACTAACCATTTTAAGCTTAGGCCTACTAACCATTTTAAGCTTAGCCCTACTAACCATTTTAAGCTTAGGCCTACTAACCATTTTAAGCTTAGGCCTACTAACCATTTTAAGCTTAGGCCTACTAACCATTTTAAGCTTAGGCCTACTAACCATTTTAAGCTTAGCCCTACTAACCATTTTAAGCTTAGGGCAATGAACCATTTTAAAAATGGCTTAAATAGGTAGTGGTAAAGTCAAATGTAAAGTGAAGTGTCAAATGTAAAGTAAAGTGTCAATTGTGTATCCAAATCTTATTTTTTCATATCCAAATCTTATGTTTTTGTATCCAAATCTTACTTTTCGAAATAAGATTTGGATACAAAAACATAAGATTTGGATACAAATAATAAGATTTGGATACACAATTGACACTTTACTTTACATTTGACTTGACATTTGACATTGCATTTGACTTTACATTTAACACTTTTCTTTACATTTGACATTTGACTTTGCATTTGACTTTACATTTGATACTTTTCTTTACATTTCACATTTTACTTTACATTTGACACTTTACTCTTTACTTTACATTTCACATTTGACTTTGCATTTGACCTTCCATTTGGCACTTGACTTTACACTTTAATGGGTTTGGGATTGCTACCAGGTTGTTTTTACCCAACTGTATCAAGGTAACTACCACAGTGGTGATAAATAATATTACCACTATGGTAGTTACCTTGATACAGTTGGGCAAAAACCATGTTGCCAAACCCGCAAGGTACAGAGCCAGCTAGAGCCAATTCCAGACCACAGCAAACATGTCCAAACAGAGCCAGCTGGTGCCTGCAGGCTCCGCCCACTGTGTTAGTGTAACTGCTCTAACCTCTGTCACCCACCCAGTATAAAACCAGCTCCCTAGACAGCCAGAGCTCAAGTCAGACCCACTTGGGTCTGCACCTAGACTCAATATAGGGTTCTACCTCCTATATTGGGATTGTATTTTTATGTAGGGGGTGTTCCCGACCAGTGGCCCCCGGTGCATAGGATGGGGGGTTGTCGTGGTCGTGTGTCCAATTTTTTGGTCACATGATTGCGACAGTGGTTGCGCGTTTTGTCTTTTAGATAAAACGTGCAAAATAGTCGCTTTTGGCAAAACGCCCAGCAGTATTAAGTAGGAGGAGCGTACAGAGATGGAATAGCCGCGCGATGGCAGAGTCGCGATTTCATTGCGAGAAGCTGTCCGGCGGCGAAGAAGCCTCCAGCAGTTTCCGATTATCACCGCTGTTCTCATCGGACAACTGGTCAGTTGGTAGTTTGCCTTCAACAGTGCTGAATTTATTGAATGGCAAAAAACGAATAACCATTTATGACAAACTCAGTTTCCTGGCAGTAGATGTGAGCACCAAAACAAGAGCCGCAGTCGCCATTGTTCGCTGCAGCGATGGACGCCATTTTGGGCTTTGTGAATTAGAAAGCCCCCTTGTTGGCCTCGTGCCAGCGCCAGAACAATGCCGCCATAAATACTTCGTGACAGCTTCGCAAGACTGCTGCACGCAAATTTGGGAATGGCCCGCCGACGACACCGTTATTTCTTTATTGTTTGGGTTTTGAATCGCTTGAATGTTTTGTAATGGATGCGATTTTTTTCAGAATCCCGTCGGCCGCAAGTTTCGGCCGGTATGGGCACACGAAATGAATTTTGAAGATTTGTTGAAACACAGTGAGAAGAAGAAGATTTGGAAGCGCAAAATTCACCGCCTACATCTGGTCTCTGCTGTCGACAAAGATTATTTCTTTGTTGCAACTGATGAATGTTAGATGGGTTTTTGTTGACCTTCAATACTATCAATTCCACTTCCAATGCAATGCAAACCAAAGCGCAAGTGTCTTGCCCGCAAAGACGTACGCAAGGGCTTGCTGCAGCCAGGGGGTGAGACTGGAAATCTCCGGGGAAATACCACTTTCAGTAAAAAGTTTCGTCCGCGTGAAAATTTTGCGCGCAAGCGCGCATCATACCGTCACAACAAGGCTTTTTCAGCAAATCAGTACCTATGGGCAGAAAGTATCTGAAAATCTACTCAATCAGGGGTAGGGTTGGAAAAAAGTTTGTTTTCAATGCCATGTTTTTTTATAAAAACGTTTTTTAAATTTTAAACGTTTTTTGTTCAAAGCGCCCAGATCAGGGGTATCTTGAATTTTGACCCTCCTAGTGGTTGGATAGATAGCAAATCGCTCCTCCGGAGGGATATTTTTTTTTTGGGGGGGGGGGGTGTTGTGGTGGTTCAATATGTAGGCTTTTTGGGGCATAGAAGGAAGAAAAGGGCGAAAAATAGCTAAAAGTAGGTGTAAAATAGTTCAAAATGGATATACAAGAGCATATAGTACTTAAAATAGCTGAAAATAAGCAGTCAGATGCATGAACTAGTGATTTTGGTGGTGAAAATCTAAATGTAGGTATGAAAAATAGCGATTTTGAGTGAAAATTGGGGTATAGTTTCTGACAAATCGCTCCAGATAGGTAGATAGCTGGGCGATTTGGGGGGGGGGTTTAGGGGGTTTGGGGGGGGCCCCCTCCCCCAACCCCCCCCATTCGAGATCCCATGGCCCAGATAAGGCCTTGTGTCAACATACATAGGTATATCAGACAAGTGGCAATACTCTGATGTTATATATGACCATATAATGGCTGTGGAGCATTATTTAGGAGTGGTTTAGTAGTGGTGATTTGTGTCGAAAAAGTCCAGTTTTGGTAGACATGTTCATATATCACCTTATAGTTGAATGTTCGTGTTTTCAAGTGAAGTTTGGCATGGATAAGTGATCAAAGAAGGTTATAAAAGGAGGTTGTTACTTTGGGAGTGATGTTACACACGCTGGAGGAACATGGAAGCACATTACATGAATATTATATACTACAGCAACATACAACGGCTTATTATCCCATGGTAGCACATAGAAATGGATGCTTTGATACTAAAAATGCCACAAAACCAATGAAAACAACCACCAATGTCAATTTGTGTGTGAAATTGCGTGCTTGCACCCAAAAAATTTGCAAAATACCTAGTGCTTAGTACTAGGGATGGTCGATGTCTTTTTTAACCATTTAAAAAAAAGACAGGCATCAAAACTGTTTTTTTTTTAAACATCTGCCGAAATTTCTAGTTATGCACTATGTATTTTGCAATTTTTGCACACAAGCGCACAATTTCACATGCACATTACCATTGATGGTTGTTTTCATTGGTCTTTGAAGCATTTTTAGTGAAAAATCTTCCATTTGTTCATGCTATTGCATGATAATAAGCTGTGATATATTAGTGTAGTATATAATATCCAGGCAATGTGCTCCCACATACTTCTACAGTGTGAAACATCACTCACACTGTATTAGCCTTCTCTTACAACCTTATTTAAGCACTATTCCATGCCAAACTTCACTTGAGTCAGGGACGTACGCAGGATTTTTGAGCGGGCGGGGGCGGATTGTATACGGAGCCTGGCGAACGGGGGGCGGCGCCCCCCCCCCTAAATTTTGGCTCTATAGTAAAGAAATGGCGCTGGCGCCATTTGTAGGCGCCAACGCCATGGCAGTATTGGCGCTGGCGTTGGCGCCAACGTCTACTATATAGGTATCTTTATGTACCTATATTTCGGACTAGAATCATGTTGGGTACCTTTCTAATGCTGGTAGATTCCTCAAAAACACATAGTAATCATAGGACGGGTATTTGCGCGCAAAAAATTTTCAGAAGTGCCTACAAAATCGCCTTAGAAAAGCGCCATTTCTGGCAAATTTTTATGTCCGGCCCGGGAACGGGGGGGGGGGGCGGCTGCCCCCCCGCCCCCCCCCCCTGCGTACGTCCTTGACTTGAGTTGCAAACATTCGACAAAAGGCGATATGCATAATGAGTCGACATAAAATGGATATTTTTGACAGAAATCACACTTATGATGCTATCCCATTGCTCCACAGCCATTCTATGGCTATATTTAACATCACAAAGTACTGGTACTTGTCTGATATACCTGTATATGTTGTCTCATAACCATAATTGTGAGTTTTTAAAAAAGACAGTCTTTAAAAAATGTCTTTAAAAAAAGACAGGTCGTTAAATATTTTTTGTCCATCCCTACCCATGACCCCAATCCCGATCCTGGAAATATCAGTGGAAATGATAAAAAGTGGAAAAATTTCATTTCTGCACTAAAAAATATGAACTGGAACCTCCATTTGAGCGTCTATTTTATGCCCATTTTCTGGCACTCAAGAGTGTTTTTAGACCTATGTGAACAATTCTGAGTGCCAGAATTTTTATCAAAATCTTGATCCCGAGACCCTAATCCAGATCCTGCAAAAAATGCCAATCACAATCCCGTGGCCCCAATCCTGATCCCGAGAAGTCAATCCCATTTGAACCCTAGCTTGCCTGGTCTGCAGGGGTTCAGTATGCGGGGGGGGGGGGTTACCCCCCAAATGGCGCTTTACACGCTGGAATGTCAACTGGTTTCAGTGTCAACTCGATTTTAGCTCAATTTTGGTTGCATGAAAATTTCAAGTGCACATGCGGCAATGTGGAAACGGAATCAATTTGCCATGTGCATTTGAACATGGTTTCGCAACCCATAAAATGAAATCTTGATAAAAACCAGTGGGTGCAGTTAGGGTTGAAAAAAAAACGTGTTTTTTTAACTCGATGTTTTTTTATTTTAAAAAACGTTTTTTTTTAAAAGCTCCCCAGATATGACCTAGTGTCAACATATATAGGTAAATCAGACACTGGCAATACTCTGTGATGTTAAATATGACCATATAATGGCTGTGGAGCCATGGAATAGCATTATAAGTAGTGATTTTGTCAAAAATATCCATTTTTCGTCGACATATCGTTCGTATATCGCCTTATAGTCGAATGTTCGTGACTTCAGGTAAAGTTTGGCACGGAATGGTGATCAAACAAGGTTATAAAAGGAGGTTGTTACTTTGGGAGAGAACTTACACATTGTGGAGGTACATGGAAGCACATTACCTCAATATTATATATTACAGCAACATATGGCGGCTTATTCACCCATGGTAGCACATAGAAATGGATGTTTTGATACTAAAAATGCAACAAAACCAATGAAAACAACCACCAATGTCAATTTGTGTGTGAAATTGCGCGCTTGCGCGCAAAAATTTTGCAAAATACCTAGTGCTTAGTACTAAAAATTTCAGCCGATGTTTTTTTAAAAAAAAAACATTTCGGACGTCATGTTTTTTTAAAAAAAAAACGTTTACAAAAAAAAAACGTTTAAAAAAAACATCGGCCAACCCTACTCCTGAAGGACATTCATATATTTACTAAATACATTGATAGACTTTCATTATGATGACGAGCTTTAAAATTTTTGCTTTTAACTATAGTCACTCCATTTTCACCTAACATTCAACAAAGGTCAGGGATAGTGATGTAAAAGCGCTGGCATCTGGCGCTAGCGCCAAAGCAAAAAGCGCCATGGCGCTTTTGGCGCTTGGCGCTATTTTTGACTGGCGCCAGGAACAAAATGCCTGGCGGTAGCGCCAAAGCAAAAAGCGCCATGGCGCCATTGGCGCTTGGCGCTAAGGGTCTAAAAGCGCCATGGCGCTTTCGGCGCTCTGTGGTAAGTGATTGGTGCCATGTGTGCACTTAGGTTTTCTATTTACTCAATTGATGAATATTTCAATTTCAATTTTAAGTCTTCTTGACACTACAGCGATTAGAGTGTAGATTCCCACAATCCTCACAACTTACCCAGATCACGGTAATCACTAGGTAATCTGTACGCTTAAACTTGACGTAAAGTATTTTGATCCAAGTATGAGTCAGATCCGATCTATGCTCTTAATCGTCATGCCTTCAAACTTACGCAGAAATGACGATGTTGGACCTTTGACCATGTGATTATTGTTGGATACGCTTAGGGTTGGAAAAAAAACGTTTTTTTTAACTCGATGTTTTTAAAAAAAACAACGTTTTTTAAAAAACAACAACGTTTTTTTTAAAAGCTCCCAGATGTGACCTAGTGTCAACATATATAGGTATATCAGACACTGGCAATACTCTGTGATGTTAAATATGACCATATAATGGCTGTGGAGCCATGGGATAGCATTATAAGTGGTGATTTGTGTCAAAAATATCCATTTTTCATCGACATATCGTTCGTATATCGCCTTATAGTCAAATGTTCGTGACTTCAGGTAACGTTTGGCACGGAATGGTGATCAAACAAGGTTATAAAAGGAGGTTGTTACTTTGGGAGTGAAGTTACACACTGTGGAGGTACATGGAAGCACATTACCTCAATATTATATATTACAGCAACATATGTCGGCTTATTCACCCATGGTAGCACATAGAAATGGATGTTTTGATACTAAAAATGCAACAAAACCAATGAAAACAACCACCAATGTCAATTTGTGTGTGAAATTGCGCGCTTGCGCGCAAAAATTTTGCAAAATACCTAGTGCTTAGTACTAAAAATTTCTGCCGATGTTTTTTTTAAAAAAAAAACATTTCGGACGTCATGTTTTTTTTTAAAAAAAACATTGTTTTTTTTTTTAAAAAACGTTTAAAAAAAAACATCGGCCAACCCTAGATACGCTTGTCCCTGGCGAGTTCACAAAAAATCCAATCAATCAGTTTTATTTGCGGCGCGCACACTAGTGTACACGTGTGTCAACTGGCCGTGTCAACTGCGTCAACTCAGATTTCGGCGTGTCGCAAAGCGATCTCCAAATGCACTCCAAATCCACATAAATACATTGTGCGGCAATTTAGATGCCCCCCATAAGTTTTCAAATAACTTGTCACTGGGTGGTCAGATTGATGTCAAATTTTAGGTCAATATTAACAACTAAATAGGAAAGGATCCCGCACCAATTCGCTATGCCCATAAGGAAATCGGCGGGCGCTTGCGTAATTAGTCGTAAAGCTAGGTGGTGGAAAACTGACAATTACGCGTTTGCATGAATAACTTATATATACCTATAATACCTAAACTAGTTATACATAATCTAATAAATATAAAATGGCAGCGCAATTCTTAATTATAACCAAAGGGGAGTGAACAAAATGAATTAACTAGATAGTCAACATAAAACATCAAAATATACACAGTGAATTTTATGGAAACAATAATTGCACAATCGAATGTGAAACCTAAAGATGACACTAATTAGTGATATGATTCTACCTAATTAATAATACAATAATCACATGTACTCAAGCTATTGAAATAACTTCTGTGGTCAACACAAAATAATTATTTACACAACTCATACGTGTCACTTCAATGTTTTGAGGGGGGGTTTTTGTTCAAGGATTCAGGTAACTAGCTGAAAACTTGCAAGCGCAGGTGCTTATCACCTTCAATGCCGCGGACCAATATTATGACTGTCCGGCTGGCCCGCACCCGTGAGAAAGGTTTCAGCCCACTGGCTTCGCCCTTCTGAGCAAGGTGGAATATTTTTGCTAGGGCGGTGAAAATGTTTTTTCAGACTGCGACTTGTCACTATGGGGCGTGATCAGGAGCTGTCTCTACTACCCACCGATACCAGATGACACTGTCGACAATCTGGCCAACATGGAGAGAAACTTGGAACATAATTTGCTATGTAAAAATGTCTATTTCAGAAAAGTCATTGTTCCATACTTCCTGGTTGCCACCTAGTTTTCAGCCGCAGTCTCCGCCTAGGCCCACAGATAGATAATTGGAAATGTGCATTCGGCCGCCCAGAAAGTCACAACACCACGCCAACAACTTCAAAAGTGCCGCACGCCACGCTGCCGCATTCTTAGCAAAATGTGAAATTCCCCTCTCACCTCGTGAAACATGGGATGTTGTTTACGTGCAAATTGACAATTAAAATAATTAGTCTTAATTAAAAGATGGTACATTGGGAAATTAAATTAATGAATGGAAACATTGCGCAGAGGACTACAACTGCTATGAACATGGAAAACTCAGTCTGCCAGTGTAGCGGGGCATTGCGCAGCCTGCTGGATGGCTGCACATGCCGCGCAGGCCCCGTAGGCTACCAATAGCTGAAAGAATATCTGATGGGGTTTATTCAAATTGCTAGTGTACAAAGTTAACTTTTAGTTTACATCTTATGAATTATTATTGCATTTGGTGTCTAAAAATTTGTGGGGTGGGTCTTTTTCCATTGTAAAAAACTGTCTTACACATTCAGGATTTGGAGTGGGATTATACATATCCATACATAGCATGCATGTATGCATATGGATTTTTTCATCAGAATATTAAGAATTGACAAATCGGTTGAGAAATGGCCGATTTATTGAATTAAAATTTTTGCATGTTTGTGGCAACACCCACACAATTTGAAAATCTAAAAAATGCTTTCTTCAGACCAAGCTTATTTCCAATCATGGGTCTCCTAGAAAAGTGCCTTTGATTTTCAAGCTAATCCCGGCATCAAGCCATGTCACATTTAAATTTTATAAATTTTGGCCCAGCGGTTTCCGGGAGTTATGTTTCGTGGCAGACCCCCCACCCCCCCCCCGAAAAAAAAGACTTTACTCCAGTGATAGTGAACTTAAAAATGCTTCCGGCTTCTATTTATGGGAGGCTTACTCTTCTTTTTAAATTAGACGAAATAAATAACTAGGTATCTAGCTGAAAAAATGTGTAGTTTTTCACGTCTTTGAAATTTGCCCACCTTCCCGAGCCTAAAGTTGTTATTCTAATTTTCTGCTTCAACTCACCCAATCCAATCCAAAGTGTTGTGAATTTCGCGATCACATGCAGTAATTTTTGATCTAATTCTCACAACAATCTATTATACATGATGAGAGAAAGTAACGCTGTTGACATCGGTATTTAGTATTCGGTGATCATTGGTGGAAAAGTTTTGGGGAAATGGAAAAAAATACTGATGGTATTCAGTGCATACTTTTGGTATTTATATTCTGCCAATGATGTTTTATTGAATGGTGGGCGTTTTCACTTCGTACTTTACAATTTTTGTTTTTATAAGGCCATGTGCCTAACATTTTTTTAGGTGTTATTTAAAGTTACAAATGGAAGATTACCTATTTTTATCGAACCCAAAATGAGGCAGTTTGTTTTAGGTATAAAAGAAATGGAATTCCACCACACAACAGATAATCGCGATTTCATCTATGGTTAGTAATGGAATCGCGCCATGGCGCCATCGACGCTTGGCGCCATTTTTCTGTGGCGCCATCGGCGCCCTCCGCCTGTTTCCGAATGGCGCCCCTGGCGCTTGGTGCCCTTTTTCTGTGGCCGTTTTCCACCATAAGAGGGGGTTCGATATTAAAAGTCAACGGGGGTTGTTCTTCGATTTTTTCCAGCGTTTCCTCTATTACGGTAAGTTTAACACATTTATTACTGGACACTGGAGTACGCACGTCAGGAATGTGCGAAGAAATTCTCTGTAAAATGAAGTCAACCATGGGCATTCTGAACCGCCATTAGTGATGGATAAAGTCACCGAGAAAAATGGCACCGCACCGCACTGGCATCGGTGCCATTTCTCAGAAAGGGCACCTGGCACCTCGGGCACCGGCAAAAAAATCGCACCGCACCGCACCAGCACCGGTGTCATTCAAAAAAATAGTACCGGCACCCTGGGGCACCGGCCGGTTGCCGGTGCTAGCACCGAAAAGCACCGCACCGGGCTGAAAGTTCCGAAGGATTTATCGGGTATTTTCTTAGAGGCCGCACCTTCGGAAGTGCATTTTTCCATGAATTCTCTATTGATTTTGATGTTTGAGCATTCAAAATGATCAGAATGATGTGGCGATCACTTTATGAAACAATTATAAACATTACAAATGATAGCTCAAATATACATACCGGTAGTCACTATTGTCTACTGTCTGGGGTAGTTATTGTACAGGAAATGTTTTATATCTTGTCATATACTGGCAACAAATTATGAACAAAATGGCAAAAGAAACGTTATATTTATGATTGAAGAAAAGACAATAATGTACTCAGACTCTTCAGAAGGGTATGGCACATTTCAAAGTAAATTTGACATTCTAAAAATGACTAAAAACAGTTGAATCTAGAATATTGATATTATAAATTTGAATAAGCATACCTATGCCGTTGACGAAATTTTGCACACTATTACGACTTGGCTGGTGCCTTTCCCGGTGCCTTTTACTTTGGCCATGGTGCTAGAACCTTTGGCACCGGCTGAAAAATGGCACTGCACTGCACCACCACCGGTGCTACTCTGAAAAAAATGGCACCGGCACTGGCAGGGCACCCCCAAAAAATGGCACCGCACCGCACCAGCACCGGTGCTGGTGCGGTGCCATTGCAATCTTCAGGGGTGCCCTGCCGGTGCCGGTGCCATTTTTTTCAAAATAGCACCGGTGCCGGTGCGGTGCGGTGCCATTTTTTTGCCGGTGCCAAAGGTGCTAGCACCAGGCCAAAGTAAAAGGCACCGGGAAAGGCACCGGCGAAGGCTTCATGTGCTGTGCAATTTTGTAAATATGTGCTTATTCATATTTCAAAAAACAGCAATATATTTACCCAACCGTTTTTTGGCTTATTTTGTAAACATCCCATCAAATAAATATATCTACTGTGAAATCCATTATACCTGATACGTGATCTGATGAGCGAATCTCAAATTTTGTTGAATTTTAAATCATTTATATATTTTATATTTGTTTTACTTTTTTGTTCAAAATTTGTTGTCAGTTTATGACAGAGATAGTTCCGTTCTCTGTACAGCAACGACTCCGATCAGTAGACAATAGTGGCTATGGGCATTGTAGTGTATTTAATATTTTATCGTTCATTTGTAATCATTGTAATTGCTTCATAAAAGTGATTGCCACATCATTCTGATCATTTTAAGTGCTTAACCATCAAAATCGGTGGAAAATTCATGGAAATATGCACTTCCGAAGGTGTCGCCACTGAGAAACTGCCCGATATTTACTTCGGAAATTCCAGCCCGGTGCGGTGCCTTTCGGTGCTAGCACCAGCAACCCTCCGGTGCCCTTCGGTGCCGGTGCCATTTTTTCCAAAAGGCACCGGTGCCGGTGCGGTGCGGTGCCATTTTCTGGCCGGTGCCCCAGGGTGCCAGGTGCCCTTTTCATGCGTTGGCAAAGGTGCCGGTGCGGTGCGGTGCCATTTTTCCCGGTGCCTTTAACATCACTAGTGGCCACCGCTGTCCCTGTCAAATGTCACGCAAGTGTTAAGAATCTTGTAAAATATCAATTTTTGCTGTACATTTGACATTTTTCATGACATTTTACATGACTCTTGAAACTTTGCATGACATTTTACATGACTCTTGAAACTTTGCGTGACATTTTACATTTTACAGGGTTTAAGAGTGGCGGCACCACTAGTAAAAGAAAATATGTGGGAATTCTGCTTCAACGCTGGGCACCAGTCAGTGTTATTTGTGTCATAAAGTGGTCAGACATGATGAAAAGTTTCATGAGCTGACGAATAACTTTTGTCCTTACATGATGCTGTCATTGTAAATCAGTATGCAATACCAAAGCATTTTACAGCAATAAGTACTCACTCATTCAACCCCCCCCCCCCACCCAGAGAGGTGTTGGATCGAGGGAAAACCCCTGGACATAATGTTCGTTGTCGATGCGTCAAATTCGGTCGGCGACAAGTGGCCAGAACAAGTGAAATTCATCGAGGATATCATAGATAGGGTTGCCATCGGGTGGGAAAAGACCAGAGTCGCCGTGGTTCAGTTCAGGTGCGATTTGGGAGTTTGCCAAGTTTAAAACTAATCGGTACCTCCTGAATATATTGATTGAAAACAGTGGTTGTGGGTGGGGCCAATCTTACGCAGTATTCATTTGAGCATGAATTTTGGATGATCTTGGTGGTTTCTATTTTACTTTGTGGAGCCTTTTGCATCGTCGTGCATCATATTTCCACACAGGGGTGCGGTTGGGGAGTGGGGGGTTATGCCCCCCACCATTTCCCAGTTACCATTCCTAGCATCTGGGCTCTAAGAAAAGTCACACCTAGATAATTTTTTTTGTTGCGATTTTACATTCACTTCTCCACCAGACCAGGTAAATATTGCTATGCGTAAATATTGCTAAACATCTCAACAAAATAAAAATTTTACACCTTTCACCCCCTAAAAACGAACCCCCAAAAATCGCAGCAACAACCCCCTGGTGCGTTTCTCATTCAATACATACTCGCGGAAAAAGGACCTTTTGGCTGCGGTTGGAGAAATGCGCACGACCAGGGGTAACAGCAAATTAGGCAAGGGTCTGTGGAGGGCTATGCAGGAAATGACCGCTGAATCTGTTAGATTGGCCGGGGGATTTTCGGGTGTTATAGGTTCAAATTTTCCTTTTTCTGTGTGTGGGTATTATTTTAGGGTGCGGGGGGCTGTTCTAAACGCCTACTTCTAGCTACATTCCGAAATACTGAAAAATAGCCTATGAATAGTTTTGAAAAATATCGACACCCACATCGGGAAATAAATAAAAAATCTCTCTAAGGTTCGAACGTTCTATCGAACCAGAAGATAGAGATATCAGGTATTCGCATCAAAAATCACATGCCGTATTTCTTCTAATAGAAGAGCACCGTTCTATTTTATTACTCCCCGTTCTATTGAAGGTGCCATTCTATTGGAGGTGCCATTCTATTGGAGGTGCCATTCTATTGGAGGTGCCTTTCTATTGGTGGTATGCCGTTCTATCAGAAGAAATACGGCATTCGAGATCGCAAATCGAAAAATCGCAAAACAATCAATCATATGAATATCGACATCAAAACTTGACTTCCACATAGTTTCTTCCAACCGCACCAAACATCCACAGGGCATGCGCGGCCCCGCCGTGCCGAAAGTTCTATTCGTCGTTTCCGACGGGCGCTACACGGACAACCCTTCGAGGCCGGACGAGTATTACCCCCACGAGGTGACCGATCGAATTCGGGAGGAGTTCGGTTTTGAAATTTACGCTTTCGGAGTGGGCAGACCCGATTGGAACGCACTGAAAAAGATCAGCCGTTGGTTTTTGTCGAGTGTTTTTGCTTTTTCGTACCGTATTTCCTCGAAATACCACCAGGGGGTTTATTTCTTCAGATGGCAAATTTTGAGGGGGTTAATTCAAGGGGTGGGGTATTTCGAGAACATACGGTATTTGTTTTTGATCTTGGAGAAGTCGCCTTATCCTAATTTTTTTCATCAGCATTTTTGCAATTATACATCATCATGCAGGCAATCCCGAATACGTTGTGAATTCTGACAACGTGACTGATATTTTCAACGTATTCCAGAAATACATGGGCGTGCGCATTTGCGAGCAATTGCCAGGTCGGTCATTGATTTCTCAATCAAAAATTTTACTGAAATTCTATTGGACTGACGTTTTTGAGGGCTGCCACATTGCTTTTATCAAAAATTAGAAGCTGCACGATTCAATCAGGATAAACTTTGGCACCATGTATCCCTTAAATGTGTCTGCTCGACTAAATTTCCTGCCGGTGCTGTCATGCATCTTACACTGACCGCTCACTTTACAATGAAATGTACCACATCCCATTTGAATGACAAACCACAAATTTTTATTTGTTTTTATCACATTATAAATATTGCTCTCATTACGGGTGACGTCGGCGCACAATCTTCCATGTGCCTATAATAACTTTATTCAGCAAAATACGGTAACATTCTTTGCGTAACATTCAGTCATATCAGTTTACCAAATACATTCACCATCACGATCAATTATCACCCAACTATCAATACTGAATTTCCCAGTTTGCACGCCGGGCGAGCACAAGCCACTGGATCTATTGTACATTGTTGATTCGTCTGGTTCAGTCGACGATACATTCCACACAACGCTCAACTTTGTTAGGAGATCACTTTCCAGCATTTATGTGCACCCGGATGTGGTCAGGTGGGTTGGAATTTGGATAATACCGTATTTGCTTGAATAATCCCCATGGGGAATTATTATTTTGTCAGACTTTTTTGAGGGGGACTATTCGAGGTAGGATTATTCAAACGGGGGATTATTTTAGCAAATACGGTATCTATCGCCTATAGCCTATCTATAGCTTAGAACGTATCTATCGCCGGAGAAAACCTTCACAGTTCAAGAGTGCCTTCACAGTTCACAGACGTATAATACTAACGTATAATATAATTGCTTCACAGCTCTTCACCAGCTATTTAGTCTTCTTCACAGTACTTAACGAAAATCGTGATGCCTGATTCAACTACGTTCGTTCATGTTCGTGAAGCACCGCGTAGGTGTGTGTGCCCCACTTCACTGAATTTGAAGCACAATGGGGTGAAGTGAAACTAGGTAGAGTGAAACTAGTAGTTGTAGAAAAGCGCTAGGAAAATATGGCCCGAAGGGCTAATGGCAACAAGGTGAAATTAAAATGGGTACCGGCAAACAGGCGCCAAGCGCCAGTGACACCTTGGCGCCGTGGCACCATTCCATCGCAAAAAAAACTGTGGTGATGCTTCACCTCAATTCAGTTCTAGCGCAGATAATAAACCCGATCCTATGTATGTCAGACAAATGTGTTTTTTGTGTTTCAGGCTCGGTTTGATCAACTACGGCCCATTTCCCACCATGGACATACGTTTTAATGAGCTGAAAAATAATGAAGATGTGCTGAACAGATTGAACACTGTGAGACCTAAAGGAAAAACAACGAAAACGAGAGATGCTCTGGCACTCGCTGTGGACACTTTTGCGACCAGCCCCACTGTGAGGTGAGTACTAGTAGCCATGTATGGCCCTGTGCTCATGTAGTGCTTCCCAGTGCACATGTAGACCGGGTTCTGTACGATGTCTGGTATGCCCGCACAGGAGTATGTATATATATATATATATATATTATATATATATATATATTATATATATATATATATATATATATATATATAATTATATATGATGTTATACAGTTCGCACCCTCCACTCAAAAATCATGGCCACGCCCTTGTGCACCGGGTAGCGCTACATGAGCACCGAGTCTACATGATAACCAGGTTTACATGTCCGGTTCCCAAATACAAAACACCAACATTCTGGTGCTGGTAGGAAAAGTTCATTTTTCAGGAAGCAGGGTAAAAATTCTGGCTGAATTAAAGATGGATCTCCTGAAAAACATTGGGCCAGACTGCCAGTCCCACATGGTGTAAAATGCTTCAAAATTTTGTCCTGTAAATGCAATGTTACATGCCCTGTATAGGTAATTTTCGTTCATTTTACATGACTTTTGGCTTGGAATGTTGCAGAGTATTCGGGCCAGTTTTCCTGACATGATAGGCTAAAGAATTATCCTGCCTGCATAACGATGACACCATAAAATTCTCATTTACTGATCTCACAAGAAACAAAAATTCAGAAATAACAAAAAAAAAACATTTATTCCACACTTTCAGACCCCTCTCCACTGTTCCCAACCTAAAAAGACTGGTTATACTAATGACAGATGGAAAAGCTTCGCCCGAACAATCGGGTACC